>CM055203.1:16751205-17113705 GCA_029224185.1 Karalla daura | reverse complement strand
GGCGCCCCCCGAGACCTTTCGTGACGCTGCGATGACTCCAGCCGTCTTTCTGCTGAGGCGGCGGAGTCTCGGCCGCTAGACCCGGATAAGGTGATCGAGGGAGCCAGCTGTCTCCCGGTGCCCCTCTCGGCCTGATGGGAGCCGGGAGGAAGGTGGGGAAACTGTCTAAGCCTAACCCTGACCCAGAGCTGTACCTTCACCCAAGGCGTGTGAAGGAGCCGGATCGCTCCCGGTCCTCCCTCTCTGCATGCAGCCGTCAGGCTGTGCGGTCAGCACCGCTTCCAGTCAGGCGCACTCAACTCTGAACCAGGCATTTCACAATCTGGATCCTCAATGAACTTTCCTGCTCGGTAGAACAGTTGTAAGTACACCATGAGGCCAAAGGTCTTTCCGTGTGCAGTTTGTGTCTTCTCCTAGTTCATTTCCCCCCTAAGTACTCAGGTTTCCATCCTAAGTCTTAAAAAAATTATATTAACCCTAGGTGTAAATGAGAGTGAATGGGGTGGGTGTGTGTGTGTGTGTGTGTGTGTGTGTGTGTGTGTGTGATGGACTTAAGACCTATCCAGAGTGTTTTCATATCGTTGCTGTGTGCCTGCAGCATCATTAGGGTACAGAGCAGTTAAAATAATGGATGGATGGATGATTTTGTATGGCTCTTGATTCAACTGTGCAATACATTTCTTTAAATCTGTGCAATATCAGCATTCAAGTCTTGTTCAAATAAATACTAATTTTGCAAACTTTTTTTTATCTTTCTAGCTCAAGCCTTTCTTTTTCATGGTGCCCTTTCTGTCTCTTTACCCTAAACCTGCTGCTAGTGTAATGTAAATGTACCCACTGTTGGACTGATAAAGAAACTCACTGACTTGCGTTGCTGAGGCCTCGACAAAAAGACGAAACCCTTCAACGAGTATAATCACACCAAAAGTCCCTTTGGGGGATATCAAAACCGAGTAGTATAGTATTAAAACCGGGTTTGTGTGGATGCACAGTAGCTGGGGGGGGGGGGTCTACAAAGGAAGCCCCCCACCCCCCCTCCCAGCTGGATCCCGAGAGCAGGGGCAGGCCCGCTTGTTTTGCAGCGGGACATCCCGGCGAGTGATGCTGCCTCCACACGGGAGGGAAGTAGGCGGCGGGGACCAGGGCCATTGTTCCAATGAGAACAAAGATGAATGCATAAGTAATGAGGGCCCGCTCTCACTCTCTCCCTCTCCCCCCCCCCCCCCCCTCCCTCACCCTCTCTACGCCGGCCCGTGAGAATAGATAAATAAATAAATGCAGAAATTCTCATCCGAAAATGTGTCAGAGAAAAAGAAAAAAAAAGCTTGAAAAGTTAGGGAGCATGTGGCTGCCTCGCTGGGCGGGCTGGAGGCGGGGGGGGGGGGGGGGCGGCGGAGGTGTCGGCCCGGACCGGACCGGGTCAGACCCGATGCCCCCCTCCGGCTCCGCCGCGCTCCGAGACATGCCCGGCGAGCTAATTCACAACGCCGCACACACAAATAACGCGACCGGGGGTCTCCGGGGGGACACGAAGCGTTCCTTTCTGGTGACCGGTCGCGGTTTTGCGAGTGAGGAGCCGTGCGTCGGTGAGCCAGCAGCAAGGGCACGAGACGAGGTTGATATTAGCGCATCCCTCATTGTTTAACTAGCCGCAAACTACACTCCGCTGCCCCGCACACTGATGGACTAACTCAAGCCACGACACGCGAATGCGCGCACGGCTGCCTCCAGCACCAGCTTCCCGTCATAAAATGGCAGAATGGAGGCGAAAGGAGAGAGGCGCTGGGTGATAAAGACCAGGGAGAAATTGGGACTTTTAAGGGCTCCCTCGTGATACGCAGGGGGAGTAGACGTGGTCTCTCAAGATGCGTTAGCTTCTTGGCGGCTAACGCTACGTTACAACGGCCACATTAGCGCTGCATAGCATTAGCTCCGGAGGCTCAGGCAGGCCGAACATCCACACTCAGGCTGCGGGAAAAGCTCCACTCACCATTGGAGAGATTGATGAGGGCGGCATCTTGTGTGCTTTTCACTTCTAACCGCAGGGGCTGCTGCTCCGAGTGTCGCTGTATGTCTCCGTTCGCGTCTCCGATGGAGAGGAGCCGCACGCCGGGGAACACCGAGACCGCCATCTTCGATCTGGAAGTAGAGACAGGTCGGCGGAGCTCACATCCAACTACGCACTGCTCTCTGCTGGAGGCAGCCCGGCCATCACCGCCATCTGCCCGGGGTAATGGCGACGCCTGCCGGCCAGAGGCGGTACTGCGTAAATACTGGGAACACTACGGCGGACCAGGGCGCGGGTTCGAGACCAGGCTGGCGCTGCCCACACGGCCAAGAAGCAGTGGGGGCGATACTGAACCCCACACTGACCCCAATGTTGTGCCATCAGTGTGTGGATAGTTTAAGCTACTGTTAAGGAATCAATCAACAAACCATAAATCATCAGGACCAACAACCTACCCGGGCCTCTTTACTGTTTACTTTTGCCTGTTTGTACAGCATTAGCTTCGAGTTTGGAGTGTGTACTGACTGTACTGCTTCCATCTATCTATCTATCTATCTATCTATCTATCTATCTATCTATCTATCTATCTATCTATCTATCTAGCTATCTAGCTATCTAGCTATCTACCCAACAGTTCTAAGTCAAATATCTTATGGTAGTGAATATGTTTTGTCTTGTGCCTTATAAAAAAAACGTTAATACATTTTCTAGTCTTCATGATCACTCAGTGCTTTTAGAGGATGCATCACATTCCCATATATAAGTTGGCGGTAGAGGCCACTCTACACAGTCCATCTGCTTACTTTCTGACCTTTCACACAAATTCATACATAGTGCAAGGGTACTTCAACATTTGAGTCAGGAAAATAAGACTCATTGTGTAAAATCAAAACTCCCGTGCGGTCAAACCCACTTGTCAGTTTCTGACTATGGAGTTGTTCTGCATTGTCATATGCCCGATCAACCCTTAAAACTCTCATTTATCACAGTGCATTGGACGTAGAGGACGTTGCCTTCTCATCTGTAAAGTGCTGCTCTTAAAGCTGACACCTAAATCCCTTTTCTATAGAGCATAACAATATTTTCACCCATTTCCTGAGCTATTTCATGCCAGATATACAATAAAAGTCAGACAACAAAAACAGTCTCTTTGTCACTTTAATGGTGAGTAATATGCAGTGCACACAAGAGGAAGTTCCATCTGTAACTGTGACACTGTGAAGTGTACAGACATCAATTACCTGAAGGTTTAACAGACTTCCTACTCTTTTTTTTTATCCAGCAAAGGTTTTTTTTTATTATAAATGTAATCTCAAAAAACAAAATTAACAGTTACAGGTAATAAAAGGCTTCACCAGAATTAATGTTAAGACAGTCAGAAAAATGTATTTGTTTGAATTTTTTATTTTGCCACTGACATAAAGGAAAATCTCACTCACCAAATTTCATGTTCAGATCATAGAGGCACAGTTTAGACACATAAAATGTACGGTACAAAAAAAAATTTGTTTAGATTTCTTTTGGTGATGTTAAATGAAGCCAATCTGATATCTGCCATTAGTTTCGTGGTATTTGTTTGTCCAGCTTTTCATCACCTGCAGGATTTTTGTAATCCAATAACCATCAATGGAAAAGTGGTCAAGACATTGAAAATGCGCATGAGATCATGTGTAAAGTTCTCAGAGTGGGCTAAAAGCATAGAATACACAGCATTATCGTACACCTGTGAGAACAGCCGCAACATTTACAGCGTTTTTCAGCTGAACCTATTAGCATCATTCTTTGGCTGCTCCAGGGACAATCTGTGTGTGTGTGTGTGTGTGTGTGTGTGTGTGTGTGTGTGTGTGTGTGTGTGTGTGTGTGTGTGTGTGTGTGTGTGTGTGTGTGTGTGTAAATGTATGCATAGTCTTGGATTCTTTATCTTCAGAGGCATCAGGGCACATGACAGAAATCCACACTGGAATGATCAGACATCTGAGTGTTTTGCACTCCTTCGCTGCCCTAAAAACACAAGACAAACGTTTTTAGCTCGGAGGGATGTGTCTTGTGCTTTCAAAGATAGCAGCCGCATTGTTTCGCGTCCTTCCAGAGGTACAGATACAAAAGTTCTAGAGCACAGTTTGAGCATGTGCATCACACACAATCAGCTTGAGATGAGCTGCACCCACACCTACCTCAGAAGAGGACACATGATTTTGGAGGCCTGAATGGGTTATCGCTGGAGGGCACCCCAGTGAGCAGAGGGTCTTTGTGGGCATTTTGCAAACAGAAGGCCTTCAATTCAGCTGCAGCCTGAGAAACCTGCACAACAGTCCTTGTGTTATATTTGCTCTTATAGCAAGGATGGTGTTGACACTCACTCTCATTGTATTATTCCAAATATCTTGACATGAATGTGACCCAAATTCAGCATGCTGCACTGATACCCACGTCATCCGCTCACACCGGGGGGCAATTTATATTCTGAAATTGACCTTAATGCACGTTTTTGTATTGTGGGAGGAAAATGGAGTATAGTGGGGACACCCACACTCCACACACAAACAAGCAGAACAGGACCACATATCCACAACCCTCTTGCTGTAAGTCAACGGCAGTAACCACTGTACCACTGTGTACCCAGCCCAGAACACAGGATTGTTCTAATTATGCAAGTTTATTCAACTTCTCATTACTTACAGGATTTTTATTATCCAATCAATTACTGGAAAAAGTGGTCACTGACAAGTTGACTAGCAGAGAGTCTGTTTTTTTTGGAACTTGATCACCTCCTTGGACTAAAAGAAAAGGAGATTTCAAATTTTTCTCGTTGGGGTGCCTTTATTTGTAGTGCAGTCAGGGGTTATCTTGTCTCAGAGGCTGTGATTTTCTGACAGGTTATGCTTTGACCTAGCGTCTTTGAAAAGGTGTTTGAAAGAAGACCAGTGTATGAGGGAGGGAGGGGCTGACACAGTTTAGGTCAGTTAATCTATTGGTGTGCTAAGGGAAGTGTAGAATCCTATATTCTTTTCAGAGCTTGAATAACATGAGGAACTTATGCCCCATTTAAACCTTAAAGCAAAAACTACGCCCGGGCACTTTTTGTTGTTGTGTGCCAGAGAATCAGGGTGGCTGTAAATGACCTCAGACCGCCTTGAAAAACTGTTGAGGTTTGTGAATTGTTGAGTGGAGTTATCACTGTCCGTTGAATAATTCTTAATAACTAATTCTCTCTTGGAAATTTATCGAACGTCTTGTTTACGCTTCACTATCATCCCCTTTGTTACTCTGAGATTAGATATGCCATGATCTGCCTTGTTAACAGAAGATCAGCAACACAGATATGTGCCACACGTCACACATAGTCACTGTATCGGTTACACTGACCTTCATTACCTGTCTCATTCAGCCTCACTCTCTAAAGATGAACATCCTCTATCTGATGTCACGTAACATATGCATGTTGCATAGACTCTACAACACAAGAGTACAGCACAAAAGTAGTCATTATTACCATTCCAATCAGTGAAGGAGAACACTGTTAACCAGAAGTAGACAAAAATGTTGCAGGTGGTTGCTGTAAATCTCTCCTAGTCTCACACCACAGTAGTGAACTCCACCTTCATAATATTGGTTTTCCCAACATCTTAAAAAGGAAGTTTTGAGTTTGGTGCTTGTTTAAAAAAAAAAAAAACACTTGGGTTCAGACCCTTTGAAAGAAATTTGCAGGCTGAGAGAAATTCTTCAGTTTATTTATTTATTCTAGGTCCTTCCCCCGCCGGCTTACTGCTGGAGTGGTTAACACAGACAGATGCTTGAAACCGGTCTGACTTCTGTTCTAAAATAAGTAGCCACCCAACAATCAGACCAGTCACCCAGCAGCACAATCAACAAAGCTATCACTGTGCTGCACTAGCAGAGAGAAGTCTGCTATTTGACTACACTGTACACCAGGAAATCACACTCACATGGCTTATGGGTGACTCCAAACACATGCCCAAAAGTAGAAACCAAGCAATTCCTGAGCACAACAGCATAAGTTTTTGGCAGTTTCAATAAGAAACTTTTGAAAAGTATCCAGTCAGAGACCAGTTATACAAGTGTGAAGATTACTGAAATCTGTAAATAAAATATATCCCCTATGTAAAATCCTAACTGTACGTTACTTGCAGTTGTAAAATCATAACTTTGAGGTGAAAATAAATGTAAAATAGGAATCTTCATTGACAGTTATGAGCTGTTGTATAAAGCTTCAGATAAGACTGGGAGCAGATGTCAGACGCACAGTTTGATGAAGGCGTGGACAAGTGAGGACATACCTTGATCCTACGGACACTGGCCTCAAGACGAAGCTGCTTCACCGCCTTCTGGGCCAGGGCGAGACTGCTGTTGGCTGCACTGTTGTTTGACATGACTGAGGCAGAGTGACACCAAGAGAGAGTAAGAGGGAGAGAGAGAGAAGTTCACATT
Source organism: Karalla daura (assembly GCA_029224185.1). Lineage (NCBI taxonomy): Eukaryota > Metazoa > Chordata > Actinopteri > Chaetodontiformes > Leiognathidae > Karalla > Karalla daura. The sequence goes on along the minus strand of CM055203.1, from coordinate 17,107,248 downwards.
TCAGTGCTGGGCTGCAATAAAACACATCTTCCGGTAAGATCCTTCAAAACAAAAAGCCCATTCACTCACTTTGTTTTGACTCTCTCCACCCACTACACACACACACACACACACACTACACACACACACACACACAAACATGTACTTGTATCCATGTGAGGACTATGAATCATAACCAAAACATTGACCATATCTGTTAAGTTGACACAAACACAAGTCTTTCTGCTTTAATTGACCAACTCTTTCCATCCACTACACACATACACACACATACACAAACACACACGGAATACAAATACACACACAAGAACTTGTGGAGCATTAATCATAACTAAAACATTACCATGTCTGGTAAGTTAACATAAACACACATTCTTCTTCTTTGATTTACCAAAACAGCAAGAGAATTGCAAACAAAATATGTTGGAAGTGAGAACATTACAGTTTTCTCGCTTTGGTGCTATTCTCATAACAGAATTTCTTTCCTCTGAACAGATTGCCAATACAACTCTCTGCTTTTTTTATAATATAATCATTTGCTTTGTCATATCAGTTAATACTTAAAAAAGCTGAATAGTCATTCTCTATAAAACTAATAGACAAACAAAAGTTCACTGCATCAAGTTTTTCTATGTCTCTCTCTCTACCTCTATCTCTCTATATATATGAAGATAGATGACTTGACTACTTCCTTTGTGTAGTCTTTGAGTGAAGCACATCCTGATTCTTTGATCAATAATAGATACTCCTCAATCTCCTTTTCAGTGTTTCTGTGTGTTTATGTGTCAGAAAGTATGTGTGAATCAATGAATGTATGTTTGTCAATCTATGTGAGACGAGAGAGTATTATTTATTTGTTGTTTTTTTACTGTGTAAATCACTTTGGGCTGCTCGCTCCCGCATGAAAAGCGCTTTATAAATAGACTTCTCATTGACATAGTCATTTATTCATTGATCTGCCATTCGAGCCCTCTCGAATTGCGTCGCTTCTTTCTGCACGAAAGCTGCTTTATAAACAAACGTTCATTTACTCATTCATCCTTTATCTGCTTTCGTAATGTACAAAGTGTACAGAACACTGGTGATTTACGGCTCAGTGTTTGGCGGGGACCATTAGCACGAACCACCGGCGCGTGGCGCCAGCGTTTGAAGGCTCCCGATGAATCCAGCGAAGAAGAAAACCCGGTGGGCGGGGTCACAGGTCAGATTGGAAGTAGTTCCGGTGTCGTCGTGGGGGGTCAAAATCGAGTGGGAGTGAAGGCTGAACGGCTTCAAAATGCTGTTACGAGTGAGTAAACTGTGTTTTGTGACGCCCGGTCCTCGGCGCGCCTCCCGCCGTCAGCGGCCCGGGTAGAGAGCTCCTCTCGGCGACTGTTTTCTCTTGTTTTCCTGCGCCTGCCCGGCTGCTGCTCGCTGGCTAGCTTGTGTAACGCTGCTTCACCTCTAAGCCACACACACTCGCTGCAGGCCATCGGGCTCCGCTCCAAAGACAACACATTCACAGATGCATTAATAATGAATAAATCCGACGTTGTCACTCACTTTTGGCCCCGTCTGCCCCGGCCAGTACTCGAGGGTTGTTCTGTTGTAACGTACGTGAAAAACTATAAAGCGTGGTTAGCCTGGCAGCGGTATGACAGATGTGACAGCTTTTGTAAGTGTGCTGTTTACCGTGTGGGTTCGACTCTTTGACCGGGTCGATCGCTGTCATGTCGGTGGAAATTCATTTTCTTCCTTCAAAAGATGTGTTTTAAAAGACTGTACTGAACGTCCAGTACTAGATGTACGTGTACTAATTGTCCAGTTCTGTCCACTCGATACCTTTGCGTACGGTTAAAACTCCTGCTACCTTTGCACATAGATCACCTCAATATTTGCACCTTTTGCATCTTTCGATTAGATTTTTTCGAACTTATGTTGTACCCTGGAACTAGGGATCAAAAAGTTACTGTCAGTGCCAGTCTGCTCTTTGGCACATTTCAAGAGAAAGTTGCATTTTGAAGAATGCCTGTTTAAGCATTCACTCTTGTGATAGTCAAATAAGTTATACGTATTAATGACATGCTAATAGACTAATATGCTAATTTTACTCCAAATGATTGGCTGTCCCCCGGTGTGTATTAACCCCTGAAAAACTGCCTCTTTCTCAGAGAGCGTTACAGATCGGAGGCTTGACACTGAAACACAGCCGGCCCATCCACCACAGTCCCGTATGGAGGAGCCCCCTTATACCCATAGTCGTGGAGCAGACGGTGGGTGACCCGACTGGGCGCGACCGCCCCGTAGCGCCGCACAACATCTCACAAGTGCTCGGAATGAAACGCGTGCCGCATGTCTGCTCTGTTCCTTCCCAGGGGAGAGGAGAGAGGGCGTACGACATCTATTCCCGCCTCCTGAGAGAGAGAATCATTTGCGTCATGGGTCCGGTGAGTGTCCTCCCCGATGTCGGAGAGGGAGCGAGCCACCTTTTTCCCCTGAGCGTGCCTTTTCGCAGTGAAACGTGAAACCCTTGCTCTCTCTCCCCCCCCCCCCCACCGGACACAGATCGACGACTCGGTGGCCAGCCTGGTCATTGCCCAGTTGCTCTTCCTCCAGTCAGAAAGCAACAACAAACCCATCCACATGTACATCAACAGCCCTGGTAAGTCGACCCTGTCTCCAACAGTACAAGTACAAAATCTCGCGCTCGAGCACTTCGAATCAGCCACTTTCGGGGCGACGTCCCCCCCCCCTTCCTCTTCCCCCCAGGTGGCGTGGTGACAGCAGGCTTGGCCATCTACGACACCATGCAGTACATCCTTAATCCCATCTCCACCTGGTGTGTTGGCCAGGCGGCCAGCATGGGCAGCCTGCTCCTGGCAGCGGGCACGGCAGGCATGAGGCATTCGCTGCCCAACGCCCGCATCATGGTTCACCAGCCGTCAGGAGGAGCCAGGGTGAGGAGGGAGGGAGGGAGGGAGGGGTGGTGGCGCTTGGCCTGTAGTACCGGCCTGGAAACAGGCACGGGCCCGATCCCTGAAAACGGGAGGAAAGTGAACACGTTACGTTCCATTTCGCTTCAGACATGAGTCATGTGGCCGGGATACATTCATCTATATCATCCTAATCCAGTGGTACTCCACATTATATGTGTAAAACTGTATGGATTGGTCCGCTCCTGTGTCTTTCTAGCAATAGGTTCAGAACATATACTACGGATCAGGATGTTGTTTTCTACAAGCACACACACACACACACACACACACTCACACTCTCTCTCTCCAAGGTTATACTAGGCAACAATGTGTTGTTAAAGGTCCAATAGTGATACAGCTGCTGTGCTTCCAGGGTCAGGCCACAGACATTGCCATCCAGGCTGAGGAGATCCTCAAGCTGAAGAGACAGATCAACAACATCTATGCCAAACACACAGGGCAGCCGCTGGAGACCATCGGTAGGTTGTTGTACCGGAAATCACACAGATTTGTGTCGTAAACCATGTCAAATGGGAATTGAGATTGCAGTCACCCCGACCCGTGCCCTCCGACTAATGCGCATGTCTCGGGCCCCGTCCTCAGAGAGTGTGATGGAGAGGGACCGCTACATGAGCCCCATGGAGGCGCAGGACTTTGGCCTCATCGACCGGGTCCTGGTGCACCCGCCCCAGGCCGGCCAGGACGAGCCCGAGCTGGTGCAGAAGGAGCCCGCGGCCGCAGCCAGCCCCTCCCCGCAGCCCGAGGCCCCGGCCCCCGAGCAGGCCTCCCCGGGGGCCAACCTCCCCTCCTCGTACAAACCCGAGCCATGAACTCACCACGGAGCCGCGCGGACGACACCCCTAACCCCCCCCCACCTCCGAGAGAACGAGGCTCGTCCCGGGACCTTTTTAGCAAAACAATAATATTTTCAAGATGCAGATCACTGGTTAAGAGTGGCCAGTCAGGGCCACGTTTTCGCTCCGGATGCAAGGGCCTGACGAGAAGCTCGACTTGTGTACGTGTGTTTGTGGAGGGGAGGGGGAGCCGATGAGACGGCCACCGTGTTGTTCTGTGCCTCCTGGCCACACACACACACACACGCACACCCACTGGAGAGTGGAGAGCACCTGTACAACCTGCATTTGAAGACTGGCATTTGTAATAAAATACGATCGTTCGGACCACAACGCGCTTGATCCTTCACTGCCTCAGGTGTCACATAAGGCCCAGTGACGGGTCGCTGCACCCCAGACCAATGTGTACGATTACTCCCACAAAGTCCCAATGAAGCAGGGTTTCAAGGGGACCGTTACAGGGTAGGAATCATTGAGCACGGTACATTTCAATTCCTCTTCACGACTCCTAGACCTACTAGACCGGCTGGGAAGGAACAAAGCTGGTAAGAATAAGTTAAAGGCAGGATTTGTTTAACCTTTGGTCACAACAAGTGACACTGACTCTAAATTACTCAATATAACCATACCGTACTATGTAGTCAAATTACTTGTAGAGAAAACTTCAACACAAATGAAATTTTATACCCTGCACTATTGCAATTAAGACTTTCAGTGCTTTGAGGGCCTTGTTTCTCCAAAGAATGGTTTATCAACACTAACCCTAGTACTTATTAAGACCCTGCAGATACCCCGTGTTTAGGTATGAAACACGTTAGATTGATTGTGTGCAGGCTTTCTGGGATATCGTGACTATAGTCATTTATATAATTCGATATTATGTCAACCCTGGCCTTTCCAGTCTGGCCTGTCGGAGCTGAAGAAGTTGCAAGCTGAAACGTCATCTCGTCCAGTTAACTCCTCGGGGACTGAGGCTGATGGTTTTTTCCCCGTATCCTTTTTCCTCTTTTACCTCATTTCTCCCGCACGAGGCGACAACTTCAGCACCTGAGAATGAAAATACACGTACAATACGTACCTCTCTGCGTCAGGGGAAGAAACGCATAGTTCGAATGAATGAATGGCGACTCCCAATTAGTGTTTGTAAAAGTTCAAATTTATTCACAGAATTTATTTGAAAAAGCAGCATTAGGAAAAAAAAAAACAAACAAGACATGAAAATCCTCTGACAATAAAATCATGTTATTAGACACTATGGCACTATCACCATTCTTACAACACAATCAATGGGATAAAAACTGCATCCAATAACTGAGCGATTCATAAAAACTAGAGATATTTTGTTCGCTATTTGTGCTTTACCGACCACAACACATGAATAGAAAAGACAACAAAGAGGGACTTTTTACAGTAGCGAAATTACATGGAAGGACATCTTCTAAAAACATTTTTCATACATATCCGTTTCTTAAATCAACCCACATGATGACGCGTGCATAAAATGTTGTACCATGTTAAGTTAAAGTTGGGGTTAAGACAAAGGTGAGCTATCCAGGCCAACGGCAGCCCCTGGGGAGACACACACAAACACAATACGTTAGCATAAGGAGTCACAATGACGTGAGACACGGCGCCATAATCAAAATGAGTGCTCCAAAGATCTCAATGTCCTAACCCTAACCCAACAGGCCATGCTTCTGGGTGACATGGCAAACCACTACTAGTACTACTACCACCACCATTACCACTACTCTACTCCAGCAGCTGTGTGAATACCTCTAATCAAGGTTGCCATGGTAATGACAACAGATTAAGAATAGTGGCTCTGCAATTATGATAAAAACTAAACACATACACACACTTGTGTGTGTGTGTGTGTGTGTGATGTTGGAAAAAGAATAATTTGTCAGTTTTTTCCACTATGTCCCATGAATTTCTAATCTAAAATTTGGCTCTTTTTTGTCAGAAATTACACGCCAAAACATTCATATTCTGAGATATCAAATAGCACACAGAGTCCAATTTGCCCAGGTGGTGTGATTAACACTGAAACTGGGAGTGGCTATTTTCTTGTGGAAATTTTTCCACCTTAAGAAAGTGTTAAACGCATTAGTCATCTTTCTAATAATAATGATTATAATAATAATAATAATAATGAGATATACACAGAACAGTCAGTTCTGTACCGGGAATACATCACCGCAGACAGACAGACAGGCAGGCGGGCATACCTGGCGTGTCCCATCACAGGATGGTGCAGCTCTTGGGGGAGGTGGTCCAGCGCAGCCAGCCCAGCTTGTCCTCGGTGTAGGGGGGGTAGCGCAGGCTGTTGAACTTCTCCAGGGCCCAGCCTCGCAGCAGGCAGGACCGCCGGTGGCTGAACGTCTCGAACCCCCAGCGCCCGTGGTAACTGCCGAAGCCGCTGGCCCCTGAGGGGGGAGGGGGAGGGGGGGGGGGGGGGGGGGGGGGGGAGTGGGAGAAGACGCCAGCCAGGAGAACGGAAATTAGTAAATCATAAATGGAGGCTGGAAGGAACCGCTGGGGTATAATAATAATAATAATAAGCGTGGCACCTACCTACACCTCCGAAGGGCAGGCCTGGGAGGGTCATGTGGACGATCCCGTCGTTGGAGCAGAATCCTCCGCTGCTGGTCTTCTCCAGGACCGTGTTCACCACCTCCAGAGAGAATGGAGAACGCCACGTAAGACGCAAGACGCCACACACCACCCACAAGTGTGCCGTAGGAGGACACAGGGCTCCGCGCGTTCTTACCGACGTCTCTTCGGAGAAGACGTAGAGGGCCAGCGGCTTCTCTTGGCGGTTGGCGAATTCGATGGCCTTCTCCAGGGAGTCGACGGCGATGAGGGGCAGGATGGGGCCGAAGATCTCCTCCCGCATCAGGGCGTCCTCCTCGGTCACGTCCACCACCACCGTGGGGGCTGAGGACAGGGAGACACGGACGTCACCAGTCTCTACTGCATTCGCCTCGTCAACTAGACGGGTCGCGCTGATTTTCTCGGGGGGGGGGGGGGGCTCACCGATGTACTTGTCCTGCTCGTCCCTCTCTCCTCCCACCACGACCTTGCCGCTGGTCTTGGCGAGCAGCTCCGTGAGGCGAGTCCAGTGGCGGGGGGACACGATGCGGGAGAAGTCGGGGCAGGTCTGAGGCTCCTTGGTGTAGAAGTCCTCCAGGGCCTGGCGCAGGTGGGGCAGCAGGGCGTCCCGGGTGGCCGGCGAGCACAGCACGTAGTCCGGCGCCACGCAGCTCTGCCCGGCGTTGAAGTACTTGGCCCAGACCAGGCGGCGAGCGGCGGCCGCCATGTTGACCCGCCCGTACAGGATGCAGGGACACTTGCCTCCCAGCTCCAGGGTGACTGGGGTCAGGTGAACGGCGGCCGCCTGCAGGATGAAGCGGCCCACGGTCTGAGAGCCTAAAAGACGCGGGTGGGAGGTCAGGACACAGGAAGGAGCCGGGCGGATATAATCCATTGCTGTCAAACAGATTCTTGGTATGCATGTGACATCGATATCCATTTATTTTAGCATCCTTATCTTAATTCAGCTTTGCTGTCTGTAATTTAGTTGGGATGTCCTTCCCTCTGGGAACTGCGTGAAACATTAAGAGCAGTTTCAAGCCAGGGACCGTGTACACACATCCATTTGATTAGTGGTTTTGCTACCAGTATGAATGGGTTATGGGCAGCACTGGGAGCGCTGCGACGTCCTCGTTTTGCCTTACCCGTGTAGAAGATGTGGTCAAAGCGGTTCTTAAGCAGTGCCTGGGTCTCCTCCGCCCCACCACTTACGACTGCAAAACACTCCTGGGAGACAAAAGGTCCCATCTTACAGCTTCCCCACGCAACGCTCGAGTGCATCACACCAGTATCTCTGGTATCGCTCTAGTAAAAATGCAGCCCAGGGCAGTTTACTCACCGGCAAGCTTTAAAATGCGAGTAGCTTTGGAAGGCAATTGAGAAAGGAGGGCAGGATAAGTGAAGTGTTTTAAACTAACATTTACCTGGGACAGATACTTGGGGATGAGTTCTGCTATCAGACTGTCGGTGGCGGCGCTGACTTCTGAAGGCTTGATGACCACACAGTTTCCTGGTCAAAGACACGCGACAGGCCCCCGTCAGTGCAGATAGGGGAGTTTCATTCTCTCCGCTTCTCTCTCTTCCAATCTTGTGCATGAACAGTGACAAGGCAGCGACACGAGCACCTCTGGGCCACCTTCAGGACGGTAGGCTTATTCATGTGACCTTTGTGTTTGGTTATCATCCATTATCTAGATTCTGAGCAGAGTTTCCGAAGGAATGCCAGCGAGGGAGACGCCCTTGAAAACTAGACTTCCGCGTCCCCCTACGTCCGCTAACTTGAAGCTGCAGAACTGTTTTATCTGGCCAATGGACAACAAAAGTAGCATGACTGTAAACTTGGCTGTTCACTTGGGTTCACGGGGAATTTCAGCTGTGCATGCAATGTATTTTTGAGTCGAGTTTAGTGTCAATCCAAAACAAATTCCAATCCATTATCCTGTCAGGTTGAACCAAAAACGCCTTTACGTATTCACCAACATTAGCCCTTTTCCAGCGTGCCTTTTCCAGGCAAAGCTGGCTAAACTGGCTTAATACGGCCCGAATCACAGTGGACTTTGCATCCCAGGAACACTCTCGCATTTGAGTGCACGTTTACAAATCACGCCGCTTGCCTTTGTCATTCCCGGAATGACGGAAATTTGACACTGAAAAACACAAAGACGGCATGGAGATAAAACTGGGTCTGAACAAGTGAAGACGGCCCACATCACCGTCCTAGTGATACGGGCGTGACACGTACCTGCAGCGATGGCTGCAATCAGTGGTATGATCAGGAGCTGCAGCGGGTAGTTCCATGGACCAATGATTAGCACAACTCCTAAAGGCTCCCGCCGAATGAAGCAGTCGTCCACCTTCGTGGCCTTGAAATTGCCAAAGACGAATCACATCGTCCTGAACGTTTTCCAAACATTTGCATTTCCAAACACAAAACACGAGCACTGCGCGCGTGCCTTTTTGCATTTTGTTTACTAACAACATACCCAGCATTGGGAAATCGTTGTTACACCTACCAGGTTTTTGCCAACGTACTCCTGCTTCATCCAGCCCGACAAGTTAGAAATGGCGTAGTGCAGCTCGTTGGTCACCATCTCAATCTCAGACAGGACGGCCTCGAATTTCGGCTGAGGACAACGAAGGGAGCGGGAAGTCAGCGGCTTGCCGATGTACGGCAGACAACAAAATCACAGCCTGCCCTGTGCTTTCGACCCTTGTCGGCGCACGCACGAACGTGCGCGCGTCTGCTGCGTCTTGAAAAATGCACTTTTGCAAATTTCACAAAAGCAGAACTGAAAAAAAAACAAACAGAGACATGTCTTCGAGGTCGGTCCTCCTAAAAACGCTTGATCGGCGCGGTTTGGCGGCGAAACCGTGGACCACATCGGCTGAGGGAGTAGCGCGTGCAGGTCACGCGGACCCGAATCTCTACCTTGGCGAGATCTTTGTGCAGTGCGTCGACGATCCGTTGCTCGTTCTCCCTCAGCAGGGACGTGAGCTGGTTCAGCTGAGCGCGCCGGAACTGCTCTGGTAAAGTGACGCCCGAGCGGAACGCCGTCCGCAACCTCTCCAAAGCCTGAGTTTGGGTGTCCATCCTTTCACCTGGAACACACACACAAACACACAAACACACACGTATCAATCATTCCCATGTGAATTTCCCCTAGGATGCTTGGGTACTGGAAAAGCTTTGAGGAGCTGAGGTGCACTTTATACACAGAGAGGGAGCGTTCATGATCTCAGAGCGATGACAACACCTAGTCGTGCCAGAAAAGCCGGTAACCACTTGTACATGTCTGTATAGGCCACTGGATGTGGTAACCCTTTAATCGGGGCAGTGAGTCAGCAGAATGGAAGGAATGGCTGAATTTGGGGTAGTATGGGGGGGGGGGGAAACCCAAGGAGAGGTGTTTTTCTTCTTTTTAATATAAGTTAAGTCTAAATCCACCATAAGGCGGTGCGTTTCGGAGGTAGTCTTGGGTAAGAAACTTGGAGCCGAATTGCTCGTCACGTGCGTCTCCAAATCAGAAATAATTACGAAATACGAACTGTGATATTTCACGATGGGAGCTAGGAGAAACAGCGGCGACCACGAGTAGATTGAAACCAAACAAAGCACCCCAAGTTGTGAGGACTTAGAGACACGCCGTGGGACTTAGCGCGTGTGTTCATTCACTCAGTGTTATTGAGCCGATTCGTCTCTGTACAAATCACTTGCCTCAACCGTAATTTTTTTCCCCATCGCTGTATCCCTCCGCGGGGACTATTCTTCTGTTACAAACGGGACAGAAAATACACTAGGGAGGCGTGAAGTTGTTTCGCGAGTGTGTGAGCGTGTGTGTGTGTGTGTGTGTGTGTAGTCAGGCTCACCTCCACCCCGGCAGCCCTGGCAGCCTCGGTCCTGGATAGACGCTGAGAGGTTTGGAGCTCCTGCCGCTTTCCGGGTGTCGTCCTCCAAACTTGACGGGAAGGCGCATGGATCTGGTTGGTCCTGAAAAACTTGAAAGCCCCATGAAACTCGTCAGGTGACCCAGTCCGGCTCGCTCAGTGGACCAATGGTGCCGTCTTCCCACCCACAAAAGGAACACGTTTTTCCAATCGAAATAGTAATAGAAACAGTAATATTTATGGTAATAATTGCTGTTATTTGTCCGGCGCATGTCGCTGAATTGCAATTCCCGCGGTGATGTATAAGAATGCAATCCATAAAAAACAAGTATTTACAGCCGCAGTAAAACCATTGCACAGATAATAAGACTAAAGGTAAGAACGTTATAAAAACACACGCGATAAATGCTTAGGTCCTATCAGGGGACTTAAAAGCAAGTTTAGGTAGTTGTGTCTTCAGTTGTTTTCTTAAATGCTGCAGACCGCAACCCAATGAGTTGGAACCACACAAGTGAGGTCACCGAGGGTTTTCGGGCTAGCTCAGCAGCAAACTCCTGACTAGTTTGTTTCAAACATGTTCATAGTTTGTGGGCAGAAATGCCTGGAATCAGGTCTATTTCGTAGACTGAATACGGACCGCATTTCAAACAAAAGCCACTGTAGCCTGTACTGTGAACATAATTGAAGGGTAATGTCAAAGTCACATTGATTTCTGATCCAGGTGACTTCGCTGGCCACACTGCCACGGGTTTTTCAAAAAAAAGTTGCGACACATGTTGAAGATATGATTTACATTCCGATGCACTTGAAAACAACATCTGAAACGTATACACCGTGTATTTTGAACTGTTCACTAAGTCAAGAGTAATCAGATTTGGGATAAAGTGGGTTTGCTGTGTTAGCATAGCCTTTTAGTGTGTGGTCCTAAATTGGACACGCTTCCCATTTTGTGAAATGCAGTGTCAGTGCAGTGTCAAGGCTGCATGTGCAGGACCTTGCAGTCCTCACAGATGGAGACAGCATCTACTGACCTACACAAGAATGTGACCACACAGATAATGAAGCCGTTCAGCCCTCACCACCCCTACAGTATAGTTCTTATTAGTAAAATGGTAATACAGGTGGAAAAAGAGACCCATCTGGCACACAGGTTTGGGGGTGGATCCATGTTGCTACTACTGCACGTATGACTGATGCACTGAACAATGGATTTAGTTTGCGGAGGTAACCATCAGACTAAAAGTCCTAAACGACCTCAAATCCATACTGGGGTAGAGCAAAAAGTAAAATGTTCAGACTGTATTCATCCTGCAAGCATAACCCTCCAACTTCAGCCTCAAAAAAGAAGGCAGAGATGAGTAAAGAACACTAGTTTTAACTTTTGATTAAGACGGACTGTCACATTCGTTGTTTTCCGTGCGTTTTCCCGCACGGGTTTCGGTTGAACCGGCTTGAAGTGCGACTGTCGAGCGTGTTCAGAATCATTAAACCACAGCTGAAAACAAGTCAGCATTGATACAAAAACTTTATTTTCACAATATCAAAAATGACAGATCTAAACAGATTTGCAGATTAAAAGGAATTAGAGAAAACAAATGGTGAATATAGTGACTCCTGTTGGCCAGTCAATACATTTCTGCGTTGGTACTGGTGCCGAGCGGCGGCAGCACTGGGTGCGTTAAATAGCGGTGTGACGGACGAGAGCTGAACAGAAACGTGAGAGCGAAACGAAGGGGTTTGAGGAACGCGTTATTGTCATTGAACAAAGGCGGCAACAATCATACAAAAAAAAAAGAACAAATCAAACATACGCACTCGGGAATTCCTCTTAAGTTGAAATTGTGAAAGTCCTACTTCTGCATATCGTATGAGAGAGAAGAAAAAGAAAAAAAAACGACCGAGCTCTAAAGCTACAGGACAATGTTTGCCGTGTGAAAAAAATTAAGAAAAAAAAGAAAGAAAAAGAAAAAAATAATGGTGTAGTAATGCGTGGGAGGGACAGTGTCGTATCTACAGAGAGGAGAAGAGGAGGAGCAAAGACTGAAATGGAAGGCGGCCATGAGTGGGGCAATGGCCATCTCGTATAGCTGAGGAGGAGGAGGAGTGACAACAGTCATGGGCCCAGTATCCGCCTCGCCCCCCTACACCTTTCACAGTGACTGCTCTGTCAGGCTCAGGCAGTGTGGGAGAGGAAGAAGAAGAAGAAGAAGAAAACGAAAAAAAAAAAAAAAAAATCTGGCTCTTCAGGCTGAGGCTTGTATGGAGCTTTGCGGGGTTTTGGCAGGTTTTCTGTCGGCTCCGAGTTCAGAGCGACAGAACTGTCCAGCAGCAGGATGGAGGGTGGCCGAGGGGGGGGGGGGGGGGGGGGGGGGGGGGGGGGGGGTACGTGGGTGTGGTACCAGAGATTTCGACACATTGTGGCTGGTCTGCTCGAACACTTCACAGAAAATAGTCGGCTACTGGCTTCTTGGAGGGGATGCCCCTGGTCTCCTGCGGCGCGGCCTCGAATATGATGAACTCCCTCTGTAGATGCTCATCCAGCTCCAAGATGGCAGCCACGTTGCCACATCTGATCATCCACAGGGATGGGGAGAGAGAGACAGACAGCTGGTCAGTATGAAGTTGGTGGAGAGCAACAGCCTGGCCAAGCGACAGTGACAGCTTTGCATTCTAACTGTAAAATGTACCAACACATTAATATACACATCTTGTTTTTATTCATACATTTTATTTGCCCATTATCAAAGAACGACATGCTCCATAACATAAGTTGGGATGGTTAGTTAGAATGAGTTTCTTTTACAGTTTATGAGACAATCATTCATTCATTTGCATGAGTGCCTAACATTTTTTCCACCATCCTAGCATCTCTAATCTATATCCGGGACAAACTACATATGTACGTGATGCTGAACCGACCTGTAGCAGTAGTTGGGTGCGGACCACACGGTGAGCACGGTCTCATTGAAGTGCCACTTGTAGCCCTCCATGACCAGCTGGTGCGCCCGGCAGATCATGTGGATGTCGTTGGCGGCGTTGAACTGGGCCACCACGTCGCTCCCAAACAGGTAGCCGGCGCCCCTGGGACTCACCCCCCAGCCGGTCGTGTCTGAGGGAGGGGGGGAAACGAGCCCGGTGAAGAGCGCCGCATGCGGGCTACGACCAGCTACGACTGCGCGCGGCGCATAGAAATGGCGGGACTGTGTGCTGTACCTTCCGGGTCTGACCAGAGGAGGTCACACATGGGTCCGTCGTGGGGCACTTCCTGTTTTCTGTCGATGGTGCGGATCTGGTCCAGCGTCTGTATGGACGGAGACAAGCCGCCGTGCACGCAGAAGATCTGAGGGACAAGACGGGAGAGGGTGAGCTCGAGGCTGCCCGACCGCCGCTCAGGAGCTCCCAGCCGGCAGATGTTTGGACGGGGGCGCACACCTTGCCGTCGATGATGGCGGAGAGGGACAAGTAGTCGAATATCTCGGTGCAGTATCTCCAGACGGTGACCGAGCCGTACTTGCGCAGGCACTCGTCGTAGAAGCCGTAGACCTGGGTGATTTGCCTGGACTCGTGGTTTCCCCGGATCAAGGTTATCCTGTCCGGATAGCGCACCTGGGGGGAGCAGCGCGGCAGACGTTCGGTGGAGGCGGAGAAGCGTGCGGAGCAGGTTCCTCCGCGTGGCGACACCCGCGCCTCCGAGAGGGCAGCGTGCGAGCCCGGCGGCGAGTTGAAACGTTACCTTAAGAGCCAGCAGAAGGAGGAACGTCTCCACGCTGTAGAAGCCTCTGTCCACGAAGTCGCCCATGAAGAGATAGTTTGTCTCTGGTACGTCGCCACCAACCTTTCAGGAGGAAAGACAAGGGGGCAATTTAACAACAACAGAACCTTTGTTTGTATATATGAGGAAGTCGCCGCCATTGTAAATCGGAGGGACTGGAACCAAGTCACGTCCCTACAGAAGACGCTAGATGGTCATCAAAAAGCTTCCCAAATAGAAACATACTAAAAATATCAATCAGGACTCGTACTCGGGACGTTCACATGGATCATGTACAGCTGTGACACACCCACCACAACACAGCGACACATCAAAATGCTGATTCGCGTCAAGTCTCGCGGAAAGGAAAGACACTTACTCTGAATAGCTCCTTCAAGTCATAGAACTGACCATGTATATCACCACACACCTAGGCAGTGGGGAGACAAACCGTCATTGCACTGGACCGCTTTAAGCATTTCGATTCAGATCAGAGAATAGAAGAAATTTAGTACCGTGACTGGGGAGTCCACTCTCTGCACATTGCTTTCTTCGACCAGGATTTCTCTGAAAACACACAACACACGTGTACGATTAAGGCACTGATGCGTTTCTCGTCTGCGTGCTCCAAAGCTTACGGGACTCGATTTGAATGCAACCACGAAGAGGACGCACAAGTATAGACGTCGCTAAAACGGCCTTTATGTTCACTGGCCTCGAAAATAATCCGATCAGATGATGGAGAGATCTGGACTAACTCATGTACTGAATATATAGTAGGCACAGGCAGCGGTAAGTATCGCGCGTCACCCAAAACGACAGATTATCTCCGAGACGCCCGTGTTTCTGTGTCGGCGCGTCGGGGCCCAAAACGAAGCATTACCTGGCTTTGGCACACAGTGCTTTGACTTCGTTCTCCTTAATGAGCTCACAGCGTCTGAGCTGCTCTATCTGACGGTCCAGGTCACTGATGTCCCCCATCGTGACACACATAGGGAGAGCTGCTCACACAATAGGGGCACGGGGTCCTCTCCTCTCCTCTCTCTCACACGCACACACACGCACGCACACACAGACAGACAGACAGGGGGCTCTGTGGATCGACTGCTCTGCCTTCCCCCCCGGGGTCGACGGTGTTCACTGCGACGGTCCCAGCACGGACGCCCCCCACACGCCGGATCGTGTCAACACTGGGCCAGTGCGGCGTGGCTTCCTGGAAGAAAAGACACGTTTCATTGTAAAAACGACAGCAAATGTGGACATCGTTTACCACTGCGAGGTCATCTGGACAGGCACGATCAGAATGAAAAGTTACTGCCAGGTAGTTACACAACTCAGTTACAGCAACGAGGAGTCTACAGGGAAAAAACAGGCAGCAGGATGACATACATTAGTAGCACTTTACGTATGAAGTTAGTCAAGGGAGTAAACAACACACGCAAACAACACGGTCCCAAAAACACCGTGAGACGTAAGACTCTTAAGTAGTGACCAGTGCCTGGCAGCTTGGGTCCCGGTTCCCTCCCAACAAATTCCTGGCGATCTTTCCGGTTAATCCGCAGAGAATCGAACGAAATATCGACGCCTTTCCGCGAGAACGGGGAGGGAAAAGCGCCGCGGGGGCAGACGTTTGTCCAGTTCTGCGAGGCCTCCGGGGCGTCGCTAAACACTGGGCTAACGTTAGCGCGTTAGCTTACATCACTGCTAACGACGTCAGCGAGCGGCTGCTCCTTTGATAACTTAGCTCCATCTTGTCGGGAGGCTAGGACGACAACGTGGGAGCCGATAGCCCCGCGCAAACCAGCCCCGGCCCCCCGGCCAGGAGACGGCACTGACGAGTGCGTGGCTGAGGCGCCGGACCGCGGCGTGTCCGGCGGTAAAGTGAGCGGAGCGGAGCTCGGTCTCTGCCGGAGCGCGGAGCTAGCTCAGTTAGCATGCTAAGCTACGCCGAACGAGCGAGCGAGCGAGCCGCTATCAAAACGCCGGGTTCCGCGGTGCGGAAACGGCCCGAGCTACCGGGAGGGTGGGGTGTGTGTGTGTGGGGGGGTGACCGACAGCGGATAGTGAGAGAAATGAGCATCAGTACGTTGCATTCCGTGGTTCGAGGCTCCCCGTGTGCTGGTCCGCCGGCTCCTGCCTCCTGCCCCCCGGTTCTGTCTGTGCCGGTTCACTCCTGCGCCGCTCGGGAAGGCGCCTCGGGCACGCGCCTCGCTGGCCTGCGACTTCCGGCGACGGGGCCGCGCCGCGCGCCCCCGGAGCAGAGGGAGCGAGCGCGCGCCCATACGTACGACTATGTGGATACGCCGGTGCCCCCCGCGAGAATAGGGCTCCAACAAATGATCTGTTATTCGACCAATAACCGACCCGTGAAGTGTTGGCCATCTCTTTTGATCATCATTGAGCTTTTAAAAATGTTTCCCAGAATATATTTTTAACAAATATAACCAAAATTCTCTGAATTCAGCTTTGAACTCTGATATTTTGTGATGCTTACTTAACCTCTTCTTAGATATTTGAGTAGTGGGCAAAATGAAGTGTTTGACTAGACTTGTAATATTTCTCATATATTTTATAGACCAAACAACTGCAAAAATAATATGTTGTAGACTTAACAGACTTAAAATTAATTTGATTTCTTTAAATAAAGGTGACCTCAGATGGTCATCTGATCGGAGCAAGGGTTGAATGAAGAATCGATCGACTTCTGAATAAAGGATGGATTGGATGGTTGCATCATTTAGTTGAAAATGTCTTAATACAGAGTAATAAAATAATCTTTGTCCGTTTTTCTGTATATTCAGGGACAGGTGAATATGACCAGTCGTGCAATAGAACAGAAAGGTGCAGGATAGGTGGCAGGGTGTGATGTACATAGCTGGCAAATGTCTATAGCCATTTGATGCATCATGAATAGGTCACACAATATGAAACTTTTTACGCTGCCATAAATAATGGCCCAGTTTCAGCCACTTAATTGAGAATTTACTGCTTTTCTTGGTATTATGTGACATTAAACTGGATTTTTTTTGGAGATCCGTGGAGTTCGTCAAATTAATTGAGCAATAAAATCAACATGGAACCCCCACCCGCTGCTTCCATATTGTGGTGGAGGGCTTTGAGTAACCTAGATGTAGAAATAGATGTGTTGTCTGGGCCAGACAAAATGCAGTTGAGAAGATCCCCGACGGAAAAAGTCAAATGAGAAATTGTGTACCAGGTCTGGAAATAAATGATTCCCTCGAGGAGAAGAAACTGTGTCACCCTCTTAATTATCATGTTATGTGCTTCAAGATGACCACAGGCGGGGACTGCAGTGCAAACAACAGCAAGCTGCCGGCTAGAAAAGAGAGACCACGTTTCTGAATAGTTCGTCATGATTAATTTATGATTGACAGAATTATTTACATTACTCTTCGACATCTGAAAGTTTGAAGCCATGACTCAACACTTTAAGTACATCAGCGGCTTTGTGCAATTTGTTCAAACAGGGATGAGCGACACGGTAGGTAAAGAATGTCACCATGAAAACGTAATAGCAGCACGGCAGAAAATGATGATAGTTTAACTTTCAGTAGGAACGTGCACATTGGAATGTGGTGAAGGCATGTTTGTGAGAGGACACAGGGGAAACTGAAAAGGAAATGTGTGTGAACATGGTAGCTCTCCAATTATTATGAGAATTACTTAGCATTTTACTTAAAATTACCACACATACCTGGCCTCTGAAGATGTTTACGTTATCACGTGTTGCATCACTGATCTCATATACATTCAAGATGCGTAGCTTTTAAAACAGAAAAGAGTTACAGTATACAAAATCTCAAATGCATAATACATAAAGACACTCATTGTATTCAGCTAAAACTTACAGCAAAAGCATTTTTGGTTACTTGATTTAGGCCTCTATGGCTGAGAACCGCCATAATAAAAAATGTCTGGTTATCCTCGTTTCCTAAAGCCTTTAGTGACAACCACTGAAGTGAACCATCTTTGGTTTTGAGGTTTCACTTGTTAATTTTATGTGATACAGATAAACCTGCAGACTTTTAAGATGTTTAACAAACCTGCTACCATAAAAAGAACGTACCTAATACGGTCAGTTCAGACTCAACAAAAACCGAAACAATACTGTCTCCAACCTCCCGAATGACGAAGGCACAACGAGGAAATGTCAGGGAAGCGTCTTTGTCGAATTCTCATGAGACGTGTAAAACAACGACTGGTTATGGAGTCTGTTGGTTAGTAGACGGGAGTAGTGAGAGACTCAGTTTCATCCCCTGGCGGCTCACGACCGGTGAATCCACAGCTAACAACTGTTAGATGACGTTTTACTCGTTTCAGAAAAACAGATCCCCCCGCAAGAAACACACCCACGTCCTGCTTATTCATCCAGCTGGTCAGCGTGCGTGTGTGTGTGCGTGTGTGTGTGTGAGGGGGCGGGGGGGTCACAGCGAGCAGAAGTATCTGTGCACCGGGAACGCGGCGAGTCCGGCCAGAGCGATGCCCAGACTGTCTCCCACGCTGGCAGCGGCCATGGCGAACTCCCGGTGCCTGTCCTCGCTCTGTGGGAGGAGAGAGGAGCCACGTTAGGGTGAGGAGTGGGAGGGGGGAGGGGGGGGGATGGGCAGGCGTGACGATCTGCAACAGCAGCTCTTCATCTGGCAGATTAAAGAGGTGTCGAGCAACCAGGGACAAAGACTCGGTAACCTTACTTGAGTAGAAATTTTGGTTATCTATACTGCGCCTTCACATTGTCACACTGTTGGCTGCACTCTCTACCCCTTGCATTTGTAAATGTAAGGTAAGTAGGAGTGGAAGTGAAGTAGACGCGTGTGTTTGTGTGTACTCGTTTCTAACTTGTTTTTTGTTTTTTGGTGAATCATTTATCAATAGAGGCTATTGATAACATGCTGCTTAACAATACTCTTAGACAACTAGTCATAGAAACACATGTTAATGGTCAGTAGTACACACATGGTGGTTATACATATATATATATATATATATATATACATACATATATATATAGTGCACTATAGGTTACGCCTTGGTCCTGAATGGCATTTTTTTTCCTTACTTTACTTTTACTTTTATACTTGAAGTAGTTCAGAAACCAGTGCAATGTTTACTTTTACTTGAGTAAAAAGTTTCAGTCGATACCAATATAATAAATGTAATAAACGTGGATACTCGGGCCGCTGTAATGAGCTCGGGATATTTCCGTTTTTGTTGGCATCCTTATAAGGGCGACTATCGATGTAGCAATGCGGGATCGCCCCGAGTGAAAAGCCTGACCTCCTCGCTGATGAAGTGGAAGGTGTTGACGTATGCGGCTCCGCCCAGGAGACCCTCGTACAGGATGACAGCGAAGACCAGCCAGGCGCTGGGCAGGAACTGGAAACGCACGGCAAACAGCAGGAACACCATGTTCACCACCTGCCGAGGTGCAGACGGAGAACACGCAGTCGGCACTCCGGTGCAAGGCTCGGTACGTGAACAAAGAATTCATGTCTTTCGGTGCGGGAGTGGTCAGACTTTTTACCGGCAGGATGGTGTCAGGTGAGTGTGCGTCTGATAAAAGATGATGAAATTCTGCTATAAAAGTCGGATCTTTGTCATTTGCCCCTGCGGGGCTCCTCGCATAAATCAATCAGGAAAATGAAGTCAGTGAGTTAGCTAAGAGGGCGGAGGCAGACGGAGTGAATGTGACTGTGCTACAGGTCTACAAACTGGATGTTGAACACATTTAAAGGCCCGGGACGGTGTCGGAGGATAATATGAGGATCTTCCCATATCTGGAGAATTTACGAAAATGTTCCAAGTTCTGTTGAAATGACAAGTGTAAAAAGCAGAGAGTCCAGTCTCCAGTCTACTTCAAGTCAACCATAGTTTTCATCTGGGAGAATTTTTAGTTATTCATTTATTTTCAATCCTCTCAATACTCTTCATTGTAACTCTGTAACAACTCTTTAACGCTCCAGATACGACCGATTGGCAGAACTTCAAATCGTCACCATCCATTTCCGGCCCCGTCTGTGCTCCGGCCCCGCTCTCGCCACGCCGCCTCGCTCCTCCAGAGCAACACCGACAAAACGCACGTGGGCACGGGGCAACGAAATGACGCGAGGGTGAAGTCCGCGATCAGAACTGCAGTCAGCGCACACTGAGGCGCTGCTACTGACGTGTGCTGACCCGAGCTTTGTTTGCACGCGCGTTTGATTACAATGAGTGGCGAGTCGCTCCACCTCCACCAGGTGGGGCCGACGTTTCGCATGCGCGATGCTGCGGCCTTGCCGGGGTCGCGGCTTGTCCCCGTCGAGAGCTTCTCGCGTCTGTTCGCTTGGCTTGCGATTCGCCCGCTCCACGGGCCGCGTTCCTCACCTGCAGCAGAGAGAGCGCCCACAGCTTCCTGATCTTCACGCAGCACAGGGACGACCGCGACACGAACACGCCCACTTGGTACAGCGTCTGGTACCTGGGCACAACAATCCGGAACAACACGATGGCGATACCCAATGTTCAGTTAGTCAGGCAACTGGACTTCTTCTGGGGTTTGAGGACGTTTCGTCCTTCATCCGAAGGGCTTCCCTAACCCCAACCCCAGAAGAAGTCCAGTTGCCTGACTAACTGAACATTGGATACCATGACCTGGACGAATGAGAATCTCCACAGACGATGGCGATACATAAACAAAAAACAAACAAAAATCAAAACGGCAGAACGCCGGAGCCGGCTCACCCACCAGCGGTACTGCTCGGCGTGGGACAGGAAGAAGTCGGGGAAATACAGGAGCTCCATCTGGGAAAGGAAAGCTCCGACGTGATATCCATCATCCAGGCCGATGTGACGATGACCACGCGACACTCACCAGTCCCTGGTTGATGAAGTACTCGGCGAAGTAGACCAGTCCGAGGGGGAGCAGAAACTTCACCAGGCCCTGCTCACACGGGTCGGGGGGGGGGGGGTGGAGGTCAGTACGTAAGGCGAGCGCTCCAGACGGAGGCAGTGTGAGTGACTCCACTTACCCTGATGACGCGCAGCTTCTCTCTGAAGGTGAGGGGTCCGGGGCTCCGGCCCTCTGGCACATTCAGAGGGAAGAGAACACGGCCTGTGGAGTTAGTCCCTGACAAACAGCTTCACCAGTGTTGTGGGCCGGAGGAACGAGCGGCGGCCTCATTCGGAGAGGTGAATAGATCAAATGCCGTTTAAGACTGCGGTAACCGGTCACACGTCACTGCTTTTAATGAGTGGCTGGTAGAAACCAGGACTCAAAAGAGCATTTTTAAAGCAGAAGTTTTGGCTTCTCCTTTTTCCTTTTTTGTTATAGTTTACAACCACCATCTTTGTTCTCACAAAGCCGGTTTCTGCCTCGGCAGCGACTCTGCTCTTGAAGCTATTCCGAATGCACGTCGGAGCATTCAGCACTTCAAGAAGACAAACGGGAGTGAGTGTGGAGCCGAGGGCCATGTCGCTCGGTCATGAAGGTCTGTTTTCCGCCTCGGGTCGATCGAATCGGTTCGGAAACAGCCGATTCGGTCGTGTCGAATCGAGGGGCGCACACGTGGGACTCGCACCCGCCCGCCCGCCGGCTCGGAATCTGAAACGAACGCTCCTTTATTGAACAAGTACAAAGTAGAAAGCAAAAACGAAAAATAAAACGCGAAGCCGTGAGTCAGCAAGCGACCTATCGCAGGGACTGCATCCGTTTCGCTTCGCACACCCACGCGGCCTTATCTCATCTCGATTCGGACGCGTCGGCGGGGGGCCGCGTGGCGATAGCATCCGAGCCGATATCATCTCACCTCGTTGGCGACCGAGGACGCCTGAACGGGGAGCGGGACAGAGAGATAACGCCGAGCGGGCGCGTTGCGCAACTGCCGCCGACGCGGCGCCCCGCTGTCGGGCCGAAACTGCACACGCAGCAGAAAAACCAAACAGACGAAAAGCAAAAAAGAAGAAAAAAGCCCGTCTCTCTCTGGACGTGTCCATGCGGCTGCTCTCACTCCGCTGGCTGCGACCTGAGGTACCTGAGGTGGGGGCCTCCGGCTCCTCGTCCTCTGCCCCGTCCACCAGCCGTTGTCTCTCCTCCGGCACCGGGGCCACCTGCTCCGTCCCCCCGGTCCTCCACTGGGGCAAGGACGGCGGAGGAACCAGCAGCACGAAGTAACTGGGAGGGGGGGGGGGGGGGGGGGGGGGGGGGGGGGGGCGGTGTGTAGAAAACATGAGGCAGAAACCACAAAACACTGGGGTTAAAACAAAACAAACAAAAGAAAAAGGTTTGGAAAAGGTTTTGTCCCACGCTGACCTTAGGAGCATGGCCAGCGGGACCGCCAGCATGATGAGCAGCGTGACCTGAGGCGACAGGCCCGCCTGGGTGAGGGACGAGTACAGCACGGCTCCAGCAACCCCAGCGCCACCAGTACCTGAGCCCCAGCCGCCCAGTACGCTCCTGAGGCGGGTGGGGTGGGGGGGGGGGCAGTTATGTTACACCTGTACACTCGAGAGGCTGGGAGATGCAAATGCACAACACATGCACATCTCTAGGGAGGCATAGGTTTGCACGACACCTAAACGTGTGAATTCTCGGAACAGACTGAGATAAATACTCTCAGTTTCAGAATGAGTTGATTATTGCTGCGTCTATAAGCCCTTTGCTACAAGCCATGCCTTAGACCAAAGCAACGCCCCGACACCAGGCACCGAATCAGGCTTGACTTTAGATTCTTCTCGCTCAATCTCCTTTCATCCCCGTTCATATGGATTTGAGAAGAAGGGGCACTGGAACGGAACAGGAATGTGCGCATACCTGCTGAAGAAGACCGTCAGGGCGAGGAATGAGAGCTCCCCTAGTCCTGAGCTGATACTGGCAAAGGTGACGCCTAGAAACACAGGAGCACACGACGATGCTCATGAGTTTAATGAAATGCTTTGTGATGTGGAAAATACCAATCACCTTTAGGTTCACCCCCTGTTCTGTTTATGTTATTCTGTATGTTTGTATAATTTGAACGGATCTCTCCTGTAAACGAGACCCCGGGTCTCAATGAGAAGACCCATATAAACAAAGGTTAAATTCAATTTTCAACAAAAGATTTTTTTGAGGGTTCGAACCTGTGGGGTCGATTAGTTAGCTGTGAAGCACTTCTACTGTATGTTCCTCCGTCAAATGTGCGTCCTTAAAGATTTCACTGCAGCGTTTTCATTCATTTTATGCCTGAGTTTGTGAGTTGGTTTGTTTTTTTAAACACTTGGAACATTCGGCGTTGATAGGTACTAAAAATATGTGATTAATAATTTATATTGTTTGTATTACTTGTCCAAAAGCCAGACCAAGCGATGTGAACACGATTACACCATCTTAGGATATCACAGTGATTATGTTTTCCACATAACCTCAAGAAAATGCATACGTGCACACACAAGCCTGATAACTGGCAGCCCACATTAAATAGTGATAAACACTGACTTAAATAGCATCAAACTGCATGCAGATAAGTTGAGGTGATATGTAACTGAGGCTGACGAGTCTAAATATGTGTGAAACCATGTCCCCCACCAAATCAGATAAAACCTAACTGATAAAAAAAAAACTGACGATAGCTCTGGCCAAAAAAAAAAAAAAAAGAAGTCACCGTTACCTAGGATGCTCATCCACACGGCTGAGGAAAAGGACACCAGGAGGAAACTGGTTGCTGCCATCGCCGCACAGAATAACACCCGGAAGCTGACAAACAGGGAAAGACAGAACAGGAGAGTCACTGAGATGAGGAAGTGTACGAGTCCCTGTTCCCTGTGACAGGCACGAAACGCACACTGTGCTACATTTAGAGAGGTGACAGTTGACATGGAGGAGCTCTTCGGGCCTTGGCTTCTATTTCCGAGGTGGATGTTTTTCGGACGATTCATGGGTGGGAAATACGGGTCGAAACTTCCAACCAACTTCCTGAATACGCCAGTGAGGGCGGAGGAGTTGTTTGGCCAGCTCACTTCATGTTCATGTCTTCTCGATGTCACTAGCGGGGTAGCCTTACCCATATGGCATGTTGTGGATCACAAAGGGAGCAGACATCTTGATGAGGAGCGTCGGAATGATGTCAGCCAGCAGTACGGCCTGAGGAAAAAATAAAAAAATCAGAATGAGATTTAACTCCGAGTAGTTATACAACTACGAGGCGCTACGAGGAATATTTAATATTTTCTTTTTCAGCCAACATCTCTCTTGGTGTGGAAAATCCAGAGAGACAAATGATTCTCTGACAACAGACTGGTTAAGGGCCTTGCTTCGTGTGCGTCGAGTTCCCATTTACCGCGGTGGAGATGGGATTGCAGTCATAGCGGCCGGCGCTGCTACCGTTTCCACCTTGAACGCCCACAGGCAACGGGGCCGGCGTCTAGACAGAGAACAAGAACAGAGGACAAGGAGTTGCTACCAATAATGCTGCCAATAACTCATCTCACAGGGACAAATTTGCTTTCTTACGGTCACAGTGTCGTTTCCCGACTCTTGCTTTTGGAGGATGTCATGAGCCGCGCTCAGCATAACCACATAGGCAAAGTTGTTGCACAATCCAAAGAGCCTGTACAAGATGATACATATCAACTACTGAACACAGAGTCACTGGCTGAGAGGCTGAACACTGACTTTCAATCATTCAAACTCTACTTCATCTCTTCACATGATAAAATTGTTATTCTGACTAACTTTGACACAAAGTGACATTGAAAGTTTAAAACGGAACAAAACCGTGGTCTCTTCGTGTTGCTTTCAACGCAGTGATTAGTTGTGCAGTTTTTCATCAGTGCCTCCTCAAAGACCCTGGAGTTCAACGAACCTCCAACCCACCCCTGTCTGCCACACAGCCCACAGGCTGGTAACCATGGAAACACACACACACACACAAGTTGGGTGTCTCTGGCGTCCACTGGGTTACTTTTAACTCCTGTTGAAGGATCTGACACGGGGTCCATTTTAAGCAGCTCTTTTACTGATAAGAACAACATTTAAGCAAACTTCTAGAATTTTCACACATTTCAGCTGAAAGTGTCATTCACACAGAAACTTAAAAAGAAAAATGTCTTAGAAAGACTACTACTTTCAGCTAAAATATTCATTTTTTCACATATTTTCTAAAATCTTGCTTTGAAGTATCTTTTTTTACACACAGCAGACACCTATTAATTTATGATGGACTTTATAAATAACATTGTCGGTAACATGAATTATTTAACAGATTAAATAAAAATACAATTACATTTAATAAAGTATTTCAAAATTATAAAGATGATTATTGTACGAAAGTATGTTTATTCACACAAAAACATGACACCATATGTGTTGTGGTGCAGACATGCGTATCATGAAACAGAACTAATCCAGAGTGGGGAATTACAAACCCTGAAAATGAAGGCTAACACGTGTATACGGGCCAGAACAGTTCCACGTGGTTCTGCTGGAGCCTGTCCCAGCATTCAGAGAGGAAATACACTGGGCCTGGGTATCTTTGAAGTGCTTGTTTTAAGTAATTGAATAATATGAACCTCATAATCTGGGGCAGCCCGGCAGCACATTACAGTGTCACTGTCAAAGCTTCCATTCAGGAATGCTCTGGTTAACATTCCTCATCATTATCTCACGTCTCATTCCTTTACCATGTACTAGAGTTTGATATTTTAGGAATAGGTCAGTACGGCGGAAGTTTATTATATGATACCGTCAACCATCTATGAGAAAGTCCCTCCTCTGACAGTAAAATGGATAGTGTGTGTGTGTGTGTGTGTTTGTGTGTATTGTGTCTGAACGTATGTAGCTTGTTGTATCTCCTCTTACATAGCACTATCTGCTATTTCATAGATGCCAGAGTCCGATTGGGTTTACTTTCTGTGAAAATATCATTCTAGATCAGTGATCAATCAATCAACCAACCAATCGACAGAGACCAAAAGCAGAACTTCAAAATCGACCGAACCGCCGTTTCTACGTCTTGAAAACCGAACAAAACTCCCCGGGAACTCACCAAAAGCCAATCCAGTTGCGCCATTTTGTGCCACCTACAAATGACAGATAAACAGAGGTTTTTGCGACTGACAAGCACAACAGTCAGCGTCGTGGGGCCAGTGCGCGCGGACGCGTCTCAAACCGTGGCCGTCGGGGCTCTGCGCCGGGTCTGCGTTGACGCTGGACGCCCGCTCCATGTTCAGCGGCTAAATGCTCTGGAGACACTCGGGGAACATCTCAGCCCGGAGGCTCGGGAGCTCAGTGACAAGCCTCCGCAAGCGCTGTCGCGGCGGTTTCACCGACGGCACACAGTTTCTGTTCACTTTTGCCGAGTCTAGCTGTCAGACCCGCAGACGGTACATCATAATAGACCGGCGCTCCATCCAAATGCGTCCGCGCGGAAACAAGCGCCGCGCGCATCGTTCCAGTTCGGAGGGTCGCGCGGTGACAAGGTCGCGGGTTCGGCTCCCGCACATTTGTGTGCGGTGTCTGCGTCTTTTGCGTGGGTTTAAAAGTGCACGCTTGAGTCATTTGGAGACTCTATGGTGTGTGTGTGTGTGTGTGTGTGTGT
Organism: Karalla daura; assembly: GCA_029224185.1. Taxonomy (NCBI): domain Eukaryota; kingdom Metazoa; phylum Chordata; class Actinopteri; order Chaetodontiformes; family Leiognathidae; genus Karalla; species Karalla daura. Next base: position 17,080,643 of record CM055203.1, on the reverse strand, counting down.
GTGTGTGTGTGTGTGTGTGTGTGTGTGTGTGTGTGTGTGTGTGTGTGTGTGTGTGTGTGTGTGTGTGTGTGTGTGTGTGTGTGTGTTGTCTGTCCGGGGTGTGTTCCCTGCCCTCTTTAACTGTGATGGAAATGAGCGCATCAGACCCCTGGACGCCTCGTGGATAATTCAATCCATTCCAATCTGAGTTTATTTATCAAACACGCATTTAGATAATTTTAGATTTTAATGTTTCCGAAGTGCTATACAATAAAAACAAAATACCAAGATAACCAAATAAATACCACCCCAAATAAGATAAAATTAAAAAAAAAAAAATCAACATAAAATCAACAACCCACATGGTGTGAAAAGCCAAAGCGAAAAGTGAAAGCAGGTGAGAAGAGGTGGGTTTAAAGACAAGAACACACACACACACACACACACACACACACACACACAGCTCTCTGTGCCTGTTTCTACCTGCCTGTGATAGATATATAGTGGCCCTATGTAAACATACCTATTCAAATATAAAAAGTAATTAACTTACATTGGGCTTTAGAACAAAAAGGCATGTGATATAAAATTGCATATACAGTAATGTATGCAAATGTATCTGCAATTACAATCAATTATGACCACAATAGCTCTCACGGGTCTACTGTAACCAATGTTTATACTGTTGGTAACTGCTTGAAAACCGGCGGCGTTAAACAGAGACATGTTCATTGGGTTTATGAGTTTTTAAGAGAATAGCAAAAATTATACTATGTCTGAAATTACTTTATCTATAGTTCCACAAACAATAGAAATATAGATCGAATATAGATAATAGAAACTATGTTCATCTCTCTGGGAGGTTCCCTTTGGTTAATTGAGTGTTTCTGTACTTCTTACCCATGTTAAAATTGGGAGGATAAAATAAGTGGTTGCACAACAGCAGCACATGTAAGAAAATAGTCTTTTCCCATTGAGTTATTGATTCCATCCATCCATCCATCCATCCATGCAGCCAAAGGGGAACCTTTCAATTTCCACATAGAAAGGCCCTCTGTCCACTCTACATACATACATATTGATTTATACAATATGTAAAAAAAGTTTTAAAAAGTAAGTAAAAGTAGTCCCTTATTATATTATTGTAGATCTTTTTTAAAGGTTATACAAGTTTCCACATTCCTATTCTTATTTTGAGAACAAATGCTGCATCAGGTATGAATAAAAGTGGTCAAACATTGAGCGACACTTTTGGTTTTCATCTCCATGCCTCTCTGGCATGTTGCAGAGCAAAAAAAGAAGAAAAAGCGCAGAAGGGAAAGGAAAGAGGCAGGCTGACAGAATAGCTGATAAGATCAGCACCTCTCTCCTGCTGCGGCGGGGTCCTTATAAACCCCGCCGCTGCTGCCTCTCAGCGCCCGGAGCCACAGCGTCTCTCCACCGCAGCCATGGTTTCCTGCAGACTCCTCACTTTGCTGGTCCTGACCTACGTCACCGGAGGTGAGACGGGCGACCGACCGACCGACCTCAGATCGATCCCTCTGTTGTGTTGTAGACGTGATTGAACGGTCTGGAAGAGGAGCTTGTTGAAGTCACAGTGCGGCTCTTGCAGGCTCGTCCGGGGCTGAGGTGAAAAGCGCCATCATCGGCGGGAAGGATGCCAAAGCGGGTGCCTGGCCGTGGATGGTGCACCTCAACATCACATCCGACGGCGTCAATGTCTGGCGCTGCGGCGGCACCATCGTCAACAGCGAGTGGGTGCTGACTGCCGCTCACTGCTGGGATCCGTAAGTACAGTGGGACATCAGGTTCAACTTTGTTACGACCCATCGGCAGCCACATGGTACTCACCCAGACCCAACAACACCAATGTTAAATGGGAAAGAGTCACCCTGAAGTCAGGTACTAAGTACACTGAGCCACAGTCTGTGTCCCGGCACAGTCACTGACTTCGGACCATTGACTTCTTTAAGCAGCAAAGACTTACAGCCACTAGGTGTAATGTGGTTCCAGTCATTTAGTATGTCAGTTGTGTACTTACAAGCTATAGGTGATGAAAATAAACAACATTTGAGAGACTGGAGATCCCTGATCTAGGAAGACAGCCCTGACTGTCAACATTGTGATGCTTCATTAGTCTGGCCTGTTAGCGGTGTTGCTGCATGAATCACTTAAACTGATTTCATCCACCTTAAAGATCCACACTTTTGGCTCTTTAAGGCTGCACTCAGAACTGCTTTGGCCCAAAGACCTTGAATGATTGTATGTGTGTGTATGTGTGTGCTGTCAGGTCTCTCAAGTTCGATTACCGCAAGTCAATGGCTTTCATCGGAGTCCACAGCCTGCAGAATCCCGCTGAACGCTACATGGGGATCCTCTACGCCATAAACCACCCGGAATACCGAGCCCTGACCAACGGCTACCAGAACGACATCGCCATGGTGAAGTTGAAGAAAAAGATCAGTTACAAACCCGGCGTGGTGGAGAAAGTCAACCTGGCAGGTCACACTCATCAACCGTCCGAGTGTTGGATCGTTGGTTGGGGGGACATTGGCAAGAATGGCAAGTCCCTGTGCATTTCTCTCTCACACGTACACACACACACACACACACACACACACGTCTGGTATCTACCAATGAACGGGTGATCTCATATCATCGTAAAATCACCTGCTGCAGTGATGCAAACAGTGTTAGACTGAACATGTGACATAGACACATGACCAGGGACAGTTTGTCATTGGTAACTTCCCATAAACTCGAAATCTTTCGGCTAATTACGCAGCCTCAGCTTGACTACCTACACTACATACTGTATTTGTGAACATCACTACCACTACCACTCATCCTGTATGTGTGTCTGTGTGTGTGTGTGTGTGTACAGTTCCACTGCCAGACCCGGAAACCCTTCAGCAGGCGCAGATCTCCATCGTCCCACATGGCACGTGTAAACACTCTTATCCAGAGCTGACAAACGGCATGATGTGCGGAGACACAGATGGAAGCATAGGTCCCTGCAAGGTGACGTCGAAATGCAGCCGCTCTTTTTGTTTGTTTGTTTGTTTGTTTGAAGGTCATCTGTAGTGTAGAGGTTAAGGACCTGGAGTTGTAACAACCCAAAGTCGCCCCATGGTCCCTACCGGACTGCTTATGTTCTTTAACCTGATAAGAGTGAAATTTAGACCTAGAGCAAAAAAAAGATCGCTCAGCTTTGATGAATGACAACAGCGCAGTGCCTTTATCTGTGTAATTGTTCATGCATGAAATGCAGCCAGCGGTTGCCAGATAGGCACGAAAGGGCGCCAGATCTGTGCCGCATCCCCGGCGAAATCAACGTCTCACAGCTTCCAACGAGCGTGTGCTGTGCTGTGCTGCGCTGTGCCGTGCTTCCGCAGGGGGATTACGGCGGCCCCCTGATGTGCCGGGAGGCCCGCGGCTTCGTGCAGGTGGGCGTCATGAGCTACTGGGGCCAGGACGAGTGCGGCCTCCGGGGCGGCCCCAGCATCTACACCCAGGTGTCCAACTACCTGAGGTTCATCAACGACAAGCTCCGCCACAGCGAGCGGGCCCCGGACGAGGTCTGAGCAGCACACCCCCCCCCCCCCCCCCCCCCCCAACCCCCCACAGCCCTTTGTTTCCTCCTGGCTGGTTCTACGCATCCAGCCTCTGCATTAAAGCTTCACAGCAGCAAACGAAGCGCCTTCGCGTGTTTCCTTTCCTGAACGACTGAAACGCCTTTCAAATCTAAAAAAAAAAAAAAGTGAATAAATAATGACACTTTCGTGACACAACCCGCCATCTGACGGGCATCTGAGTTTATTCTTTTGCTCGCAAGTACCAGACACAACAGAGTTCCGATGATATGGCAGAGATGGAAAGAGAGGGACCCCGCGGTCTCATTTCCCACAAAACGTGTAGCGGCAGTACGCCTTTTTTTTTTCTCCTCCTCAACCAGCAGATACGCTTGCATTAGTCTAACCCTCAGTACACACACACACACACACACACGCACGCACACGCACACACACACACACACCTCTGCTCCGTCTCGTTTCAGAGAGATATGTTTCAGAAAAGCTGCACTGGTTGTCGATGGCGTTAGCAGCAGTGGGGAGACCCTGCGGGGAAACCCCGAAAGTGGTTTTGGTCATGACCAAGTTCTTGAACTTACTTTTTTTTTTTTCCCCTGGACTGAGTTTAAAAAAAAACCAAAAACGTATTCAAAAAGGTAAAACCAAACTCTGAAAAAGGGTTAAAAATCCAGGCTTTGGCCTTGGTTATCAACAAAGCGGACAGGGTTGGTGGAGAGCGCGTGATATGCTTAGGGAGGTCCATCTCTGTCTCTCTGTCTCTTTCTCTCTCTATTTGCTCGTTCCGCTATCTGAACGTTCACAGAGGAGGACAGCCACCGGGTCGGGGGCGAGTTTGCGTGTCGACGACGCCTCCACGCCATTTCACCGCAAACCAGAGCTTTGGTTGGCGCGCTGTCCCGCCTCCCCCTCGTCTTTGTCGCCGAGCCGGAGCCGACCGGCTTGTTGCACGGCCCCGTGTTATTTAAGGGGTTGAGAAAAAAGAAAAAAAGAGAGAGAGAGAGAGAGAGAGAAAAGGACACCTTTCCCAAAATGTCCACTCAGAGAGTGCGATGATACGGCTAGCACCTTAGCGTCCGTTTCCTTTGGGCTGCGCAGTCACCGTTGGCTGTCAGACAACGGCGGATGGAGCACTCGAGCTTCGCCCCCCTCCTCAACCCCCCCCCCTCCCCCTCCCTCCCTCCCTCCCCCCCTCCCTCTTTCCCCCGGCTGGGTAGGCAGTGGTGCTCGTCAAAAAGGCACATACAGAGGTCGATGCATGACAGGCAAAGCTTTGCGTCAAATAAATAGGCGAGATTTAAAAAAAAAAAAAAACACAAAAAACAAAGCAACCGTCTTCCAATCCAAGACAGGACAGCAGCGGGGACGACAGTCGCCGGGCGCCAGGAACAGCTTTTGGACAGCGGGGCTTGACCCGATGGGGTCCACTCCTCCGGGGGCCGACAGACGAGAGAGAGGCTGCGATTCCCCACCACTTAGCACTTCCGCCCGCCCCGCGCTCCGGCCTCAGTCCTCGTCCCCCAGGCAGCCCCCGGGCGCTGGGGCCGGGCCTGCGCTCCGGCTCATAGGGACAGCTGGGGCTGCGGCTCAGGCTGAGGAGAGGAGGAGCTGCTCTTGTCCTCCTCCTCCTCCTCCTCGTCCTCCTTTCCCGCCTCACCCTTCTCCTCGCTCTCCTTCCTCTCGCTCTCCTCGGTTTTCTGCTTCTCCGCCTTGGTCTTGAACCTCAGCCCGTGGCCTGTCAACCAGAGGTCGCGCCGATTACTCTCATTCCCAAGATCACCCCCCCCTCCCTCCCACAATCCACTTCTGGGTGGGCGTGTGAGAGCGCGTGTGTGTGTGTGTGCGAGAGAGCAAGTACTAACTGGGACAGTCGGCCACCTCTTTGAAGGCCTTCTTCTTGCAGCAGCCTCGGCACAGGCTGAAGACGCATTTATTTCCCTGCGGAGAGCGGAGAGAGACCACGTCACTGACGCCCTGCCCTTCCACCCGAGGCCGCCGCTATTCAGCTACGCAGCTACTGTCACTTGCCTTCGGGTTCCCGCACTGCTCACACTTGATGTACTTGGCTGTGGGAGGAGAGAGAGGGAGAGCGAGAGGGAGAGAGAGAGAGGGAGGGAGAGAGAGAGAGAAGGAGGGGGAGAGAGAGAGACAGAGAGAGAAGGAGGGGGAGAGAGAGAGACAGAGAGAGAGAGAGAGGGAGGGAGAGAGAGAGAAGGAGGGGGAGAGAGAGAGGCAGAGAGAGAGAGAGAGAGAGGCAGGGGGAGAGAGAGAGAGAGAGAGAGAGAGTGTATGAGCGTGAGGGGCTGGAGGAGAGAGGGGCCGGAGGCGGCGGAGGGTCGCCACTCACGTTTCTGCTCGGGACAGAAGTTCTTGTGGGGGTTCCGGGACCTCTTCTTCTGCTTGTTTTTGGAGAGCGTGTCGGGCGCGCCGTCGGGGTCCTCCAGCGCCCTCTTCTGGCACACCGCCTTCTTCTCCTCCGCCTGGCCGTTGCCGTTGGCGACCGGATCCTTGGGCCTGGAGGGCAGGACGGCGACGCAAAACGCCGCCTCGAAGAGGTCAGCCTCGAGAAACGCTCGCGTTCGAATGCCGCACGCCCGAAAAGTGCTTGGATTTTGGATCGACTTTTCTTATTCGAGGGCGACGACTCACGGTGGTCTGACGTACGGCTGGCAGATCCAGTGGGGGAACGGCAGGCCGCCGTCCTTCTTCTCCACATCCTTTCCTTGGGCTATCTCCTCCTGCACACACACACACACACACACACACACACAGATACACAGGCTGGACTCAGCATCCCCAAGCAGCGAGAGTAGGGTTTGATCCGCCGTGGATCCATCCAGCGCTCACCTGGCAGCGCAGCCTCAGCTGCTTGCTGACGTCGGCCAAGCCCTCCAGAGTCTTCACCTTGGCCAGGTCTTCCCTCAGGTCCTGGTGGATCTGTAGCCTTCGTAGACACGCACACAGACGGACGGACAGGTGTAAGAAGCGTTGGGCCACACAGCGGCAGGCTACTCGGGACACTCGTGGTCCGGGACGTACGTGTGGTGCCAGAGCTTGAAGAGGTGGGCGCGCACGTAGGACAGGGAGCAGGGCGTGTGCTGCCTCACCACCTCCAGGTACTCCTCGGCCATCTCCCACACGGGGGGGCTGCGGCCCTCAAACAGCGCCGGGTTGTGGAGGTTCCCCTCTGGAAGAGTGCGCAGCGGTCAGTGTTTGGCGAGCAGCCGGCTCAGGCCGTCCGCCATCAAGACACAGGGAGGGAGGACCGCCTACCGGCGCTCATGACCCCCTGCACCCCCGTCTCCTGGATGCAGCGCTCCACGTCGCTCAGGTGCTGGATGTTGCCGTTGGCAAACACCGGAATGGTCACCGCCTTCCTGAAGCGGAAAAACAAAGACACGATACTGTCATCTGTTTAACAAACGAGTCCACCGGGGCAGCCGGACGAGCGGTCTGGGTACCCACCGCACTGCCTTGATGTGCTCCCAGCTGGCGATGCCCGTCATGGCTCCTTTCTGGTCTTTGGTTCGGCCGTGCACCGTCAGCAGCTGGGGGGGGGAGATCATCTTGGTTATCTTGGTAAGTCTGCTCAAAGACGAGCCCTCTAAGGTTTCCACTGGCCCACAGAGCCGCCGCCGTTTGGTTTCCTCGCACGTATCTGAACGAATGACCGAGACGGAGGCCGCACCTGACAGCCGGCCCTCTCCAGCATCTGGGCGTAGCGCACCGTCTTCTCCGTCTCCTTGAACACGCGGATCTTGCACGTGATGGGCACCGACAGCTTCTCGTGGGCTAAGCTGACTGTGGGGCCGGGAGGGGAAAAGGAGGGAAAATGAGAGGAGAACTCACTCCGCGTTACCCGTAGATCAGGGGCGTCCAACTGGTTCCACAAAGGGCCGTGCGGCTGCGGGGTTTTTGCTCCAACCGATCGAGAGTTCACAGCCCGACCAGTCGGCTGTCTGAGGGTTGAGATCGGTTCATGGAAGGAGTCGAGTCAGGCGTGTTGCCGCTTGGTTGCAGCAAAAACCTGCAGCCACGCGGCCCTTTGCGGAAGGAGCCGGACACCCCTGCTGTGGATCGTGTCGTCACGGACACTCACTCATTTTCTCCAGCAACTCCCACTCATCTTGCAGGAAGACTCCGTAGTGTCCTGTGGGACAAGCAGCGAGACGGGTCAGCCCCCCCCCGGAATCCCCTTCGAGCTCGCCCCCCCCCCCCCTGCGGCGTCCCATCTGTCGGAGCGGCCGAGCCCGGAGGCTCGGAGGTCCGTCTGGGCGGTACCTCTCTTGGCGATCATCTGCGGGCAGCCCAGGTTGAGGTCGATGGCGTCGCAGTAGTCCTGCGCCAGCAGGGCCGCCTTGATGAACACCTCCGGGTCGTTGGCGCAGAACTGACGCCGAGAGGAAAGGGGAAAAGCGAACGAAGAAACGAACAAAAAGCCGTGAGAGTTACAGCCACCACGCCGGGGGGCCTCTTCCGAGACGTGCCCTCACCTGAGCGACCAGGGGCCGGTCCTCGGCGCACACCTCGCTGTAGAGGTTCTCCCGCCGGTAGTTGGCGTCCCGCACGAACACCTGGGCGTGCAGCATGGGCGTGTAGCAGAGGTGGGCGCCGTGCCGGCGGCTCAGCAGCCGCCAGGCCAGCTCGCTCTGGTCCACCATGGGCGCCACCACGTAGCGGGCCTCCTTCAGGGTCTCCCTCCAAAAGTCAAAGCCCTGGAGCTTGGCCATCGCGGCTGGTCGGCGCCTGCAACGACGACGACAACGGGCTCCAAGCGGCTTCGGGGGGGGGGAGTCGGGGCGTGCGGGGAGCCTCGTTCCGAGGAGTGGGCCGCACCTTTGACCCCGACAGCCTTTAACTGGCAACGATCCAGACCGGAGTCCGCCTGTTCTGCCCCTATCTGGTACTGCTGCCTCCCCTCACACACCAAACACATGCACAAGTGGGTCCTTTGGAGGCTCTATGTATTCTAAACACGTTCCTATGTATGCTAGAGATAGGCGCCAATGGGTACAAAGCAGGGGAGATGTTGGATAATTGTGCGCATTGTGATGTCATGGAGAGCAAGAAGAAAGTGTGACACTAGTATTTAGACAGGAGGCATCCTGGCCACATGCCTGAACCAATCATCTGGATCCTCTGGAAGCAGAGCAGCAGCTGCAGCACCTCTACTTTGAGCCTCTCCAGAGTGTCTCAAACTGACCTCTGCCAACCTGCGCAGAAAACTTGTTCCACGACAACTACAAAGCGTTAAAACGCAGTCCCAGCCGTGACCAGTTCCACATTAAAACCAGGCTGTCCTCACCAGCTGAAACTCAAGCTTATCTGGATTCCCATCTGAGCAGCAAGTTAGTCAGTCAGTGAGTCAGTCAGCAGTTCCAATCTGTACGTGGTTCAGAGGTACCGTCTGTCTCAGAGATCGTGATCATTTCCCAGTGACATCCGGCAGACAGGGTCTCAGAGTTGGTCTGGTCTGGTCTGAGCCGTAGCCTACAGAGCTAACCGCAGCACATGATGCAGCTCCACTGTCTCCAGTCTGCCCAGTAAACACAGCCCAGCTCTCTCTCTCTCTCTCTCTCTCTCTCCCTCTCTCTCTCTAGGCTCAGGCCCGGTACCGACTGTACCTACCGGTAAATGTTACAACAGTTTGTTGTTTCACCCGGGACTCGCTGGGCTGGGCTGGGCTCGGCTCTGCTCTGCTCGCTACTCCTGGCGCAGCACTTTCCTACATGTGTGCAGCGACGAAACAACACCGGATTGAATCACTTCCTGGGTCCGCTGCGGCCCGAGGCCCTGATTGGCTGCTTGGAGAGCGTCTTCTTCTTTGAATGTTTTACGGTAGATTTTACCCGAGAGCGCCCTCAGTGCGTTGGAGGACGCTGTCTGTTTCCTCCTGCTGCCTCCTCCCACTGATTCCATCACTGCAAACGTATGTAATTATAATAACATATAAAATGAATTACTGAACAACTGGATGTGATACCAATATGATGCACTAATGTACACTTGATTTGTCATTTATTTGCAGAAATTAGACCTGATTACTTTTGTATATACCTGTGATGTTGTCACCTCTACTCGACACCCAATTATTGCTACTGTTGTAATGCTTATGTCTCGGTGACTGTGATACTCAAAATAATTATATGTATGTGCAATATACAAATAAACAATATACGAAATATATAATATACATTTTAACAATTTTTACGTTTTAACAACTTTTTAACTGAACGTTTTTGTACAGTTGTATCCTTCTCTGTTGAACTTATTGTTATTAGTAATGATTTTATTCCACCCCCCACACCCCCCATCCCCAGTTTCACTTGATCATCAGCCTGTCTTGGTTTATGTATCTGCCTGTGAGCCAATCAGCTTTTATCAATCCCCCCATGGGGAAATGCCCATTTGTCAACAGCAATCAAACAAGAAAAGTATCGTGCATAGAGCCTCAGAACACACTGGAGAGATTGACAGTAATCCAGACATCATTCTACACACAGGAAGCTGACTCAGCTACTGATACTTTAAAAGAAACAAACATGGCCGCGACCAACGTTTTCTTTTTCTTGAGAATATATTTGTTGTTTCACAGTGTGTACAGAAAACCCAGCAGCAAAAAGGTCATCTTCAGTCGCCACTGATATCAGTCACATTCATAGTCATGTTCAGAGAATGTGACACCGACCAACAGGGACAATCGACAGGCGTGTTCAAAATATTTTTATCGGGCAACTCTTGCAGATGAATTCTGTGCAAAACGAGTCATTGTTTCCGCAGCTCGCGCCGGATGAGCAGCTCTGCTGAAAAATGATAAAGTGCGGACAGAAGGGAGGCCATTTCCTCAGCTGTGAGTGGCATCTCACAAGAAGCGTCACACACTCCTTCCACGGCGCGGATCATCTCACGGAGTCGCCATGGATACAGACGGATGCGTCACCCGACCAGCTGTGCCGCCATGTTCTGCCTCCCACAAGATGCACCAGGAAAAACAGTGTAAGTACATTATTGTACGGCCTGTGGGGCCCATCTATTGAGTTATGGGAGAAAGTTCTTGTATTTTAACTTCATTACGCGCTCTGTGTGGGGAGCATACAGAGAAATGGACGCATTTCGTCTGCAATTACTACTCGCAGCTCTCTCTGAACCTCAAGAGAGTAGACAAATTTGATGTTCTCAAACGTTACCACCAGTGGCATATGAAACCAATGCCTCTTACAGGACCAAAGATTGGGATTTGGTGGCATCTACTGTTCGGGCAGCAAACTGCAACCAAGCGAATTCCACGGAGGAAAAAAATATGAATATATTTCCACCTGAAGGTTTGACATGGCAAAATGTTGCTTAATTACTTCTCTTGTAGACATAGAGCAGAACATTCAGAACATTCATCTGTCCAAAAACACCCATAAAGCAAAGTCAGTCACTAGTTTGATTCTGGTTTGGTCTCCAACAAGGCCTGTGGGAAACGTCTCTCCTGAAATGTTAAAAGCCCCCGACATTTCCCAGCTGCTCGTGAAGTAGGTCTACAAACACAGAATGAGAGCTCATAGAGTTTTGGACTGAGAAACATAAACAGCAAACTGGCAAACTGAGGGGGAACTGAGGAACTGTTTTCCGTGGACTTGCCTCAACAAGCAAATCCTTTCACATGACACAAAGTATCTAGATCCATTGTTCATATAAAAATATTTATTAGTGCAGTATTAGTGCAGAATACTGGTCATTGTTTTTCTGAGTCATCTTAAGGGAAAATTCAGTTATTGCACAACTTTGTTGACATGCCTTCGGTCCTCACAACACCATTTGATTCTGATTACATTCTAAAAGGAAACGTCCGTGTAACTGAAAAACAAAGTTATAAATACACTAAATTTCCCTTTAATTATCCCGGTTCATTGAAGCACACAAGGTACAGACAAGACAGAAAGAGTAGGCAACATGTGTTTGAGGGAAAAGTGATCAAGTAGTCATTTTAGTGAGGTTTCCTTAAAATCTAAAAAAACTAAAAAAAAAAAAAAAAAAAATCCAGGTCTGCAAACCCATTATTTGGTCCACAAAATGATGTTTCTTATCTAATGCCCCCTTCAGACCACAGTGTGAATTTAGTGACACATGGGGACACATCAAGCCGTAAAACAGCCACACACACACACGCACACGCACACACGGTACAAGTGCTTCTCAAAGGCGATGACCTTTGAGTGAAAGTGACTCCGGGAGAGCGTGAATATCTTGTGCAACACAGAGATGCTGATCACAACAAAGGGGACATGACGGGGGAACACTTGCGCCCGGTTCACAATCCGAGGAGGAATCACAAAGCTACCACGACGATCTTCACACGACAGCGACACTGACACTTCCATGCGCGTAGCGACCATTAGCGACCACTGAACACTGACACGACAGAAACCAGGCCCGCGCCTACACACCCGGCCTGCGCACATTGACCATTTAGAGCAGTCACAGGTAAAAATGTTCTCGTTTACGCCGCTCTTTGCAACAGGTAGAAGGAAAAAGAAAAAAGAAAAAAAAGCAGCATTTTGTTTTGAAAAGATAAGGCCCGGAATGAGTCTATGTTGATTACCGTCAACAAACCTAACGGGGCCCTTGGATACTTTCTGATCCCCCCCTCCGGCCCTCCCGCTGCATCAGGAGCTCTTACCCTCTGGGTGTTTTAGCTCAGGTCATTCAGAACCTCCACACAAATATGCAGCTTCTTGTTACGTGACGTCCATCCACAGCTGCACACCGAATTGTTGATGGAATCCGGCAAGAGTAAATACAGCAGTGACTATCACTACGACTATTTTCAGCTACTCGCTATTTATTTATACAGTGGGAGTGTTTCCTGCTGCGGGGCAGAGCTCTTTGGTACAGAGACATAAATTACAGACAGCAACTAGTTTCTATCAAAGTGCAAAACTGAGTTGACTGCTTCTGGAGTTTTAACGTCTTCCATTTTGTTTGGTTTTGACCAATCGGGAAGCATTTTGCGGGTGCTGCGAGTAAGTGTTATGCCCAGCTACTGTGCTACTGATGCAAGGTTTAACAACGCCCCCCTTCATGAGGACGCATGACTGCGCTTAGCTGTGCCACTTTCTGATGCGAGCGGGCCTTTAGCGGGATACATTGATTGCTGGTTAATGTGTTTTATTTACAACAGGGGCCAGGGATCGATACATTCACCGCACAAGATACAGTTAAAGGTTCGTTTCTCCCTCCGGTTGGGGCCTTTTCACAGGATTTGTTGACAGTAATAACATAGGCTATTGTCAAACCTGCCTTGCCTTTATTTGCTGGTGACTACTTCAAAGATAAAAAATAAATAAATCCAACTCTTTGTTGTAAAACGTACACACGAGGCAGTGCTGTAAAGCGGTTGTTCTATTCTACGCAAACACAGTGTAAAACATCTATCGAGAAAACACTGCTGACAACTCTTTCATAGTTCAAAAGGCAGACATGAACACCTGAATCAGACACTGCATGACGGGAGGAAGCACACCTAACAACAGGGCGCTAGTTAAAATCACTCTGAGGTTCGCTTCAGAGGTCTAACACGTTAGAGGGAATGACTGTGAGTTTGATCTCATCCAGCATCCTCAGAGGCGTGTCTCCGGATTGGTCGCCATGTCGCCGTTCTGTTGAGGCTCTTTCAGGAACTTTTCCCTTTCCTGCGAGTCCAAAGTGTCATCCTCCGGCCCGACCTCCTCCGGTTCCTCTTTGTCCGTCTCCTCTTTCTTCGCCTCTGTTTTCGTCTCCTTCTCTTGCTCCTCCCTGGCTCCCTTTTCCTCCTCGTCCTTCATCTCTATGGCTTCGCCGTCCTCCGCCACTGCGATCCTCTCGAGCTGCTCCGCCGGCGTCGGTGGCTTCCTTTTGATGAACAGGAAGTTACAAGTAGCCAGAACCACAGCTGAGAGGACCACCTCGCTTCCTGCCAGCAGGAAGACGTACATGTAGTTCTTGGTGTAGTCAAGAAGCCGGCCTGGGATGAAGGGAAGAGAGTCACAGATGAGGACAACAAATGGGACAAGCACACGGGAAAAAACAACAAAACCAGCGTATAGACATGTCTGCTGTCAGTGGCGTTATGTAGCTCAGCCAAAAGTGCATCACAGTTACAGTTACGATACCAGTTATAATCTGTGTGTCGTCCACGAGCAAATAAAATCCAAGGCAAATAAAAAGCAAGTGCCACACAAAGTTTCTGCGGCTGCTGACCTGCACCAGGAGGTCCCACCAGCACAGCCATGGCCTCCATGAGCAGCACCAGGCCGATGGCGCTGGAGAACCTCTCGGTGCCCACGATGGCCATGAGCACCTCGAACTGCAGCGCGCCCACCATGCCGTAGGAGATGCCGAAGAAGATGCAGAACACCACCAGAGACGTGTAGTCGTTGGCCTGGGAGCAAACAGGAGAGGCGGTTGAGGTGAAAGAGCAAAACGGATAAGACGATAATAATAGCAGCAACAATCGTTATTGTTATCGGTACCGGTGTCGGTATCAGTATCATTAGTGTTATTGTTATTGTTACTGCTATAGCTATTGTTCTTGTTTATGTTAATGTTATTGTTATTAGTAGTGTATTATCATAACTATTGTTAATGCTATCATCACCACTATCATTATTATTTTAGACAGGGAAAAATGGCAATCATAATAATAGAAAAAAAACATAAAGAAGAGGTAATGTTAGGTTTGGACTGAGTTTCTTCCTCCCTGTTTGTCCACCCACCTGTGAGCCGAGGAGGTCGGTGGTCCCGTTGAAGATCAGAGCGAAGCTGAACAGGTAGACGCAGCGGGGACGCACCCACTTCAGGCCGGCGATCACGCCACAGGTGGGCCGGGCGAAGATGTCAATGAAGCCCAGGATGGTGAGCAACAGGGCGGACTTGGTTTCCTCGTTGCCCAGCTCCTTGGCGTAGCTGACGACAAACACGGGCGGCACAAACAGCCCCAGGACCATGATGGACGCCGCCACCGTGTAGATGACGAAGCCGCGGTCTTTAAACACCGAGAAGTCCAGCAGTTTGGCCTTGGGCTTCTTCTTCTTCGTCTCCTCCACGGCTACCCCCTCGCCGTCTTCTTCCACGTCTTTAGGCTTCAGCGACTTGGGGGCCACCAGGGGCTTCATCAGGGCCCCGCACACGCAGCAGTTGAGCAGGAGCCCCCCCAGTATGAGGAAGCCCCCCCTCCAGCCGTACTGGTACTGCAGCACCTGGCCCAGAGGCGAGAGGCAGCACAGGGCCACGGGGCTGCCCGCCGCCGAGAGCCCGTTGGCCAGAGGGCGCTTCTCGTCGAAGTAGCGGTTGAGCATGATCAGAGAGGGTTGGAAGTTCAGGGCCAACCCCAGTCCTGCAGCAACAGAGAGGCAGATTCAGGTTGTACGACTTTGTTCACTCACATGTGCATCGAAGCATCTGATGTCAGATCTGTTCTGGCGCAAACAAGGATGTAAATTCACCAAGAGAGCAGACAAGTCTGCTTCGAGTGATTTAGGTCAAAGGAAGTGGAATTTATCACCCCTTTCTGTTAAAAAGAAGATTTATTTTGCCACTTCTGTCTGGGAATAGCACATTCCTGCACACACTGCCCAGATCTGTATACACATGGCCCGGGTACATTTTGTGTATACACTTGTTATTTGAATTGCTCTCCTGTGCTTATTCATGCTATTGACTGGGCTCATTTTGCACCCGACACAAAACAAAGCCCTCGTAACTGTTTAAACAGTTAGAACGACTCTGCAATACACACAAATCTCTTCTATTCCGATCTAGTTGCGAGACAAGTTGCTGTGAATTCACACGACACAGTTGAGAGAGAAGAGACGTTACACCCTCCAGCCCTCTCACCTGGCATATTAATAGTTTTGCTGCTTTCCTTGTGGTTACTTTCGATTACGCACTAACACACATTCAACCAGGGCATTTTTTAAAACATAACCAATTGAGTTGATAGTCGCTCTGAACAGTCATAGAGGAAACTCGGGTGTAGAAACAAACCCAGTCAGCACTGCTTGATAAAGCAATGGGGGATTTATTGGTGTTTTTTCATTTGTTTTTTCACTTGTTTTGTTGTTCCATTTGGAGATGCTGCTCAAGTTCAGCTGAGGACATGACGCTCATACCACTTTCGAGTTTTGATGCAGTATCAGGCAACAAAAAAAAACAATGGGAAGAGTGACGAAAGTGACACCGAAAAGGTCAAATCTCATTGAGCTCATTTAACTACAGGGACGGATGTGAGCTGAGGAAGGTCCGGGTGAGTCAGAGACAGTCTGGCATTAACGATGCTTGATTGGACCGCGGGGATCTCTCTGTCTGACCTGTGATGACCCCGGTTGTGACGTAGATGTGGATGATGCTGGTGGCGAAGGAGGCCAGGATCATTCCCAGAGAGGCGAAGAGGCCGCCCACCATCATCACCGGACGGCAGCCGAATCGGTTCACAAGGATGCTGCACAGAGGACCTGGAGAATTGGCATGCTTAGTTAGAGTCAGCCAGAGACCATACAGTAACAAGAAAGCAAGAATCATCCTCTAATTTCAGCCGCATCGATGGTTCTGTGACACTAGAACATTTTGTCCTCATCACCAGGTCGATTTTGTAAACAGTCTATTATGATCAATATGTCTGTTTACAGCTAATTGGTGACCTCTATTAGCCATAGTTATTAATGATGTGAACAAAAGAGGAAGTCCACTATGTGCTGCTCATGGACCTGAAGGCTTCATTCCTTTAAAGGAGCTGTGATTGAGCCTGTTTGGGTGATTATCACAATGACAACCATACGGTAGAGTCAGATTTGGAAATATAGCAATTGAAGCCATGCCATGATCCTCTTCAAAAAACGTATTCAAGCATTTTTGGTTCCTACATCTTGACGACCTCACGTTAATCTGCAGGTCTGCTTTTTGATTGTTCTTATGCATAACTGAATGAATGCAGTCACTCCGCCTACCTGTGCCGTACAGCATGGCCAGCAGTATGGAGGAGATCCAGGCAGTGTCGCTGTATCCCACCCCGAACTCCACGGTCAGTGTTTTGTAAAAGACACTGACCGCTTTGGGGAAAGCGTAGGAGAAGCCCGTGATGACAAAGCAGCCTGCCAGCACTGCCCAGCCCCAGCCTCCATCCGGAGCCTTCACCCCCCCTGAGTCCACGTCCACCGGCGCGCCTCCCATGGTGCCCTGGGGCGGTGCTCACACGTGGGGCAGCAGAGAAACTGGAGGAGGGGTGAAAATGACACAATCGGTCAGAGTATCTCTCTCTCTAAGTGCGGTCTCATTCAGTTGTGCATGGTGGTAACCATCCGCCAGCAGTTAGACCCCTCCCTGATTTAACATGATTAGTAAAAGTGGATATGTGTAGTGCTATTAGTGCAAAGCTAGTGGAACATCGGGAAACTCTGCCAATCCACTGTTCTGCCCCAATACCATATGTCATGAATAAACATATATATATAATATACATGCATATGTGTAAAAAAAGATGCTCACACAGGTTCTGGACGTGTTCTCTTCAGAAATGCTCACAGTAACACATGATTGAATGAGCCGTGGTGTTGTCAAATACTGCCGATCGTCCAAACGGAAGAGCAAGATTTCCTCTAGTACTCAGATCAGACCACACAGGAACTGAAATACAGAAGGTAAAACAATCGTTTAGTGAGTGAGAGCAGAAAGAAACACAAGATGGAGCTCTCTTATTGTGACAAAAACAAGCCACCGAGCACAAGCACAGTTGTGTGGGTTTGTGTTCCTTCGACTCGAGGTTGCGCCCAGGGAGGAGTTAAACCCCACTGACCTACATCAACACTGCCACGTTTTACCGCTTGCAGTCGGGTACAATGCTCCGGTATTACAACATGCTGTGAAATAAATGTGAGTCAAGGATGGGTGAGTTACAGGTTTCAGCGGCCAGGAGAGCCCAGGAGCGTGGCGTTACACATAAGCTCACCACACCCCTATGAGTGACATCACGTCAGTCTGCAGTCCAAAGACGGACACGTACGTACGCAGGTAGCTGATCGAAACCACAGCCATGCAAAGGGCAGCCGA
Organism: Karalla daura; assembly: GCA_029224185.1. NCBI lineage: Eukaryota > Metazoa > Chordata > Actinopteri > Chaetodontiformes > Leiognathidae > Karalla > Karalla daura. The sequence continues at coordinate 17,063,004 of CM055203.1, read as the reverse complement.
CTCTTCAGCCGGCCAAGTCTCTGACAAAGCCGCCTCAACGGTGTTAATCTAGACTAATGTTAGTCTCTATCTGCAGACACAGAGTTATTCACTAGTCTCGAATAACAAACAGTGAATCGATACATCGTCTGGCTCTGTGCTCCGAGGACTATTCAGCAGCTCAGCGGTATTAAGATTTTTAAGGCGCCGCAGTGGACTACAGTCTGACACCTGACCTCGGTGTCACTCATGTTCCCACCCCGAGGAGCGAGAGGAGGCTGCGGCGCAGGGATGACAGAGCAAAGCAGCTGGGACCAAGCTTGTTTCTTCATCCGCTCGCTTCACTGCGAGTGAAGAGCGAAATGAAATCTAAGAAAATCAACACTGTGTGGTCGTCTAAAAACTGCACAGTGAAGCAATTCATCCTTGATCTCCTCTTCCCAAACACAACATTATGCAAAAAGTTGGTCAGATGTGGAGATATTTTCTCATTTGCATGGCAGACCTTTGCCCTGGAACCCATATACTTTCCTATATTGTTATCCATGCCTCGGGACTCTCGTTATTTACAGAGCAGCTATAACCAACGAGTGTGAATTATTAATAACCTGTTTGATTTGCAGCCCCACCAGAGTCGGATGTGTTTTTTTCCCCGCCCCACCACAACCACACATTAAACACCTCTGCCCATCATCTGTACTGTACGTGCACACTTAGTATAGATGTACAGTATGTGTGGCGTCAAGCAAAGGAAGGCCGCCTGCTCATTTGGTCGTTTCATCTTGAATGATCCTCCTTTCTACAAATCGGAGCTGCGCGGAGACAGTCAGCGGGGGCCGGTGAGGAAATGGAGTGCGGCTCCATCGGCTTTAATCTACAGCTTGTTGAGGAGCCGAGTGGTGCGGGCAGAGAGGCAGGCTGGGCGCGGGCCGCGGGCCCGCCAGCAATCAAGTGTCTCTGGGTAACACGATCATTCCAGCGTGACGTGCCCGGCCTGAATAAACCATGGACCTCCGCAGCGTTTGTATTGGAGTCAGTCCGCCGGGGCAAAAAGATGCATTATGACACAGAGTAATAAACACAGGTCTGGAAATTGCAGTTCCACCGGAATATCGGGTCTCATAAGTCCACCTCGGACTTTGGTATGAGTCCCAGAATCTCTCCACTTTAAAACACTGGGCTCTCTGATTCGTTATTACCCGAGAGTCCTTAAACGTCCCCTCTATTCTAAAAATTTTCACTGGCGTTAAAGGCATTGACCTGGAAATGTGGAGGCAGATGTGTCTTAAGGCTTTGTTGGGTTATTACAGGCCACTGGATGCTCCAACATGCAGAAAGCACAAATACCACGTCAGCTTTTATTAACAATGTCTCATCATGGAGGCACAAAATATAGTACCACTAAAAACTGTCTATCTATCTATCTGTATCTTCATAGAGTTGTTTCCTCACATTATTATTTCTACATATGTGCTTACCCAGCAGAACCTGCAATCTGACTGTAGTTTACAACATTTCCTCTCATCACTGCTTTGGTAACTATGAAACATTGGTAAACCAGGAAACGGGCGTACAGGCAGAGTTCATGGTCCCCAGCTTCCTGTGTGAGCTGCTCAAAACACAGCTTGATTGTTCATTTGAAAGCGAGGGTGGCGGCTGCTTCGCCCCAAGGACAACAATTCCCATGATCCCTTGCAAAACACGTCACGTCCCACGCTGAGCGTGGTGGCTTTTCAACTCAGGATCTCAAACGTTGAAGCTGTGAAAGCAGGAGCAGTGTGAGACGCTCCAAATATGACTTACTCGCTCCGGTTTTCCAGTTTAGGATGTCTGATCATGTTGGTTTTACTTTTACCGTTTCATCTGGCCAGTAATCAAGCACCATTCTGTTAACCTGGTTTCATGATTGTAGTTATTCAGCTGTATTTGTAGATTAAGCTTGCACAAATATCATCAAATCATAACGTGCCGGTTCATCAGCGAGAAAGCTCGGGGCCCAAGCTCTGCCAATGCACACCATGTACACCGTGTGACAGGAGGAGAGGAAAAACAGAGACCAGCTGGTAAACCATTCAGAGGCTGGAGTATGAGAGTAGAACTAATAAGTACAACTATTAATAAATGGATTATCTCTCAGTTCCTTATAGACACTCAGATGATGTAAGCAAACATTCATCACTCACCACTCATCCATCCATCCACTCATCCATCCATCCACCCATTCATTCATTCATTCCCCATCCATGCCTACGTGCCTACTAGTGAATACACTGCATGAGGCAACCAGGAAGCAACATGATTCAGAGTAAAGCGTGACGTCGTGGCACAACTGTGACGGGAACTACAGTTCAGAAAGGTGATCCACTGTGTGTGTGTGGCTGAGTCACATGCCCCCCCCCCCCCCCCCCCCCCCCCCCCACCCCCCCACCCCCCCCCCCCCCACCCCAATATACGGTCAGGGACTCTTTTACAGGTCAATTGTAGAGAGGAAGTTCTACGTTGGAGGGTCATTTCGGTGAAAGATCTGGGCGATAAGCCGCAACAAATTACGCGGAATTGAACTTTTGCTCCGGACTGATGATAATCTCACTTTTCTCGACTTGCCCTGCATATGTTTTAACTTCATTCCACCTCGATCGCTGTGTTTTTAAATCAACACGTAGGCAGACCGCTGATGGAGAAATTACACGAGCACTGAGGCAGCACAGTCATGTGCGGCTCGTTGGGGGTAAATGAACGTTTCTGTGCGGCGCACGCTGGTTGCATCACGAGGAGCCCCCACCTCCCCCCCAAGACCCTCACCTGCGCTGTCCCGATGCGGCTCTCCTGATGGTGTCCCACCCCTGCCTGTCACGACGCACGATCACCCCGTAAGACGAGCATCCCGGCGGTCGGATGTTAAGAAATGTGGTTATTAAACCCATCCGTGACAGATGCGTCTCTATTCCACTCCTACCTAACCCTGAATCCACCCGCTCTTCGCATAGGAGGAGAGACGAATCGTGGCAGAGGGGGCATCAGCAGATACAGCTTTACGGGATCCGAGAGGACAAACTGTTGAGCGTCTTACCGGGTAGTGATGCTGCTGCCGCTCTTCCAGCTGCTGCCTCCTGCCTCAGCACCGGAGCCGCGTTTCAGAGCGCACGTCTGCCTGCGGTCCGAGGGAGGGAGGGGGTGAGAGAGGAGGAGAGGGGGCCCCGCCCCCCCTCCGCGCCCCGCCGCCCGGTCCTAGCGCCGCCCGGTTACTCTAGCAACGCAACATCCCTCACTCAGCACGCCACATGCAGTTATTTATAGCTCTTTGTTTAATTCACACAGAGGGGGGAGCACCGGACACGGGATCATGATGCTCGATAGTGTGGGGTGGTCCTAAAGATAAGCCCTAGCATGAGTCACAGCCGCACAATTATAGATATAGATATCTTCTTTCCTGTAGCTTTTACTCATCCCTCCCTGAGGAAATTTGCAAGGACGCAGTGTCCAATAAATAGGTTGTAAATTAAGAAAAGAAGAGGGGACATTATCAAGATGCACAGTGTTCAAACACATCCTCACCTGATGATTCAAGCGTCAGAGTAAATTTGGGGTTCCATCTCGGCCAAGGCTCGTTCAACATGCAGGCTGCGTTGGGCCTGGATCAGACCACCGACCGTCCAATCCACAGACAACCACGCTCCCTCTGAGTCACAGTCGCCCGCTGTGGTTCTATTGATGCCAGACAGGTGTTTGATAGTCCCTCGGCCGCTGAGATAAATGACCTGGGCTCTGCCGCTGAAGGAGCGAGTGCAGGGCAGCTCCAGGATCATGCAGGAGGTGACGACGGACAGTATAGCTCGGCTATCGTCCTGCTCTCCTCCGGCGTTCAGAGGGCGATCCGGGGCAGAGCTGTCCTTCCTGTTCCTGCTCACCCTGTCAGACCTGCCACGGCCCCAGCAGACCGTGATGAAGAAGGCAGCAGATGCTACCCCAGCGTCACAAAAAAAGATTCCAGCAGTGCTTTTGGTCCTCTAACACATGACATCTGTGTTGTGGACCACCCTGGTCATGAAGTCAGTGTCCGCACTCTGGATGTACACACCTTTGTTTGTGGTCAGGTGGTGGTTGTCATGTCCACAACAATCAACAAAATTGTTGATGACATATGGGTCATTTTAGGGCTGGAACAACAAGACATGAAAAACGTCATTATGTTGAGTAATATTGCAGTAGTTTCATGAATTGCACCAATATTTGTTTCCACATTGATAGGAAACACACACCCACACACATCTGACCTGATACTGGGTATCAGATGTGTGGTTAGGGGTCTTTCTTTTTCTGGTCAGTGTAGGAACAGCTGCAGGTTTTGGCTGGTGTTTATGGGAGGCTGGGCGTCGGTGAGGGGTTAGGCATCAGGCACACGTAGAAAACGCCTGACTCATACGCATTGGATGAGGCAACTTTGTTGAGTACAGCTCGTAGCCCTGGTGAAAGCTCAAACATGTCACGTAGGCTTTTCTGTTCATTCGTAGCCTCCAGGCCCAATGTGGCATCTACCTGGTTGCACCACGTCAGGTCGAAACCTGTTGTCGACCTGTCAAAGCTCCACTAGAGCAACACCACGGATTGTAGCTGTTGCACAGCGACTCTTCATAGCCTCTAAACTAATTTTCAGGAGCAGCATTGACAGAGTGCCCATTTTATAGTCCTCGGGAAGCCTCTCTATAATGGAGCCAGTGAAAAGGTAATCCGGGACACCACTGTTTTATTTTCTCCTGCTGCTCCCAATGAAAATTGAGCCTTGGAGCAGCAGAGCATGCATGGTTTGTTTCATCCAGTTATCCCAGGTTAACTGTCCCATAGTCCATGATTAACAGAGCTGTTTGGAGCGATAACACCTTCAATATGAGACTGATTGGCTGCTTCCTGCTGCAAGAACACAGATGTGGGTGAGCCGGTGATACAGACCCAGAAAACCATAACAAAGAGAGAGCAAAGAGATGTTAAAATGCACTTAATACTCGCTCAAACATTTGACGTTTCATCCATAGTTGTAAATGTAATGCACGTGAATGTGCTGATGTACTTGAAGAGCCACATGTTTTCAGGGCATTTTTGCTTGATTGACAGATGTCCTTCTGTATCATGCTCTGCTCTGTACTCCTGTTTTGAGCACTTTATGAGATTAAGACTTGATGTGATTAAGACTTTATGTGAACATAACATGAACTTAACATGAAAAAACTGTTCACCACCTGTCAGCCGCAGACACTGGTGACCACGCAATCCTGCTGCATCACCTCGAGCAGTCTATTACAGGCTCCGCCCATAGCTTGTTCAGGTCTTATCAGGAGTGTTGATCGGACCACCCCAGGTGATATTTTTAGAAAACACGAGGGTCCTTTCGATTGTTTTGCTGATGACGTACAGTTTTACCTGCCACTTAAAGCCTTTGAGCAAATATGCACTACAGTTTTTGATGCCAAGACGTCTTATAACCTTTTAAACCTCAACAAGTCCAAGACAGAGGCTATCCTGTTTGGCATTTCTATAGAATTACTGGATCCCCTGAACCCCAACATTTGTCTCTCAATAAGGAATCCCAGGGTGATCATTCCTCTTTTTCCAGCTACATCTTTTAGCCAGCCCTATTTCTCACTTGCAGATTTCGAGAGTGATTCATGCTTTCATAACTGCTAGATTAGATTACTGCTACTCCCTTTATGGCAGTCTGGAGTAGTCCTACTGGTCCTACAGGTCACCCAAAATGCTGCTGTTGGCCTCCTCACAAGCGAGATAAAGCACAACCACATGATGCGACTTTTCATTTCCCTCCACTGGCTCCCGCTCCGTCCTTTCATTGGCTTTATGCTTCCTTTAATTGCCCCTCTATACCCATCTCTGAGCTCCTTTAGTGCCAACCACAATGGTGCCGTGCTCTAGACCAGCCTCCCACTTCACATCCAATCTTCCCAGTCCCTAGAGACTTTTAAATCCTCCCTAAAAACCTTTTTATTACATCCGGCATTTCATTCATCCTGAGTGTCTCTTTATTGTCTTTTAATTGCTATTTTGACATTTTCTTTTTTTTTAATCTTTTCTTTTTACAACTGTTGTGCTTTTACATGTTATTTATTGTTCTAACTCGGTACCCATCTATGTGCAGCACCCTGGTTGACGGCCCATCGTTTGTTAAATGTGCTCTAGAAACTTTGACTTGACTCATCATAGAGGATTCAGATTGTGTGCTTGGATCTGTGTTTTGACCCCTATTCTGTCCACTAAGTAGCACAGTTGCTGTGTGTATATATATATATATATATATATATATATATATATATATATATATATATATATATGTGTGTGTGTGTGTGTAATGTGATATGATGGAGAGATACAGCCACGCACACCGAGGAGTGCTGCTGCGGCCCAGCTCCTCCTGTGATGCTGCGCTGGCTGACAGAGTGTTAATAATCAGGCAATAAATAAACCGCCTTGCTCTTGCTGTGGGGAACAGGCCGCGCTGCGCTGACGTCAACGCTCCCACTGCCCCACTTTTACCCCCGGACAGCCAGGGAGCATCCGAGAGTCAGTGTGCCTGCTCCATCGCACAGGCCTCAACTCCACTGGAGAAACTCCTCCCTTTGTTATTTTTTTGCCCCTATTTTCTTTCCTCATTTGGTGTGTGTGTGCGTGTGTGTGTGTGTGAGGGGGAGGGGGAGGAGGGGGTGAAAATACACTGGATCACACTGGAGTTACAAATGGAAATGCCTGTTAAGCAGGCCGTCGACACGTTCCTACCTCTCTAATAGGCTCGTGGGCGGTGTTCTCGTCGTGCGCACCGCTGTGTCGGCACGTCCCTCAGGGCGGAGCAGCCTGACCTGTTGTGTAACCGTCCCGGGCAGCTGCGCCCAGGCGGGCGCGGCAGCGACGCCCAGCGGCCGGACCGCGCCATTACAGCACGGGCGGCGGGCGTATTACATAACACGGGCACAACATGTTGCCTCCAAGCAAGGACTGAATCTGGAATCTGGAGTTGCGATTTTACGTTTTTTTTTTTCCAAATTTTTTAAAAATGTTTTGTTATTCATGGATCAGCCATGGCCAGGTGGTACAGGATCTCAACTCATAACCCATATCATATCCCTGGGCCACTGCAGTGCCTGAATTTTCCCATTACGAGACCCACAACAGGAAATAAAGTTACAGAAAAACCTTCTCTCTCGAAGTTCACACCCTGCCCTTTACCCACGCCAAGCTTGGTTCTGCTTGGGGTTTCTGACCGTGAAAGGAAGCTTGTCCTCACCATGGTCACTTCCAGCTTGCTCATATGTGGGATTTGTTTGGCTCCGTTTGGTCATGTTAAGTGTCTTGAGATAACGCTGTTCTGAACTAAAATAAAGTTGAACTTGAAATGAATGCCATCTGCATAACGGAGTCCGCATTAGACTCATTTCGACATCGGATTATTGATAAGAACAGTCCAAAGGACTCCCAATCAACACACCACAACACGTACAAGTACTTATTAATTTATTTACACAATTTTAAAATACACAAATACAGTGGCATTACAAATGAGGAGCAAAAAGTCTTAAGGTGGGAGTGGAAAGAAAGAGTTCCCATGAATCCACAGCAAAGAGATGCACTGTGGCGTGACATGAGCGACCATCTCCACTGCACAGTTAAAAGCAAGGGGGGAAAAAAACAACAAAAAAACAATCGGACAGGAAGTGACAAAAAAGGGGAACCCAGAGAAGCAGACATGACAGACCGAAACGAACTATTCTCCCATGTAAAGTGTACTTGCGATCATCACAGCCATCATCAGTGAGACAAACAAGGTAATCCATCGCTTATTCCGTTTGTTTTTCAAGCCCACAGGTGAAGTATATTCAACGTTCGAGGAAAAGAAAAAAACGAAAACAAAAACCGAGAAAAACGGAACAAAAAAAAAAAACTGCCCTAGCTAGCAGGCTCTCTACATGGAGTGAGGCATTCCCAGTCCCTCCATACACTGTCGTCATGATCCGGGGGAGCGAGGTGGCTCGCGCGGACCTGGTGCGACAGAGCAGGCACATCCTATACACAATAGAACAGAACAGACATGTACAAATGACCACTACTACCCCCCATCCCCCTTTCAACTAGAGAAAATGGCCTACAATAAGTTCGCGACGCGAAACCGGTCTAACCACATAAGAGGATCATCTACTTCAAAGTCCGCGGGACTGATCGGAGGAGCCGCGAGCGAGCCCCCCCCCCCCCCCCCCCCCCGAGCGAGGAGCGACCCGGCGCCGCCGCTCCTCCTGAAAGTGCTGCTCGGCGAGCGAGTCCGACCGCGGCAGCCAGGCGATGAGCCCGACGAACCCGAAGGTGGTGACAGACCGGGTCGAGATAGGAAATGGCTTGGGGGGGGGGGGGGCGGGGGAGGAGGGGGGGGGGGGGGGGGGGGGGGAGGAGGGGGGGGGGCGCGCTCCAGATGAACTCCCCGAGAGAGGGGGAACCGCGTTTGGCGCCGGCGAGGGCGTCGGACAGAAGCGAGATGAGACGCGGGGGCGGGGGAGGCCGTTCGGGTCAGGGCGTTTTCGAGAGGGAAGAGAGCGAGGTCCAACCCCCCCCACCCCTACCCCTACCCCCCCACCCCCCACCCCCCCACCCCGACCGTTTGAGCTCGTACAAAGCCTACAACAGAACCACACGAACACGCACACAAAACCACGTCACTATGCACCGGATTCAAACGGGGGGGGGAAAAAAAACGAGGAGAAAAAAAAACCGAAGCATCGCATCCATTCCATGTGGACAGACTCGACCCCCCCCCCACCCTCCCCTCCCCCCCCACCCCACCCCACCCCTCCCCCACCAGTTCACCGTTGCATTCACAGCTTGCCCAGCAGCGCTCGGCAGTCACGACCTGAAGACGAGGGAGGGCGCGTGTCGGCTCGACTGCGGCGCCCCGCTTCCAACACACCTGAGAGGACGAAACAAAAACGACAAAAAGAAAAAAAACGACACGCAAACCCCGCCCCAACCCCCCCCCCCCCACCCCCCCCAAACTCACACGACGGGATCACATTTCGAAATGGAACATTTAAAAAAACGGCCAAAAAAAAACCAGCGTGTCCCATTTCGTGGCCCGAGCCCCTCCCCCGCCCCCTAGTTATTTTACATCTGATCTTAAAACTACGAACAAACGGAAGAGAAAGAGAGAAAGGAAGAGAGAAAGAAGGGACTTGCAGACTCTCTCGGGACACAGAGTAAGAGTTCAGGCGCTGTCCTTTAACACTGCACCGAGATGGATCACCTGCCTTTCGTCCGCTGAAGGGAAAGGGAAAGGGAAAGGGGGGAAAAAAAAAAAGAAAAAAGAAAGAAAGTCCCGCTCTATTTGCAACGGCTGGCAGACGCATCGTCCTCCGTCACAACAACCCTGGTGAAGTCTGAGCGGCTGCGGCTGGGCGTGAGGAGTTCTAATGCTAAAAAAAAAACGACCAAACGACAAAGACAAAACCGAAATAAGTAAAATCAAAGTCTATATATATATGTATATATATATATTTAAAAAAAAAAAAGAAGCGATGCCAGAGGAAAGTGAAATCCATGGCTTCATCAACAGTAAAGAGGAGGAGTTGGGAGGAGGAGTTAGGAGGAGGAGGAGGGGAGTGTTTTCCGCATCTTCCTGGGAGAGGAAGGAAGGCTGCTATTCTGCCAGAGGTGGTTAAGACAACCGGACACTGCCACCCGCCCCGCCCCGCACACAAACACGCATACACACTCCCGGGGTGGCGGCCCTCGTCCCCTCTGTCAGGCGGAGCAGGAGCGCAGCCACACGCCTGGGCCGCGGGTGGTCGTCCTCCGTGTCAATTACAAGAGTCCTGTGTGTGTGTGTGTGTGTGTGTGTGTGAGTGAGTGCGTTGGGGGGGAGGGTGGGTGGGGGTGTGGGTGTGTGAGTGTGTGTGTGTGTGTGTTGTGTGCTGCAGGTGGTGCACGTCGAGGCCTCCGTGGTGCACGGGTGGGACTGGGGAGGGTTTCACCGTGGAGCTGCGGACTGGAGGCCGCTGGGTGTGACCCGGGACAGAGCCTGAGGAAGAGGAGAGGAGAGGGAGAGGAAGAGAGGAGAGGAGAGGAGAGGAGAGGAGAGGAGAGGAGAGGGAGGGGAGAGGAGAGGAGAGGGAGAGGGAGAGGGAGAGGGAGAGGGAGAGGGAGAGGGGGAGGGGGAGGGGGAGGGGGAGGGGGGGAGAGGAGAGGAGAGGAGAGGAGAGGAGAGGGCGAGGGCGAGGGCGAGGGGGAGGGAGGAGGAGAGGAGAGGAGAGGAGAGGAGAGGAGAGGAGAGGAGAGGAGAGAGGGAGAGGGAGAGGAGAGGAGAGGAGAGGGAGAGAGGAAGACACTGTTAGTTTCCAATAGCTTCTACTGACTTAGACCACCCTGGGAGAGTGAGCTGTGGGGACCCAGGACGACCAGCTGGTCGAGGCTTCTCCACCCAGAGGTGGAGAAGTCCGTGCACCGTCAAGCCCCCACGCCTGCTGAGGTCACGGAGGGGGGGGCGCGTCTCCGCTCTCCCAGCACCTCTGTCCTAACAGGTGACCGTACGTCCTCGTAACGGAGACTCCACTGTGACCACATCCAGCGCGGTTCCTCGTCGCTCCGCTCCACACCCTGCCTGCCCTTTGCACTCTGACGGACTGCGCCTCCGTAAAAAACAGAACGACAAACGGATGAAGTCACCGCTTCCCGTGCGCGAGCCCAAAACCGGTCATCGGCGGCTGGTTTTCACATGCGGGCGCGTATCGACGCATGCAAACGGTTGGAATCGTTCGGCCCCATTTGGTTTGCAAATGAGACTCCCCGTCCTTCTTCCGGGTCCAAAGGACGCGCAGAAACGCAACGCTTCGTCCGGACGGGGGAGGCTCAGACGCAGCTCGGCTGTGTTTGAGCCCCTCCCGTGATTTGTTCTCCTCCAGGCTGAGCAGGAAAACACACAGCCCGGACTGATGTCAGCCGCAACGGCCGTTCCAGGCCCTGCCTGTTCCGCCCTCTGACCTCAGGGGGGAGCACCGCGTCCGCCAGGAAGGAGGAGAACAAAGGAGCAAACAAAGCCATCCACGGGCTGACTGCGGGGCCGGGACCGGCTCGGCTCCTTTGCTCTCACCCCCCCCCACCCCACCCCCCAACCCCCCTCCTCCTCCTCCCTCCTCCACCCCTCCACCCCTCCACCCCTCCACCCAGCAGCACAGTGGAGGATGCTCCCGGGCCTGAAAAACAAGGCGATGCCGGCCGGCCCTCCCCTCCCCTCCCATCGGCCTCTCGTCTCTCTCTCTCTCTCTCTCTCTCCCCCCCCCCTCCCCCTCGTTCCCTATCGGTCTCGCTGGCTTCCTCTGTCATAAACAACCGTGCGGTCTGGCTGCTTCGCGTCTCGGTTTGCGCAGAGAGAGAGAGAGAGAGAGAGAGAGAGAGAAAAGGGGAAGTGTAACTCATCCGCGCATGGTGACGCACGCCGCGTGTCTGTCATAATGTGCGGCTTTGTTTGGGGCGTAAATATGTGGCGCCGGGGGGGGAGGGGGAGGAGAGAGAGAGAGGGGGGGGGGGTTCAGACCGTTTGAGGCCGAGCTCCCTTTGACTCGATGTTCCGGGAACCACTCCTCACCTGTGAGGGTGGACATGCGGGACGTGTCCTGGCGTCCCGTCAGGTCCGAGGACGAGATGTTGACGGGCGCCCCGCGGTGGAGACGCATGCTCACCTTCCTCTCCTTCTCCAAACCTGAGGAGGAGGAGGAGGAGGAGGAGGGACGGGATCAGTGCTTCGAACCACCCGGCTCTGAGCCTGCATGTGTGTGTGTGCGCGTTGCGCGCTGACCTGTGTGCGACGTGGGGTTGAGCGGGGAGGGTGCGGCCACGTCCTGGGCGGCCCGGGCTCTGCCCGAGGCCGAGGCCATGCCGCGGGCTCCGGGGTTCCTGCTGTGCCGCAGCCGCTCCTCGCGCTCCCGGCGCTCCCTCTCAGCGTCCTCCACGGCCCTGTTGGCACCCTGACACGCACACGCACACACACACACAGAGACACACACACACAGAGACACAGGGTTTACAGCTCATCCCGGTATCTGCTTCACGTCCACGTGACCAGCCGGTCTGCGGATGGCGCTGGAGCGGGTAAAGCACAGCTGGGGCGGCGGCGTGTCCGCGTCACGTGGAGGCGGCAGCGGCAGGGAGCGGCCACTCCGCCCGCCGTCTCGTGGTGTTTTACGGGGGTCATCGAAGCCCAGCGCTCGACCTTTGGAGCCCGGCTCGCTCTGCGGCGCGCGCCAGTCTACAGTTTGATCTGACAGCGGAGCTGGAGCTGTGGCCTGAACGACACAGCTAACGGCCCACTCCAAATACAGAGAGAGAGACAGAGGGAGAGAGAGAGGGAGAGACAGAGAGAGAGAGAGGGGACAGAGAGAGAGAGACAGAGAGAGACAGAGAGAGAGAGAGACAGAGAGAGACAGAGCGAGAGAGAGACAGAGAGAGACAGAGAGAGAGAGACAGACAGAGAGAGACAGAGCGAGAGAGACAGAGAGAGGGAGAGGGAGAGAGAGGGGAGAGAGACAGAGAGAGAGAGATAGAGACAGAGAGGGGAGAGAGAGCGAGACAGAGAGAGACAGAGGAGAGGAGAGAGAGGGAGAGACAGAGACAGAGAGAGACAGAGACAGAGAGAGACAGAGACAGGAGAGAGAGACAGAGCGAGAGACAGAGACAGAGAGAGCCAGAGAGAGAGAGACAGAAAGAGGGAGAGAGGGTGAGAGAGGGTGAGAGAGGGTGAGAGAGCGAGAGAGAGCGAGAGAGAGCGAGAGACAGAGGACAGAGAGAGAGAGACAGACAGAGAGAGACAGAGAGGGAGACAGAGAGAGGGAGAGAGAGAGGGAGAGAGACAGAGCGAGAGAGAGAGAGGAGAGAGACAGAGAGAGAGAAAGTGACTGTGTCGGAGGCCCACTCACAAATTTGAGCATGTTCCAGTCGAACACGTAGTCGTAGGAGAAGCCTTGTCTGTGGAAGAGGTTCCTGAAGAGCTGGGCGCAGGTACGAGGTAGTCGGGCTTGTCGTCGAACCGCAGCGAGCGGCAGAAGTTCAGGTACGTGGCGAACTCGGCTGTGGAGGACGGAGAGGCAACGTGAGCCGGGTCCAGTGACACAGCGACAGACGCTGTGCGGGCCCGTCCCCCGCTTGCGGTACGTACACGGGTAGCCCTTGCACAGGACCTCGATGGGCGTGGACATCTTCTTCTCGCTGATGCGCTCGTACTTCTGCCTCTTGGTGGCGGCCTTGAGGCCCTGCCAGGGCAGCGAGCCCAGGTTGAAGTACATGAGGACGTAGCCCAGGGACTCCAGGTCGTCCCGTCTGGACTGCTCTGGAGGCCGGAGAGAGGGGGGGGAGAGAGAGAGACGGGGTGAGACCCGGGCGGGGTCCAGCCGCCTGGGCGGGCCCCCGGGCCGGGCCCCTGGGAGCCGTCCTTACCGATGCCCAGGTGCGTGTTGATGGAGGCGTAGCGGGCCGTGCCCGTCAGGTTCTTGTTCTCGCGGTAGGGGATGTGCTGGTGCGTGCGCGCGTCCCGGTACTTCTTGGCCAGGCCGAAGTCGATGATGTACACCAGGTTGCCCTTCTTGCCCAGGCCCATCAGGAAGTTGTCCGGCTTCACGTCTCTGTGGATGAAGTTCTTGGAGTGGATGTACTCGATGCGGCTGATCTGGAGGAGGAGGAGGAGGAGGAGGAGGAGGAGGAGGAGGAGAGGATCTGGTGTTAGCAAACGTCCCAAGGCCGAACGACCTGGGAACGTGAGTGTGTGAGAAATCAGGCCTCCTATCGTATCCCTGCACTGTGGGGCGGCACATTCCGAGACTACGCGGAACAATAGCTCACGGGGCCGAAAGGAGCGCTAATAGAATAATCCAGAATAATCCCGAGCGGTGCGGCAGCCGCGAGGCCGGAACATCCCGTCACTGGCCAGGGCCCGGCCCGGCCCCCCCGCCCCCCCCCCCGCGCTGCTCTCACCATCTGGTCGGCCAGCAGCAGCACCGTCTTCAGCTGAACTTGCGGGAGCAGAAGTTGAACAGGTCCTCCAGGCTGGGCCCCAGCAGCTCCATCACCATCACGTTGTAGTCGCCCTCGGCGCCGCACCACTTTATCGTCGGGATGCCCACTGGAAGGAGAGAGAGAGGGGGAGGGGGGGGGCTGTGAATTTGACTGAGCGGGGGTGTGTGGAGAACTAAGGAGAGAAGAAAGGCTTCAACGTCAATTCCTCTCAACCTGGTCGTTCTATGGGGGGGGGGGGGATCACCATCTATCATCCGGAACAACCCAATCTGCCGGAGACTGAGGCCTTGCTGTGGACTTGATCGTAAAGCAAAGGGCCGTGCGGCTGCAGGTTTTAGTTCCAACCGATCGAGAGTTCACGGTCCGACCAGTCGGCTGTCTGAGGGTTGAGATCGGTTCGCGGAAAGAGTCGAGTCAGGCGTGTTGCCGCAAAAACCCGCAGCCACGCGGCCCTTTGGGAAGGAGCCGGACGCCCCTGCCGTGAAGGGAACGCCACTCGTCCAGCTGGGCTCCGGTAATGCTAGGAGGGGATCCCGATGGGCGAGGGCGGGACAGCGCAGAGAATAGAAGCGGTTAAAAACTGAAAGGCTTGATCCGGCACGCGGCGTCCAGGCCGGCAGTCCTGGGGGGAGGGAGGGAGGGAGGGAGGGAGGGAGGGGAGGGAGGGAGGGAGGGCCAGCTGAAGCGCGCGGCCAGCTGGTTGAGTAGTAGCTGGTAATTGGCTGACGCTGGGCCGGCGCGGGGGGCCATCTGGCATGTCCTTGTACAGGCACACGGCGGCAAAAACGCTGCCGCTCAGCATCCAGCGCCGCGCGCCTCAGCTATTTATATACGCGTGCGCGGCGCACATGCGTCCCCGCGGCCTGGCGGGCCGCAGCCAGACTCGCCGTCTCTCTGTCTAAGAGTGTGTGTGTATACGTGTGTGTGTGGAGTGTTTGCTGTGAGGGCGGGACGGAGTCGCCGAGGCCGGCCTGAGATCGTGGGGGGGGGGGGGGAAACCAGGTGACCCTCGTCACTCCGGTACAAATGCAGAGCGAGTTTAGTTCAGGTGATGCTCCCAAACATGGGTGCGCGCCAAGTGGCAGAACAAGTACGGAGACGCTCCCAAAACTTTTTTTTTTTGGTTTCGTTTTAACACTACACACGTGCCCGGGGGCCCCCTGGGCCTCGAGACGAGACGGCTTGTTCCTCGTCCCCGCTTCCCCTCACAGCCTCTGGACTGGATGTCCCGGAGACGGGCGCCACATTTGAACGCTCCGCTCTGATTGGCCGTACCTCCGCCCTGCATCATCTTGTAGATCTTGCTCTCTATGTGGAGCTGCGGGTGCTTGGTCTTCACGCATTCCAGCTTGATGGCGACCTCCTCCCCGACCGAGATGTCGGTGCCTGGAGAGACAGAGGGGAAAGGAGAGAGGTTAACTGACAAGTACACCCAGTCACATACATACATACATACACTGCGGACAAGTGGGAGGAATAGGATACAGATGTATCAGCAGTGTGTTCGTCTCAAGTGAGAGGGGGGGGTTGGAGGTATCACATGCAAAGATAACAAATAACCTTTTTCCGCAGGTTGCGCAGTGAACAAGGAAAACCCTTAAATCACTGTGATTTAGGCCCCGGGAACAGGGCCCAGCGAGCCAGAGAGGGGGGGAAGAGGAGGAAGAGGAGGCCGCCCCCGGGTTCCCCGCTCCTCTCTCTCTCTCTCTCTCTCTCTCTCTCTCTCTCTTTACGGGCGTTTTGTGGGGATTTCACGCTCGACGTTTCCCCCGTCAACCCGTCCCGACAGGCACGGGCGAGCGCGCTCCGGCCAGCTGCTTTCCACCTAAATACGGTGGCGGGGCCCAGCTCCCTCCGCACAAACACGGCAACTGGACACCGGCTTACGTAATCCCACTTCTCACACGCACGCGCACACACACGCACACACACACAAGAGGCGTTCTCCGGCAGGCGGCAGTTGATCGCGCGGGCCGAGAGCCGCTCCGCCGGAGTATCATCGATCTCCCGCCGTGATGTCATCCGGGCTGCACTCAGCGGGGCGAGGCGCGCCATTAGCGCCGTGACTCAGTCCGAGAGCGGCCCGCGTTGCGCAATTTGTCCGTCCGAACGGACACGTGAGCGGGGAGGAGAGGAGGAGGAGGAGGACGACGACGGCCATCGTCCCCGCGCCTCAGTCTTATGGCATCGACCCGGCTCGGGCTGTGTGGCTGTGTGTGGCTGTGTGGCTGTGTGGCTGTGTGGCTGTGTAGCTGTGTGGCTGTGTAGCTGTGTAGCTGTGTAGCTGTGTAGCTGTGTAGCTGTGTAGCTGTGTAGTTGTGTAGCTGTGTGGCTGTGTGGGCTGTGTGGCTGTGTAGTGTGTAGCTGTGTGGATGTGTGGCTGTGTAGCTGTGTGGCTGTGTGGCTGTGTAGCTGTGTGGCTGTGTAGCTGTGTGCTGTGTAGCTGTGGTGGCTGTGTGGCTGTGTGGCTGTGTAGCTGTGTAGCTGTGTAGTTGTGTGGCTGTGTGGCTGTGTGGCTGTGTGGCTGTGTGGCTGTGTGGCTGTGTAGCTGTGTAGCTGTGTGGCTGTGTGGCTGTGTGGCTGTGTGGCTGTGTGGCTGTGTGGCTGTGTGGCTGTGTGGGCTGTGTGGCTGTGTGGCTGTGTGGCTGTCGTGCTGTGTGGCCCGGCCTCCCGGATCTATACGGAAATCAGCCCGGTTAATGACTGTAAAGGCTCGGCCGCGGTACGTCCGTTGGCGTTCACGCCCCCCCCCTCCGTCCGGCAACTTCACGCAGACGTACGGAAGAAACCCTTCGTACGCGTCCAAACGACAAAGAAATGAGCAGATCTTCACGGATCTGGCACGCGACGCGGGCCGAGGCCCGACTTCAAACTCACTCCGGAGAGCTCCGGCTGAAGTGTGTGCAAACACGGCTCGCGCTCCCGACGACTCCCTCTCGCCTGCCTCCTTACATAAGAGTCTGATTTGTCCGGGCAGATCTTTCTGGGGGCGGGCGCCCCCCTCTACTACCCCCCCCCCCCCACCACCACCACCACCTCTGATCAGATCTCGTGGTGTTTTGTTATTGCGGGCGGAACGCGTCGAGACATGTCCGGGAGAGAGAGGAAGCCGCCGGGACGCGTCCAGGTCGCGCTCCGAACCGAGGCCGCTCCAGGCTCTACGAGGGCTCGACATTTCTTCTGTGGCACGTCGCCGGCTCCTTCCAGACTGGAGGAGAGCCGGGGTGGGGGTGGGGGGTGGTGGGGGGGGCATAGGCCCTGTAGCCCAGAAAAGCCAGAGGGGGGGGTCGGGTGTCGTATCTGGTGGAACGCAGGCGCGCACGTGCCGCTCCGCTCCCTCATCCGGGCGCCCCCGATGCATCGTGGGGGCAACATGACTGTGCGAGAGGCACGTTCGGCGTGTCTGGAAAGGAACGGCGGCGGGAAAGACGGCGGAAGGTGGCTTTAGCGCGGAGCCGTTTGATCCCCCGGGGCGGGGAAGCACGCGGGACAGTGGTCTCTGGCGGGCGGACGCTTTAATGTTGCGCTCGGCGCGTAATCGCGGACGCAGAGCTCTTGGTCCGACTACGGGGTGTCGCTTTTCAGGGCCGGGCCGGACCAGGTGAGCGCAGCCTGTGATGCAACAACACACACTCACTCACTCTCTCACACTCACTCACACACACACACACACATACACACAGGCCCGTCACGGAGCATGTCTGGGAGCGAGGACGTTTCTCGGGATGTGTTGATACGGCATTCCTGGGACGGGGCCAACATGCAAATGTGGCCCGGCCAGAGAGAGAGAGATAGAGAGAGAGAGACAGAGAGAGAGAGAGACACACACAGAGACAGAGAGAGAGAGACACACACAGAGACAGAGAGAGAGAGAGAGAGAGAGAGACAGAGAGAGAGAGACAGAGAGAGAGAGAGAGAGACAGAGAGAGCGAGAGAGCGAGAGAGCTACTGAATAGGAACATTTGTGGGGAGAGAGAGAGAGGAAAAGAGAAGAGATTTCTCAACTTTGGGAGAAGCGGCCGCCCGCGGTGACGCCATCGAGGCCGCCACGTACGACGGAGCTCCTGGCGGCGGCTGAGTCACGGGGCGCGGGCGCGGCGGGGCTCCCGGTCCGAGCGCGTCCAGGGGCCCCCGCCGCTCCCGCCGCTCCGACACGGCCCCGCTCCGCTTACATAAGGCGGCCCGGCCCTGCGTTCCCCGTTAAACACCACGATGCCAGCCTCCATTCGAGTCGACCCGATGAGGCGGCGGCGCCGCGTCACCTCGGCAGCCAGCGGAAGATCGACATCTTGCCGACGAGGCAGCGACGAAGCCCCGGGGGCAAATCAAACACGATATGAGCACCTGTGCGTGAGCTTTTCGGATGCGTTATGTAACCTTTTTTTTTTTCCCTCTCCCCCTCTGTTGACACCAGAGCCGTAGCCGCGCGCGCACCGGAGCCCTCACCCGACAAAAGCTTCGCGACATGACCCCCCCCAAAAGGGCCGACCGGGCCTCGTTTGGGGAGGATGGCCTCCCCAAATTTCGGAGGATGGCCTGAACTTAGCCAGGGACCGGGAACTGGGCACGGTGCGGTTTTCAATTGTGTCCCAACACAAAGAAGTTCTTTCATATTGGAAACAAATGCCCCCCCCCCACCCCGCCCCCCCCTCCGCCATCACACCTGTTCTAGTGTTTACTGCCAGCTCACTTGAGGCTTGTGACGCTCACTTGTGATGTCCGACGGCTCCTTTCGTGTTTCGTGCTACGCACAAATAGTTTGCACGACCCCGGCTTGCCAAAAACTCTCTGAGAGACACGACGAGCTGAAACGAAGCGCTGGCGCCCGAAAGACAAACAGCGGCGCGGCGTGCTCTGCAGAAGCGCCCCGGGGAGCGAAATCCAGTCCGGGGAGTTGAGTCAATGGCACGCGGGGCAGTCGGGTTTCTGCGAGCCTGTCCAAACACGCGCAACATCACCCCGCGCCTTACGCAACGCCGCCGTCAGGAGGAAACCCGCGGCCTGACTCGGCGAGTCTCGCACAGGCAGCCAGACGCGGGACGAAGACGCTGCCCCGACACACCGGCTGCCTGGCGGTCCGGCACACGGAGTACGGGGCTCCGCTCCAAGGGCTGACCTCATCCCCTCCTCCTCCTCCTCCTCCTCCGGGCCTATCACGGCGTCACAAACAAGACGCCCAGACGCCCGCAGAAAACACTGGGGAGGGAGCAAAACAAAAGGAGGGGCGGGGGGGGGGGACAAAACAAAAAAAGCCGCGTGGCACTTCAAAACACTCGCGCCGCGGGCCGGGTCACGCACTTTGACCGGGTTCCAGCTGATTAACAAGGTTATGTCACATTAGTCAGCAGCCACTCAAAAGGGGTGTGGCCGGGTCGAGGAGTGGGGGAGGGAGGGGGGGGAGGGGGGGTTTGACTACGTAACCACCTGGCAAGCTTTCTCTGACCAACGGCACATGAACAGCCCGGCTCTGACTAATGCATTGACGCTCACCCGGGCGCCTCGCTCTGCAGGTCAGCTGGCTGCCGTCTTAGTGGAGTGTGTGTGTGTGTGTGTGTGTGTGTGTGGAGGGGGGGGGGGGGGGGGGGGGGGGGGGGGAGCACACGTCCAGTTCACCACGTCTCTCCGCCGAGTGCGTCTAGAACCGGCACGGTGTTTGTGAGAGTGGGGGGGGGGGGGGGGGACAGAGACTTCCTTTATGCGTACGCAACGCGCTGTTATGTAACGCACCCAACGTGCGCTAGCTCCGCGCGTCTGCTCTTTATCCCCACACACACTCACACACACACACAGACGAACAAACATCCTGTGTAGTTTCAGTTTGAGAGTCTGACGTGCCACCGATGCCCCCCCCCCCCCCCCCCCCCCCCCCCGATGTGAGATAATAGCTACCTAACATGCTGCAATCTCTTTGACATCCGGAGCCTGTATGCACAGTTTTCTTCCCACTTCAGCCCAACACCTGCTCCGTTTTGTGATAATGTCCCGCATTTGCCCATCCTAGGACGAATTAAGTGCATCCTGGCCTATTCGTTTGGTGGTTCGTGTCGTTACAAGTCCATTAGACCAATCACGGGTCACGTAAGTCACAGCGAGGTGCGTTTGTGTCTCCTCAGCATGTCCCTGGAGCGGTGGAAAGTTCTCGTCGGTACAAAAGCGCCTTTTGGTTTATGTTACGTTACAATCTGACCACACTGTGGCTGTATAGGGAGGCTTGCACGGCAACGTCTCATTTCGTGGCAAGGTTAAGGACTACAACAGTTCTGTTGCATAAAACAATTAATGGAACCAGGTGAATGCACAAAACGGTGAAGGTAAATATCTGCTCTACATGAATTTGTTCAGGTAAATCAAGTTTAACGGGCCTAAAATGACACTTGCGTAAATGTAGTGTAGATCTAATAGCACCGATACATCTGCAGGAACATATACTTATATTTTGGCAAATTGTAAGAGTCAGAGAAGTAGAATGGTGAGAGTTTAGTATCTATGGATTTCACTGTGATTGAGGGCTGAGTGCCCATAGTCAGATCTCTGTGTTGATTGGCTATCATTGATGAAGTGATCAGCCCCAACAGCTCCATGAATTAACAATGTGTCCTCTCTATTGTTCTGATGACGAAGTCTTAAGCTTAGAAATGTGATCAGCTGTTCCCAAACACGGTTGCCAAGAGCTGTCCACCTCCAACATGGCCACCAGTGGATGGATTACAAGGGACGTTGCAGAGAACTTCAGAGATGTTCCTGCTGAGGAGGACACTCATTACAAACGACAAAAGAAAACAATCCTCAAGGTTTTCCGCGAGGTAACCATTCACACAATCCACATTTCCCCCCCTAACCTACACGTACCAGATGTCCTGTGTGGGAATACGATCCACCATCACTGTGGACTGCTCGGAATCGATGATCGCAGCATCGTCAACATATAGTGGCCCGTCCAGATCCATCCTCCAATCCGAAAATGAACGTCTCCTCGATCGCGATGAGAGCCGACACATCCAATCACACCCGAGCGAAACTGCCCTGTCAATAGGTCGCAGCCCCTCGCCCTTTGTCAGGGGGGAAACTAATACGAGCACGTCCCCTCCAGCAACGCTCAAATGGCAGGATTTATGGACCACTTCAATGGTAAGGGAGCTGACACCACTAGGCCATGGAGCCTTACGGACGCCGACTGGATATCACAGCCAATCTTGACATGTACCTATCGTGTCTGCACCGGGAAGTCCTGACGCAGCTGGCGATGATTTGCACTTGGTGGTACCACACAGGAGGATAATGAGCAGGCCTGCGCCAATCAGTACATTTAATGTCATTTGCCAGTCGAGGGAGGATTTAGCAGCTAAGTCTGCGGTTAGGGGGTGCTTATCGCGATCGTGGGAACCCGCACGGTCGAGGGTGCGCTCGAGACGTCAGCTGCCCGATCGGGATGGTTCGGTTTTTATATCGCAGTCGTCAATTATTTGTCAGTCTGCTGCTCTAGCCTCCTAGCCGCTCTGGCACGGAGCTAACGCTGCTAGTTAGCAGGGAACAGCTGATCACCGAGGAGAGGAAACCCCGAGCTGACAACCCCCCCCCCCCCCCAGCAGCTCCGCGGAGCAGGTTCATCGTCCCAGGCGAACGCAGAAACGGGGAGGGTGGGGGGAAATCGAGCGTTTTCGGCAGAACTCACCCAGATAGATGTCTCCGAAGGATCCACTTCCAATTTTCCTGCCCAGTCTATATCGGTTCCCCACTCTCAACTCCATGATAAATCGATCTGTGGTCGGCTAGCAAGCAGGCTCGCTAGCTCCAAAATATCCCTAAAAAAAAAACAATAAAAATGCCTCGACGCGTTTGAACCTGAGTCTGTTTAGAAGCAGGACAGGCGAAAAGGGTGCCTCGATAACGCCTCTCCGAGCAATAGACTGAGCCGTCTGTCTGTCGTCCCCTCACAATCTTTCACCACTTGTTTTAAAATCCTCCCAACCACATATTGCGGCAATACGGTACTCGTTGGAAAGGTCGAGATGTGTACTTTCTGCTCTGGTGGTTTTCGATGAGGATGGGGTTTAACCGTCCGCGGATGAAGACGGATTTTGAGGAGTTCACTGAGACGATCTAGGTCCAGTCCTCTTCGTATGGCTGTTGCTGATCTGTTGGGTTCCTGTTCAGTAGATTGCTCAACGTGCCTGACGTCACTTCCGCACCGAGGGAGGACACGGTCCTGAGAGCCTCTTAGTAAAGATTGCTCAGTAGGCAACACTGTTAGTAACAGCACCCGCAGCTTCTCATTACACCACTATATTGCTCTAAATTCAACGTTCAGATAAAACTATTTGAAAAATGATGGCACTATTGTGTGATTTAAGCTTCTTGCTAGTCTGTCGGAGCACGAGAAAGCTTTTGTCTAATCATATTAGAGGGCCGTTTTACGTCCACCATCTTGGCCTTTTTCCTTCACAGGCCCTTGTTAATAATAGTGTGTTTAAAGTTAGACGTACATCTTTAACATATAAAAGATCTCTGAACCGCACAATAACAAGAGATTGGTTCCTTTGTCCAGCTGGCCTCAGTCCACATTTTCACAGACAATTAATGGCACCAAACGGCGTGAAATAAACAAACTTGAAGTTATCTCTCTTTATTGCGTAACTGTCCTGCAATACGACAGTCCAGACGACGCAAAATTGTTGTTTTAAAATTGTAACACAACCTCATATAAATGCACGCACTTCTGCCATTATTCTGGTGCGACATTTTGAATAACGCCAGCGGAATATACTATTTGGCTCCTTCAGATTTTATTTTTTATTCTTTTTGTAGGAACACGATGCTTTTATTTTGAAGAATTTTGTCGGATCTCATCGGCCGTTGGCAGCTTGTAAAACTTTACTTCCTTGTTCCTTTCACACTTAGTAGTCACTCGGTTAAAATTATTGTCATGTCGTTGGCTGTGGTTGGAAACGAGCCTCCTCCACGAAGGAAGCGAGAGGAGGGGGAGGAGGATGAAGGTGTGGAGACGAAGAGAGGCAGGAGAGAAGCCAGCAGGTACTGCAACTGGACTCTGTTCAGACATGTCACTTACTCCATGCTGCTGTCACTGGCTGTTTGGAGTCCAGTGTGCACCGAAGGATGGTACAGCATTGCACTAATTCATACCATATGTGCATTATAACCATTTCGTATTTGGTTAAGAAACTTGGTGTTAATCGTTAATCTTGATGGTCTCTCACCAAATGGCAATTCCATGTGCTTGTAACTCAGTACTCTGCTTTACTCGTTTGTTGCCATCATGTATCCCAAACTTTTATCCCATATACATCCCAGTATCAGAATCAGAAAACTGTATAGACTCCTGGATGGAAACTATAGTGGAGATGTATAGAAATACACACTGTACAGCAAAGCTGCCCAACGCAATGCACATCTATAGCGCATGGTTGTAGTATTGCACATAGTTGTGATGAACTGTATTAGATATAAGTGTGCATATAAATCTATATGTATAGGTGAATGAATGTGTATGCTCTGAGATGAGTAAGGTGAATCCAGGGACTGGTCTGTCAACCTAACAAACTACCCTGCACTTTTGCCAGACTGGAGTCTTGTCTGGATCAACCAATGGATTCGGGCAGCGTCCATGAAATCATCAAGTACGGGTCCTCACCGTTGCCAGGTAACCATATCACCTTATCTTTGCCTTGTTCCAGGAGCACCTTCCTATCTTTTTACATACATCCCTGTAATCCACGTTTTGTCCCGCTCAGCCAAACATTATGACACAGACACCACCGAACCAATCATCTGCGGCTTGCAGACCCTGGAGGAGCTGTTGTCGTGGAAACGGAGCGAGTTGAACCCCTTCAACGTGGCAGCGGTCCGCCTGGCACCTCGGGACCCTCCTCTGTCCAATTGTCCACGCAGGACCCTGGTGTCTCATGACATGATGGGCGGCTACTTGGATGACAGGTAGAGATCTCCCCGAGATTGGGCAGTGTTACCATAGCTGCACCGATTTACTTTCTCTCCTTGTTAGCCCAAGACACCATGAAACCTGCAGAGAAAAAAAAAAAACACGCATGAAATACAAAATGTATCTCAGCATTTTTTTTTATTAGTTCCACTAGCAGAGGCAGCTGAACAAGCAATACTAACGAGTATGACCAGGTTGTAAATAGGAGGCCATTAATTGCTATGTGCGCTTCGGAGCCGGGCACAGTATTATTGTAGTCGGTCATAGATCTTTCCTCTGCAACCTCATTGGCTTTTCCCTCTGCTGCCGAATTGCCTCTGACCCACAGTGCAACAATGCAACCTTTGACCTTTGACACCCAACCTAAAAATGAAGCCGACAAAAACAAGAAGGGGGAAATTGTCTTTTCATGGCAGGATGTTGCTCATTATTTTAAACCTTCAAAAACTTTCTTACGCTGTTACTTGTTTAATTTTAATATTCTTAACGACTGCATGACATTAACCGATTACCAATGCGGTCAATACCAGATATAAAAGCAATAAAATCTCTACCTCACTACAGGTTCCTTTTTCTGTTTTTTATGTTTTTATAGTTCCCTAGTTTGACTCCATATGTCATACTCGTTTTATTCCTCTAGTCCCTGCAGTTACACCCACCTCCCATAATGCCACGGTTCACTTTCTCTGCCCACTAGGTTTGTCCAGGGGACACACTCTGAGGCGCCATATGCCTTCTACCACTGGCAGTACATAGACATTTTCAACTACTTCACACACAACCTGGTGACCATCCCTCCCGCCGTTTGGACCAACGCCGCTCACAGACACGGAGTGGTCGTTCTCGGTAAGGCTGAAACGCCACGCAGCCAGCTCTGAAACGGCCTGACATTTTTTTTTTTTAATGCAGCGAATTAAGCCTTACAATAGAGTTTGATGGTGCATCACATTCCCGGCCTTTAGTCTAAAACCATCCCCCACACACACACACACACACCCACACACGCACTCATCCCCCCCCCCCCCCCCCATTCGCCCCCGTTGTGATTGGCTGGCCTTCCAGGGACTTTCATCACAGAGTGGACAGACGGAGCGGCGACGTGCGAGGCCTTCCTGAAAGACGAGGAGTCGTACCGCGCCGTGGCCGACAAGCTGGTCCAGATCAGCCACTGTTACGGCTTCGACGGCTGGCTCATCAACATAGAGAACGCCCTCAGCGTGAGTCAACGCTCTCATACGTAACCGCGGGGGTGGATGCTCGGCCAGGTGTGCCAACTCTGATCCCCCTATGTAACAGCACACGTGTGTGTGTGTGTGCGTGTGTGTGTGTGTGTGTGTGTGTGTGTGGAGGCTGTTTTTCACGGGTCTGGCCTCAACCTGCTCTCTGTCACCACGCCAACTAGAGTACATCATGTGCCGTGATCCACGCGGTTATGAGAGCAGGCCCGCAGTCTTGTTCTCGGCAGGTTGAAAAAAAAAAAAAAGTTAGACGATGAGTATCAGGGCCACGCTGAGGAAAAAAAATCACCAATTTCGAGAATAAAGTCGTAAATTAAGAGAGAGGAGTGATAATGTTGTGAAAATAAAGTGGTAGGTTGACGAAACTAAAGTCATAATATTATGAGAAAGCGGTTGTAATATTGCGAGAATAAAGTAATAAATTATGACAATAGAGTGGTGATATTATGAAAATGAAGTCGTAGATTTATGAGACTAGAGTCATAATATTATGAGAAAAAAGTTGCTCTTCAAACGGAAATAGGGTGAGATAAGGTAAAGCTGATGTAGCCTACACGTTTGTTCAACTCAACTTTTTTTTCCTCATTCTCTTTTTTTCTCTCTTTTTTTTCCCCCCTCTCAATGTGGGCCTAATACTCTGTCATATAGATTGAAACCAGTAGGGAGGAGGTTTCATCATGAAACCCCTCCGGGCCATAGCCTTCCTTTATGTCGGTTGTAGCAAGCTCTGTACGTTCTCCATATTGGTCTCTTGTGTTAAACGAAGAGGTCGATGATTCCTTGGCTGATTCCTGGAGCTAATGGGCCGTCTTTAACCTGCCCTGTGCCCTGTGCAGGCGGTTGCGGTGGGGAACACTCCTCTGTTCCTGCGCTACCTGACCGACCAGATGCACGAGCGGGTGTCCGGCAGCCTGGTGCTGTGGTACGACAGCGTCACCGAGAACGGATCGCTGCTGTGGCAGAACGAACTCAACCAGTCCAACAGGTGTGTGTGCATGTGTGCATGCGCGCGTGCGTGCGTGTGTCTGTGTCTGTGTGAGTGTGGAGAGGGTGGTCAGGGGACGGGAGGGCCGGTCTGTTCTTCGACCCGTCCTCTGACCCGGCCAATCCCGTCTCATCTCCATCTGGCAGGATGTTTTTCGACGCTTGCGACGGCTTCTTCACCAACTACAACTGGACCGAGCTGAGCCTGGAGGGCATGGCGGGCTACGGCGGCGCCGCCGGCCGCCAGGCCGACATCTACGTGGGGGTGGACGTGTTCGCCCGCGGACAGGTGGTGGGGGGGATGTTCGAAACCAACAAGGTGCGTGTGTCAGATGATCAGTGCATCTCGACGTCGTCGGATTGATTCATCCTTTTGATTTTTCTTCCTCTTCTTGTTTTGTTTTTTTTTAACTCGTCCCCAGGCGCTGGAATTGATTCGGAAGCATAATTTCTCCACCGCCATCTTCGCCCCGGGATGGGTGTACGAGACCCACGAAGACAAGAGCGAGTTCCGCAAGAACCAGGACAAGTGAGTCCTGCATCGCATCGACCGTCCATCCAGAGAGCGTCTACGGCACATATGAATGAGGGCGGATATGTTCTTGTTTTCTTTTTTTCTGAATGGAGCTCCGTCCCGTCTGCAGGTTCTGGGCTCTGCTGTCAGACTACCTGTACGTCCATCGGCCGGCATTGCCCCTCCCCTTCACCTCCTCCTTCTGCCAGGGCTTTGGGAAGGCCTTCTACTCCAGAGGACAGGTGCTGAGGTCCTGGGTCTGCAGCCACACACACACACACACACACACACACACACACACACACACACACACACACACACACACACACACTCCAGCACACATAGGGTGAAGGCAGGGAACACGCCCAGTACAGGTCTCCAGTCCATGACAGGACACACACACACACACCATCCGCTCTCACACTCACTCGCACCTAGGGGCAAGTTGAGTCTCTAATCGAGATGAAACATGCACGAACCTGGAGAATTACCACACACTTGGGCCGAAGATGCAAATTACCTGCGTTATTTGAGTCTACAAAATGCATCTTGGATCCTCAGATTGCTTGTTTTATCCAAACTAAAGCTGATGAAAGAAAAATTCATTTCTCTATGAACGACCCCTGAATGTGAGGTGCCAGAAAGACAGTTTTCTTTCAGAAGTGGTGAAATTGAGTAACCCATGAAAATATTTGTTGAGCTTCTAATCGTGTACACTCTGACGTGATTAGAGCCCGATGGCTCCTCTTAATGTTTTCCCTTTCCTCTTAACCTGAACCTAACATTAACATAATTGAAACTCTAGCTCTGTCAGGACCCCCAGAACGTGGTCTAAACTTCGAGGGCACCTCAGTTTGGACCCTAGAGAATGTTCTCTAGAGAATGATATCATATTATAAGATATTGTCATATTAAAGGAGGGGTTTCTCCCTTTGTTGGTGCAGCGTGAGGCTGGGTCCAGCAGGGGCTGGTTCAACCTGACGGCCCAGCAGCTCCAGCCTCTCTACTACTGCACAGAGCTGCAGGCGGGCGGCTGGCTGAGGAGCCGCGGCTGCCCGGAGGACGCCTGGAACGGAGGCTGCTCGCTGCTGCTGGACGGACTCCTCCCCGCCACGCACACGTCCCCCGTCTGTGCCCGGTTTGTGTCTGCGCTTGCTCTTATTTCCCAGTTGGGAGAAAGAGAGAGAGAGAGAGAGAGCTTCTGTTGTTTATTCATGCGTTGTGTCCTATTCCCACACCCACAGGATCTTCTCCCTCAATGTTCCCCTGGCATCCAAGACTCTGGTAGTCATCATCTACAAGCCCTGTGACGGGATCTCAGTGTCCCTGGAGCTGAAAACAACGGACGCCAGTCTCTGCACGTCCATGAACGTCCAGAACTGTAAGACGTCTCCCACGACCCGTCAAAGTATTCCCGCCTGCTTGGCGCAGCTTCAGCTATGTCAGGTCTCGTTTGAACACGAGACCTGACATAGCTGTCAGGTCTCGAAGCCAGAGAGATAAGAAATTCACGAGATGTTCATGATAAAATAAAAACCAAATGTTTCATTCCTGAGCACGAGCTCAGGCTTTGTATGGGTGTTTAGGTCCTCGAAAATGCTAAGGTTTTAATCCTTTTCAGAGGCTTGAAAAGTGTTTGAATTTTGTTTGAAAAAGTGTTCAAATGTGCAAAATTGGATTGCGATGTGCTGCCTTGAATTGACTGATTGATCTTTTTACAGATTAGGAAATGAAATGTATCCTTCTGCTGTCACACATGTAATGTTATGAAATGCGTAATGCAATCCCGTCTTTTAATTGCGAGAAAGAACTGAAGCAGCTGTCAGGTCGTGGAAAACCTTAGGAGTTGACCTTGAAGAGTCATTGAATTTGACCTTGCCAAAAGTGTGAACAAGCTGTTTGTGTGTCTCTGCAAGTGACCAGCGTGTTTCCCGACACTCTGGAGGAAGACCACCAGCTGGTCAGACAGTTCTCTCAGCAGTGTGGAAACGTCAATCCACACGGCTGGACCGTCAGGTGAGACAACCCCCCCAGCTCAGCTGAGCTCAGCTCAGCTCATTTAAGCAGAGAGCAGTCCCGAGTCATCAGCACTCTTCCTCTCCTCCTTCCTCTTCACGTTCTGAACAGGTGCTCGCTGCTGGAGCTGCGGGGCTGCGCCCTCAGAGACGTCTGCGTCAGCATCGAGAGGAGCGGGGAGCCGCGGGACACGCCGTTCACCTGCAGAGTGGGAGAGATCATGGTGAGGCCTGGGGGAGATCTTCTCGAATGAGAGTCTCCTTGGTTTCAGCCTCTCTGACACCCCTCCCTCTCCAACAGCTCCTGGATGCATCCAGCCTGCAGGCGCCCCCCGAGCAGGTCCAGGGCCTGTGCATATACGACGTGGTGTGGCTGCGCGGCGCCGGCTCCTCCTCCTCGGACTCCCTCGGCTCCCCGCGGCTGCTCCTCAACGCCACCCTGCTCTGGCACTACCCCGTGGGCCGCGTACGCCACTTCCGGGTGTACTGGCGCCCGCTGAGAGGGCCCGACCCCAGGATCCCCCCGGGCCAGCCCACCCTGGTGGGCCGGGCCTACTCCACGCTGTTCAGGGTGACCGAGCTGGTGGTGAGGGAGGCGCCGGGCCTGCTGGAGCTGCTGGTGGAGCCGGTGCTCAGGGAGGACCTCCCAGTGCCGGAGAGTCACTGGGGGAGGAGGAGCCTGAGCTACACAGATGAGACGACACACTGAGCTGAGCTTCTCCCGGACCCTGTCGTCCTGCCTTGGTTTCCAAAGGACAGTCCTCCCAGTGTGGAAGCATATTTTAAAGAGTCACCCATCTGCCTTCAGATGCTTTCAACCTTATATGGTGTTGTCATGTCATTTTGGCTGATTTCAGGTCTGTCTTTCTAAAATTTACTGGAAATGTGGCATAACTAGTGAGATCCTCAAAAAAACAAAAGGCAGAGTGTGTTTTGGGTAATATTCTTAAATACTTTGTTAGCTCTCATCATGAAGGGTTTAATGACAAGACTGACCTGGCTCTATAAAGTCTATAGAGTGGATATACAGTACAAATACAGCCAGAAAAAGCTTATCCCAGCCTCACACTCAACAATCACCCCGGCTCGGTCCACGTAGATCACATTTTGTGGAGCAGCGCACTCGCGGCTCGCTAATTAACACGTTATTTTTAGTCTCTGCTCATCAAGCAGTTGTGCTTTTCAGACGCTACCGTGTCGATGCCTCCTGGTGCGGTTCTTAAGAGGCGAGAACACCGTGGGCCCGGTGCCAAGCCGGGCACTCGTAACTGTAACTTCAGACACTGTAAACATTTCCGGTGCGAGGCGTTTGTAAGTCATATGAGAACAAAGTGTTCCATCTTGTGATGGCCCTGTTGAAACCGGTTTTCAAAGATGCGTCTTTATATAGACCAATGTTTAAGCATCTATCTTATCATGTGTAACATATGTATTTGTACTGAGCATATTGGCACGGCGGACTGAAATTGCACTTCCATTAAATGTCAGCGTTCGTGTCTCTCAGCAGATGGCTGCTCTTTGCTTTTGTTTACATCGGTGCGTGCGTGGCGCTCGGGGGAGGTCATCGTATCGTTGCTGCATTACTCAGAGCGACGCAGTCCCGGTGACTGCTCCTCTACGGTGTGTAGGCAGAGCCCAGCCAGGAGCCAGGACGACTGGATGACTAACGGCGTTTGGGATCCCCCCCGCCTGACTAGAGGAATGTCCGCCCTTTCATCAAGGGACAACGCTGGGATGGTTTTTGACATAATGACGGTTTCTGAACGAATACCTTGCTTAACTAATGGCAGAGTCATCACCCCAGGGCCGTACGTTAACATACTGACCCTGATGTGTCACAGAGCTGATGCTACACCAGAGGAAAAAGAAGGAAAAAAAAGCAATTTGGAAGTGTTTGACACAGGAAAATGTATACAAAAAAAACAAGAAGTCTTTATTGTTCTGACTAAAACGTAAACAGGTGGGTGTGATAATCAAGCACTTCATTTGGTTTTCCGTGAAGCAGAGCATTAAGGAGGCGTGTGATTGTCGGAGTAGTGCCGGGGCGGGTGCGTCAGTTCTGCTGGGTGATCATCTTCAGCATCTGCAGAGCCATAGGCCCCTGGTCCGAAGGGATCTGAGGACAGGAACGGATACGAGTTGAGATTCCGCTTCATTCTTCCGTTTCCCAATACTACTAATCATCTGAGCTGATTCAAAATGGTGAATAAACTGCATCGTGATATACATTCATTTTCTCTCCCGGTTCTCATTACGTCTATCAAACCTTTCCGGTCGTTACATAAAAAAAGATTCTAAGATTGCTACACTGAACTGATGAATACCACTCAAATAACACTGGTGGTTAGGTTTCAGCTTCTGGCATGCTAAGAGTGGCCCCTAGTGGGGAATCCTCTTTAAAACACTGGAGATGAGGTGACCTGGAACCATGTCGAGCCTTGCATTCGGCAGGCGTCTTACCATGTGCCCGGCTTTGAGGATCCAGTAGAAAGCGAAGTTCTTGTAAGCCTTGCAGAATCCTCCGGTGACGCCCGGGGAGCTGGGGTCGTCCAGGGGGGTCCACTTCAGCTTCTGGTACTCGGGCAGTCCGTCCCACTTCAGCCGCTTCACCCAGCTCTCCTGACCTGCCACGGGAAGTGGAGGACCGCCGGTTGGACCCCAGAGGAGGAAGGTGGTGGGGTGGGGGATCGAGCGGGGTAAGGGACAGGCGTTACCTATGGTGTCCACGATGAGATCCAGCTGGCCGTTGTACACCGTGACGTTGACGCCATCCGCCAGCAGCTGGCCCACGGTGTCCACCACCGGCCTCATGAAGTCTCCCGCCATGGCGCTGAACACGTCCTCCGCTTGGCCTGGACACACACACACACACACACAAACACGAACGAATGAGAAGGGGGAACAGGGAAAAAAGGGTGAGATGGTGAAAAGGAGAGATGAGAGCACCTCCCCAGGTGACGTTCTGCGGGATGACGGCCAGCTTCTTCCTGATCTGTCCGTTCATCAGCTCGCTCAGCGACTGCTTGTGGAGGGGCCGGATGTGGCGGCGGACCTGCAGGGCTACAGTGTGGGGCAAACCAGGAAGAGACCCGTGAACATTTCCAGTCCGTGTCACCTAAGCCAGGAGTGTGTTCTCATGCACACGCACGCACACACACACACTTACAGATGTAGTCACCCCCGGCTGAAGACGCGAGCTCCTCGTCCGCATCCTGCGTCAGGATGTTGTAGAAGTTGACCCCGTTGGTGTTCTGACATGGAACCGAAAATAAGAGCACTTTAGGTCATTAGACATGAGATCTTCAGACCACTTTGCTTTCTAATGTTGCAGCACTTTGAAATCTGATAGCCTCACTGTGTTATAGTGTTTACTGGCTTCGCAGACTGAGCAGCGTCAGCTATGAGAAGCTTATACTGCAGTAGCCTGCAAGAGCTGATCTGAAACTTGGGATTTGACACTAAAAATGTGTTGTCTTTTTGCAGACAGACAGATGTGTGGACTAAGTACGAGACTGTGTCGCACGGACCTGCTCGATGACCGTCTCCGCTACGGACCACAGCTCCGTGGCCTTCTGGAACTCCCCCGCCTTCACGGCTTTCATCACCTCCTCCGCCGCACTGGTGACGTCGGCCAGGCCGTTATCGTCCAGCAGCGACTGCACAGCCAAGGGGGGTTGGTTTCAACAATCCAGCTGGGCTACATGTTGCGTAATCTCATACAAGAAAGAACCTGTGGTTTGTGACTCACAGTGCTGTAGAGGTACGGGCCCCAGGTCATGACCGACTCTGTGGATGAAGCACAGGACGTTGATTGCGGCTGATAAACAAGCACGCTTGCTATACGTTGGAAACACAGTCACCACAGCCTGCAGACTATACTGGTATGAAATGGGAAGTGAAGAACAGTTCACTTCCTTGTTCCTCTTGCTGAACCTGCAGTTATTTTGATGCTTGGCTGATTCCAGTGAAAATCCACCGAGCGAGAACACAGCTCTCCACGTGCTGGTGTATTGTAAGCAACATTTCACCGAGGCTGCAAAAGCTCTCACCCAAAGGTTGTGCTGTGTGTAAAGACTAACTGACACTCACCGAGAGGGGAAATCCAGGAGTCTCCGAGGGCCACGCCTGCAAAGTTACATTTAAGGGCCCCGTGTGCGATGGCCTGGAGGGACAAGAAGCACCAGTCACAGAACGTACAGGTCCAACATGTCTCCCCATCTCAGATCTGAGGATATCTTTGCGAAAAGGAACCATGGACTTCCTTCACAAATTACAACAGAGCCCTACAAGTACATGCATGGTCATCTGAGGATCACAATGAATGATCTGCATCAGGAACAGTACGTCCAACACTGCATTTATAAACCAACTCTCGCCACTGCTACTTGAGATAAGTCCATCTTTATAACCCATAACAGGAGTTTATCGCCTCTTCCACAGAAGAAAGAATCGCTGACTTGCAGGCAAACCATTCATGTGTCATGTGTTGTTTTGGACAGCTCATCCACCATATGATGACACTCTCACGTGGGGGTGTCGGCTGCAGCCCGCTCATACCTTGGTGAGCTCCAAGGAGATGGCCGACGCCATCTTTCCTCCGTACGACTCAGAGAAGATGTAGAAGGGGATGCTCTGCCGAGGGGATGAGAGAGTGAGCCGGTTCGAATTAAGGACTGGCGTTTTGTACTGCTTGTTTTACGAGAAACCACATGCGATTTTTGAGGCGCTGCGGGCGACCGAGGCCGCACCTGGAACTCAGCTTTCGCCGTGAAGAACTGCTTGAGCAGCACCAGCATGTCCGAGGCCACCATGGCCACGTTGGTGGCGAGGAGATCCTTGCTGTCGACGTAGCTGAAGCCTGTGCCCACGGGGTTGTCCACAAACAGCACGCTCGCCGTCTGGACCTGGAAATGCACAGCACGACGCACGACCAGGTTCATTTCACTCACTTTAACACATGTTTGCAACCAGTGACGGATGGGAGGATGAAGATGCAACGCAACCAAACGATGCACCTAAAGCCTTGTTCAGCAACAGGAAACTCTTCAATGCATAAATGGATGAAACCGCCCCCTTACCCAGCTTGTCTTTCTGGGATTAAGGTTCTTGTCCAAAGGTCCGATCTCTTCAAAGTTTCCAAAGCCCGTTCCCGAGCCTCCAGGTCCTCCCTGGAGTCACGGGGATAAACAAAGGTTAAGGGTGAACATGATTGGGTCAAGGGATTGGGCCTAATCAAAGTGAAACGAAAACTAATATCGTTCAAGTCAGAATGAGCAGACAAAAAAAAGGTGAGCAGGTGAACTGTGTAGGGTGGCCTCTGCCAGCAGTGTGGGCGCTCTGAGTGGCGATGAAGAGGAGG
The DNA here is from genome assembly GCA_029224185.1 of Karalla daura. Lineage (NCBI taxonomy): Eukaryota > Metazoa > Chordata > Actinopteri > Chaetodontiformes > Leiognathidae > Karalla > Karalla daura. Next base: position 17,028,917 of record CM055203.1, on the reverse strand, counting down.
AAGACGCTCAGGGAGAAGCGGTCCACGTGACGCGCTTCCCACAGTCAGGGGTCCTACCTGCAGCCACATGACCAGGGGCAGGTCCTTGTACCCGACAGACGGGCTGTCTGCGTAGTACAGCCACCAGAACATGTGGGCTCCCTCTCTCACGTCCACATAGCCCCACTCTTCCTTGCTGGCCAGGGGACTGGACAGGCCTGCGGAGGAGACGGTGACACGGACACCTACTTAGCACTTTACATAATTCAGCCAAATCATGGTCGATCGCCACACCGCCGCCGCGATGACTACTTTCGTTTCGCAGGCAGCTGCCTCAGAGCAGGAGCTGGCTCGGGGAGCTCCTCCGGAGCGGCTCTCGGAGCACAGAGCAAAGCTGCGGGACTCCTACCTTCGCCCCCCAGGCCCAGGAGCAGACACAGCACGGCGCAGGCTGGGACGGCGCGGCCCATTGTTAAAAGTTCGGAGACGCCGCTGCTCCGCACGGCTTTAACGACTCCACAGGTCATGTGACCGCTGCCCGGGTCAGCTGACTGGTGACGTGTTATTTTCCATTTTTTCACCGTCTTTTTGTGTTGTCTTTTTTTTTCCACTGTCCACACGAACCCAATAAAGAGTCTCGTTTCTCTGTTAACGGTTTGGTTCATGTCAAATCAAAGAATAAAACGAACTGTGTTATAATATTCTCCTCTCACAGTTGATGCTGCCTCATTTAGACAGTTTGGAACTTCATGGCACCAATGCATATGGTACGGTGTTTTGTATTTTGCACTGCTTACATCATTCTACCCCTCACGGATATCTATCTATCTATTTGACAATTACGTAGTGTATTTTTTTTTTTTTTACCTTTTCATTATTTGTGCTTGATTTTGCTATTCACAAACAAACACTACTCTGGTCCTGGCTATTCTTAATGAATTTAGACCCTGATTTAAAAACCATGCTCATCTTGAAAACCTGAAATTGGTGAAGATTCGAACAATTTTCTTTTCCAAAGTGTTTATTTCTTCTCCCTTGGTTGTATTATTTTCTTTTACGTTTCATGTTTTTTCCCTTTCCAAAGTGATTTGAAAGTTTTGTATCGTCATGTTATCAATGAATAAAAAATCTTCGTGGAAAATGAGTGAACTAATATGCTACAATATATTATAGTTTACTTTTATTTTATTTGAAACTTTGTCAAAAGTGTACAGTGTAGGTATAGGTGTTTTTTTAAGTTGTGGTGCATAATGACTATTGTAATAAATAATACGTGCAGGGATGTCCATTCATGCTCATTTTACTCATGGGATGTGTCTGTCGCAATTTTGACTGCCATGATTTGCTCTGAGGAAAATCTTAACCCTCAATATAAACAAGCTGAAGAGTTGAAATATCCCATCTTTCATCTTTTGGACGAAAAAAAAAATCTATTATCACCTTCGCATATACTTAAATCAATTTCACTAATTTTGTCCTCAAATGAATCACCAAAAATGTATTTTAAACATTTTGCCATTTTGACTTTACTGTATGAACATAAATTTGCAGTGAGCACCACCTCACCAATAGAGGGCGCTGATGTGAATTATTCTATTGAATCAACCAACAGGATAGAGGCTGGTCCTTCAAAATAAATGTTCTGGATGATTAAGTAATAAATATATGTTCATAATAGAACATGAAAAAATCTATACAAATTTGGCACAATGAAGTTAATTAGTATTTTTACATATACTCTGCATTGTGCATTTTATTGGAAAACCCATGAGTGCATTTTTCTTAATTTTCACTCCTTCACAAAACATTTGGATTTTGCATGTGCACAATGAATTGCGTCATATACCCCATATAGAACAGTGTCTCGCTGAAAAATCTGTCATACACCTCACATTACATTGCACTTACATTACACTTACGTGCCTATTTTTTAATTAGTAATAAGTCACTGCGTTGTATCGAAAAGGACAGTAAACTGTAAATGGACAAATTAATCTCTGTACAGCAGCTGAGAACAACAGCATAGGCTTTTTATTTTTTATTTCACTGCTGTTTACTTGTGATAACAAGTTATCTCAATATAACAAGCTCAATTTTCACCATTCCCGATATAACAAGAGCCGCTTTCTCATAAGAACAAGTTATGTCATTGATTGATTATTATTATTATAATTAGCAGTAGTAGCAGTGGTTTTGATAGGAGTATATTACTAGTAGTATATAACTAGTAGTATATCATTAATCAGTGTAGGAGGTACTTTAGTCGTGCACAAATTGTATTTTTTCTTTCTGTTAGAGATAGAGATTTATCGCCTAGTATTTACAACTTTCCAGCTAAATTCATCCTACTCCTAGTCTGCTGCATTTTTTTTCCAGCTTTTTATACTTTTTTGTATATTTTTAAAAAAAGGGGGCGATGGTGGCAGTTTGCCGCTCTTATTGTGAAAATCCCTAGGCGGAAGTGGTCCTCTTTTGCTCCGGAGGAGCGGGAGCAGCGCGTACTGTGTGTGGAGACCGGGCTGTCATGGCGGCCCCCAGCACCCACCTGATCCGTGTGCGGCTGCACTTCGACTACCCGCCCCCGGCCACGGTGGGCTGCCGGCTGTGCTGGCTGCTGGTGGACCAGAGCAGCTGCCGGGTGGTGTCGGACCTGGAGGACCTGATCAGGGACAGGTTCGGCCTGAGCCGGGGCAGCATCGTCAGCCTGTTCGTGGACGAGTGCTACCTGCCGCACACCGAGAGCGCCTACGTGCTGCGGGACAACGACTGCGTCAGGTGCGCCCGGTGCCAGGTCTCAGGAGATCTGTCAGGATGAAGTGTGTGTGCGCGTGTGTGCGTGTGTGTGCGTGTGTGTGAGAGAGAGAGAGATCAGGGAGATCGGAGGAAGCTCCCAGGTCGGTTCTGACCCAGGACCAGCATGACAAGGCTCCAACACGCTGACATCCAAATGTTCCCTGTTCATCTATAGTTCATTTGCTTCCCCTTAAGGGAAAATAGACCATGCAGCAACTAATCAATTATTCAGCTCAACTACTCTGGTAATCATTAAGTCGGTTTGAGCATTTAAACATATTTTATAGGTTTTTGTTTAAGAAATCAAAATCCTTTGATTTCATTGCTGAAATCTTGATATTTTCTGGCTCCTTTCATCACTCTTTATCAAGTCACTTTGTCCACCACTGCTAATTATCAGATGATTCATCAATTGCAGTGTTTTTATGAGATGAAGGATTCATTTTATCCTTGTTTTCATCCAGTCAGATTTCATCAGTGCATGGAATTTGCTCAGTTTGTTTTTCTCAGATAGATAGATAGATAGATAGATAGATAGATAGATAGATAGATAGATAGATAGAAACCTGAATTATCCCATAGGATAGTTCCCTCAGTGCAACACCATGAGTCGGACGAAAATGCATCTTACACACAGATTGCACTGAAAAAGTAGTAACAAATGATCAGCGTGAGTGACGAAAGTGTCGCCTCTGGGCAGGATGTCAGAGGTGTTGGCTCAAAGATGCGTTTAACGCTTGTGCTTCCTGTCCCAGGGTGAAGGTGGAGTGTCTGCCTCAGGTGAACGGGAGCAGCAGCAATCCAGAGAGAGCGCCGGCAGGTGAGCGCCGCAGGAAGAGACAGAGGGCCGCAGAAGATGAGGAGGAGGAGGAGAACGAAGTGAGCGTGGAATGGAAGAAAAAGAAGAGGACAAAGAGGAGCGCGGATAGCTTGGAGAGGGACGGTAACCAGACATCGGGCGATGAGAGGACTAGGAAGTCGCGAGAAGAACACACAGAGGAGAAGAAAAAGAAGAAGAAGAAGAAAAAGAAGGAGGAGGAGAAGCTAGGTGGTCCTGCAGCTCCGCCAACCTCCACCAAAAGCACGCCAAACAAGGTGGAGCAGCCGAGCAAAGCCAACAAGAAGGCGGAGAAGGCAAAACCTAAAAAGAAAGTCTCATCCTCAGACTCCAGCAGCAGTGAAGAAGACGCACCTCCCAAAAAATCTGCCCCCAAAAAACCTGCCCCCAAAAAACCTGCGCCCAAAACGCCCTCTTCCACCCCCGCTCCCTCCAAGGCACCAGTCCCGGCCAAAGTTGCGCCTACCAAACCGCGGCCTCCGCCCTCCTCTTCCTCAGACTCTTCCTCCTCCTCCTCTGACGAGGCCCCCAGTGTTGAAACGCAGCCAAAGAGCAAACCTTTAACGCCCGCAACACCTCGCAAAACGACAGGCGACGCCTCCAAACCCCGGCCAGCCGCCCCGGCGGCGGAGCCGGAGAGCTCGGAGGACAGCGAGGAGGAGATCCAGCTGGTCATCCGGAAGCCCCTCCAGCAGCACCTGCAGCTGCAGCCGCAGCCGGGGCGCGGAGGGGCCGGGCGGGGCCCCGGGGTCGGGCGCGGCAGAGGGAGGCCTGGACGCGGGGGCTCCGGAGAGAGGGGGAGGGGCGAGGGCCGAGGGGGCTTCCCGCGCCACAACGGCAGCTGGAACCTGGACTACAGCGGAGCCAAGGAGGCGTCCTCCCCCCACATGGAGACGTCCTCCCCCCACACGCAGCCCTCCTACCACACGGACAAGCTGAGCAACACGTCAGTCGTTCTCCAGGTCGGAAACATGGATCATCTTTTGGGTCAGGGTTAGGGTTAACCCTAACGGAGTTAAGGTTAGGGTTAACCCTAACCCTAACCCTTCTCATACACCCTCTGTGTATGAGAAGGCGTTAATGCTTCCATGTGTCTGTCTCTGTATGTCCTGTAGAACAGAGCAGGCCCTGCAGCCAAACCTGACTACAGCTCCATGCCCCTGCTGGCTGCCCCCCCACAGGTCGGGCAGAGGATCGCCTTCAAGGTAGGCCAGATAGACGCGTCGCATCCGTGCCTTTTACTCGGTTAACTCTCTAGCTCCAGTTCAAGACAATGCTGTGGTGTTGAATGTCTCATCGTGTGCGTACAGCTACTGGAGCTGACTGAGAACTACACGCCCGAGGTGTCGGAATATAAGGTGAGTGCGATCATCTAAAAATGCTTCGGGTCTCGTGCTCCTCGCAGTTCCCTCACTCTCATTCCTTTCCACGTCAGGAGGGGAAGATCCTGAGCTTTGACTTCGCCACCAAGCAGATCGAGTTGGAAGTCCAGCACTTCTCCAGAGGTACTGACCTGAAACCCACTCGGCCCATCGAGTGGCTCTCTCGGGGAGATCTCTGAGCTGAAATCAATAGGCTTTAAGTGATTGCACAGCATTTTCCAAAACGTTTCATCATGTTTGCAAACACTCACGTCCCTGTTTGGTCCTCAGCTCCCGCAGAGCCTGGCAAGTTCGACCTGGTCTACATGAACCCAGATGGCACAGAGAGTGTGGAGTATGCAGTGTCCAGAGGATCTCAGGTCAGCGTTTGCATATATTGTTTAATCTTTGTATAATGTTTGATCAATCATCTTATATACAGAATTTCTTCAAGTTCAACCTTATTAATAATGAACTCAAATTTCCATTGTATATACATATATATATCAGAAATCCAGTGACCCAGTGTTTTCTTGTCTTCATTATTGTGGAAGTAACCCATTTCTCCGTCCCACAGGTGGTTGAGCGCTGGGACTCACTGCTGGAGCCCAGGCTGATCATTTAAAGCTGTGCAGTGGATCAGAACACACCCCCTTTTTTCCCCCAGCTTTTACTCCATAGTTTCTTCATTAAGAGTCACATCAGTTGTGAGATTTGGTTTGGAGAGATTTCTTTCCTCTGTCTACAAATAAGTACGTTTTGCACAGTAGTTTCTGAAGCATTTCTGTCGGCAGAGCAAAATGTTACACTGTCGCATCCCGTATCATGGTAAGATGTGAGATACTGTTTTATGCGAGGTTCAATGAGTGATAATTGTAAGGATTGGAACAAAATGGTTTTATTTTTTTGTACAGAAATGTTAATGGATATCAGTCTCTGTTTAAACTTTTTTAATAAAACTATCAATGCTCAGATTTATGAGATGCCTTTGACTTTTGAGATGCCTTTCTATCAAAGTAATGTAAAAATTTACATTTGAATCTTTTCAAGTAAGTAAGTGAAGTGCTGCTTGCACACACATGCACATACCATTGAGTCTTATATTCATACAAAGGGTCTTCACTTGTCCTAAACATGCATGGTGTTGGATTGTGGGAGGAAACCAGAGTATCTGGACATTCCATTGAATCCAAATAATTGCAATTATGGAACAAAACGAATGTTTCCATAAATTGAAAAAACTAAAATATTGGTTATACCCATGTGTGGCGAACACAGAATCAGTAGGCTGCAATAGTAATTGTACAGGGGGGACAATGTAATCAACTGCAAATACAAAGACATGTATCCACCGGAAGGGGTTTTACTTCTTATGCACACAACTTGTATGGGGGAAGTGGTTAGATGTGTTTTAAGTAAAGATTCGTTCGGAATCTGAACCCCATTTCCAACTATTTTCATTAGTTTGGAGCAGAAATTGGCTTCCCTAGTTTCCATACTTTTATGTCCATGCATATCTTGGTGTAGCTGAAAGAAAGTGGAAAGCTAAAGAAAATAAGATTTTTCAAGATTTAAGATTCTTAGTATTTGTCAGGCACAAACTTGCAAGAGATGAAAATGAAAAAAACTATGAATATTAAAAATATAAAAACGGGCTACAATTTTAACCGAGACAGCTATACACATGATTACCAATCATTACCTATACCTTAACAGATCAACATTGCTATCTATTATTGTTCAGTATGCATTATTATCAATTATTACATTTGTCCTGAGCTAAAATAAAGACAAAAAAAAACTACTGAAGACATGCAAGGTCACGGAGACAGCGGCCATGTGCCTGCGACTGGAGCGGGAGGCGGGAAAACGGGCATCACACACCTGGATTATTAATCAGCCGCTGGCCCGTGACGTCACGCCTCGGGAGCCTTCGTGCTTTTCCGCGAGCCTCTCGGAGGCGCTCGAGGGAGCGATGCTCCGTCACCGCAGCGGCACCAGCAGCAGCAGCAGCAGCAGCATCACCAGCGGCGGGGATGGTGGCGACCGTCGAGCCGCTCCTCCTCCTCCTCCTCCTCCTCCTCTAACGGTCGGTCCGCTCGGGAGAAACGACAGCTCTGCCATGGAGGGACACGTCTTCCCCGACCAGGAGCAGCTGCTGCAGTTCCTGCGGAGGCTGAAGGAGGTGTTCGACGTGTGCGACGAGGATGCGGACGGCTTCATCCGGGTGGAGCACCTGGTGGACCTCGGTCTCCAGTTCGGTCAAGGAGACGAGGTGAGCGGCTGCAGGGGTGGGGGGTGGGGGGGGGGGGGGGGCGGGGGGGACCGACGACCCGCTTAGCTCCTCGATCTGTGCTGCGTCTGGCTCAAACAGCCCCGGGAGCAGCCAGACAGCATTCGATCACTGGTATTTAGTAACAAGTGGTGACTGGACTCCCGACAACAACGCGCAGACACAACCTGGAGTCCAGGTGAGCTTCAGTCCCGTCACCTGACATTGGCTGCTAGCGCTGCGCTGTCCTGCTCCACCTGCATAGGATGGATGGTGCTTATCACATCCTCAGGCTGTTTATCCATTCATCATCCAGACAGGCTACTGCTTTAGTATTCTGGATATCGTGTTTGTTATCTTCCAGCATTAATGTAAGGCAGCGGATCATGTTGTGACTGAACTCACCAATATCACTGTTATTGGGGTTGCCAAAAGATGATGTTGATAGGATATATTTCCTTTTTCTTCTTCTTTTTTTTAATAGCACCGCTCTGTTGTGTCTGTGTCTGGATCAAGCAAATACGTGTTGGTTTTCGTAGCTGTAGAAATGATCCTAGTGATCCTTTTGTTTTGGTTTCATGAAACAAAAACAACATTCCCTTTGACCCTAAAAGGATGGAACCATTTAGGCTCCCTGTATAACATGCCATAACATCCAACCATTCTGATAGATAGATAGATAGATAGATAGATAGATAGATAGATAGATAGATAGATAGATAGATAGATAGATAGATAGATAGATAGATGGTATTGATCCCTTTGAGAGGCTCCCTCAGGGAAATTCAGCCTCATCACGATCATTGTGATTTGAAGGGAAATGGCAGTTCATTAAGATGGATTATCAGTTTATTGGCTTGCCAGTGTAATACTTGCCGACAGGCAAGGAGGTGACGCAACTCGAGGCTCCTGTCCATCATGTGACCTTATGACATGGTTCATCAGCAGCCGCTGATCCTCCACAGCGCTGGGAGCTGGCTTTTCTGGAGAGGTGGTGGTGGTGGCGGCCACTCTGTGCAAAGCAAGAGTCAGTTTTTAGGAGGTTTGTTTTATTTTCTGAACAGCTCAGTGAAAGAATGTCTCTTTTCATCCTGATTGGTGTATTTGATTCATTCTACAGGCCTGAAGACGTCAGCATCTTATCTCCATCCATCCATCCATCCATCCATCCATCCATCCATCCACCTCTCCATCCATCCACCTCTCCATCCATCACCTCACCTAGTACTCCATGGAGTTGTGGGAGATACACCCCAGTCCATCACAGGGTGTATACACACACACACACACACACACACACACACACACACACCAACTAATCACTCTCACACACGCCTCAGGGCAAATTAGTCATGGATCGACCTCAGCATGGATGACTTTGGACGTGAAGGTGGCTATTCACCCATCTACCACGTCACCCATCTGATCTCATACACTCAGGGAAACGTAAACAGCAGAATGTGTAACGCAGCAGATCTCTTTTCTCATTTTCTATCCGGGCCCACCCGCCCAGATAAGTCTCAGGGCAACAGCAGCAGCACTAAGTGTCTCCCTACGGGGTGTCCGGGTTCCTCTCTCAACTCCAGCATCACTGTAACCCCTCCCCCCTACTAGTCCCAAAGTTCTGGCTGCTCGGTTCCTTCCAAGCTGTTCACGTCCATGGATTAATTATGCAGTGAAAGCCTCTCTCTCTCTCTCTCTCATTTTTTTATGGATTGTAGATACATCATGTGGGATTGAACTGTGAGCTCCCTCTGGTATTTGCTCTTGTTGCTGTGCTCGAACGGCCGGGTTTGGCTGCGGCAGGTGGAGACGTCTCGCGTCCAGAGCGCATTTCTCCATGAGCTGTCATGGCGGCCGAGCACCCCGAACACGTCACTAAAAATAACTCAGTCGCACCGAGAGGAAGCGACTTCTTCTTCTTCTTCTTCTCCTTCCTCCTCCTCCTCCTCCTCCTCCTCCCCTCTCGCAGCTCCCCTCGTCTCTGTGTTCTCTGTCGCCATGGCGACCGGCCCTTCCACCGGGAGCCGATTGGTCGGCTATTAAGTAATGAAACGATGCTCCGAGCGGCTGGAAACAGCCAGTGAGACGGCGCTGGGTGGCTGGCTGCGCCGGGGTGGGGGGGTGTTTACATTTTGTTTTTATTCCGGAAAACGTTCGATCACATACGCATACGCGCACAGTCCCCCTCCCCGTGCTGGTTAGTTTACTAACACGCGATGCGAGGGAGCGCCAGATGACATCCGTACCTCATGCTGTAAATGCACGGCCGCTCCTGAACACGTGGGGTCGTGTTGCAGCGCATGAAATATTTATCAAAGCCCATATAGCGTATTTGATGCACGTGTTGTTTTTTCTTCCCATTTTCTGATGAAATGGATTTTTGTTTATTTTTCACTTTGTTCGCTTTGTTTTAATCCGATTTCTTTTTCCAAATCATCAAATCGTTAGAGGCTGTGCAGCTTTGTTTTCTCCATCCATCCGTCCATTCTGTACAATAGCATTGTCATCATCATCGTGTCTACATAGTGCTATGTATACTATACTGTGTAATAACAGTTTGTGTCGATTATGGACATTTTTCCCCCACTTTCATATTCTGGTTTATTTTTACTTGCATGATAAATACTGTCTTAATTAAGTCTTCACCATCATAGAGTAAAGCTCTATCTCATCCTTCTGTTCAGTATCACAACATACTGTTGTTCCAATATTCCCCAGAAAAACATGTGGCGCTGTGCTTGTTCGAGGCTGTGAGGATTGTGGTGTCTCACACAGCGTTTCCAGAGTATGAAATATTTTGTGCATTATTTGCAGTTTCTTCATTCGTCGGGGAGCTTCAGGCGGTCGCACTGAAACGGCCGGACATTACATTTTCTTTCGCACGTCCATCCGTCCATCCGTCCATCCATCCATCCATTCATCCATAAGGCCTCTCTCTATGGTGTAATAAGAGGCTAGCTGTCAGACATGAAAGAGTCTGGAGGTGTTTGATGCTAAATGGATGACACAGAGCCGTATTAGATTCAGGCGCAGCATGCTGACATTTATTTATTTAAGCCCGTGTGATGATGTGACACTGAGCTTTGAGAAGTGTGACTGTGTGTGACTGTGTGTGTGTGTGTGTGTGAGATAACATTTGCCAGACAGCGTGCAGCCTCTTCGACGCCACTGTTGTCCCACAGTACACGCCGCGCTCTCCAATGGGTCATTTTGATCTGTTTATCTCAACCTGGCAACCCGCTCCCATCAAAGTCAGAGCCGCAGTCCTCAGATGTGTGACCGCGGGGGTGTATTTCAATGCTCTGTGCGTTTCACCCGCGTTGAGAGAGCTGGAGAATGTACATTGAGGACGTCCACCAATGAGCTGCGTTGCATCAAATTTACCAACAAACCACAGTGGAATCCAACAATATGCCCGTCTGCATTATCGGTATAAAGGAACGCACGCGTGTTGAAAAGCTCAGGGAAAGACACAAATCATGTACAATGAAAGATGTTTCCTCTGGTAACAAACCAACAAAGCATTCCTCGTTCGACTCCAAATTGGAGGCTCTGAGTGTGCGAGCGTGAGAGTGAGTGTTACTTTGTAATCATCACAGATTTCTTATTCCTGTGCTGCGACTTCGCCTCAAGTGTCACCGCCAGCGCGGCTTGTGAAACCCGAAATGTCGCACTTCTGGCCGAATGAGATTATCGGCGTGCGCGTCGAGAGTCACTGACTCACTGGCTCCTCGGCCCTTTTGCGCGCGCTCTCACACCTCCGTCCTCACCTCCGTCTGCGAGGTTTATTTTCACTCCTCTCGCTCCTTCTCCATTCACACGTTAAAGCCTGTTAAAAAAGCCTGTTAAAGCCTGTCTTCGACCTTCATCGCATCTTTTCGCATCCCGTTTAAAGAGGGTACACAGCATGACTTGGTGTTTTGTCCCCGCCGAATTTATGATCCCCCCCCCCCCCCCCGGAAAAAAACAGAACATTCTCCCTTTTTCATTTTCATTCATTTGCACTGTGTATAACGCGAATCCTGCCAGGTGAAATGCAGCGTCGATTCCTTGGAGGCGGGTTGAGTCCCGGTCGTAGCTTGTGGTGTCTCGCCGCAGCTGGCACTCTGATAAAGTCCTTTTAAAAACTACATTAAGTAGGCAGCGCGGGCCCGGGCCAGCAGTAAAAAAGCCGTCTTTTATTATTGGCTGTGTTATCGTCCCACGGGGAGGACGTGGCTGGGAGCAGCCCGCCGAGGTGCGAACGGCCTGTGCGCTCCGTCAAATAGCCCACGTAGGTGCTAAATGCCAGGAAACAGCAGCCTCGGTTTCTTCGACATCCCGGCCTCTTGTTATCTCAACAGGCCGAGGGTCTGACGAGCGTCTGCCCGTGAGGTGTGAACCTAAGGGGTGAAATCGCAGAGGGAGCGTCTGAAACGTGTGTCTCCCTGACCGAGCCCTTCGTCCTGCGTTCACAGGTGAAGAAGCTGAGCGCCTACCTGGATCCCAACACCCACGGCAAGATCAACTTTAAGGACTTCTGTCACGGCGTGTTCGCCATCAAGGGTAAGAAATACACCCCGGTTGGACTTTGTGGAGAGATGAGGTCGTGCTTTAGTTCAGTATTGGCACTGGATGAAGCTCTGCTCTCTGTCTCCAGGCTGTGAGGAGATCCTGAAGATGGCCGTGGGTCCTCGCAGCGCCACCTCCAACCAGCCGTCCGTCACTGACAACGGTTACATCTACCAGGTAGTCATTTAAGTCTTCTGTTGCTGCCATGAGCTGACAGTGTTGACCACTTGTCTACTAATCATCACGCTTTACGCGTAAGATTTTTAGTCAGAGACCCGCTCTGTCATGTAAAAGCCCAGAGAACCATCTATATCAGTAAGTCGTTATTTATTCATCGCATCATTTTGGTCATTATGACATCTATATTTTATTACAGCGCAATCTGTCAAAAACTGCTGTGTGAGCGCTGCGTGCCGGTGCATGACAGATCAGCCCAGCGGAGCAGTTGCTTAGCAACAGCAGAGCCAAAGTTGGAGGAGAGAGAGGGAGAGAGAGAGAGAGAGAAGGAGAGATGGAGGTGTGGCTTTGTCCCGGTTAAAACATCAGTTTGTTTTGAGCCATACAGCATGATGGACACCACATGTTTATCTGGATGACACACACACACACACACACACAGGTGTGAGTGGTGGCGTGGAGCTGGAGAGTAGCCACAAGGCATGCGGGATTGACTGGTAAGGTGTGTGTGTGTGTGTGTGTGTGTGTGTGTGTGTGTGTGTGTGTGTGTGTGTGTGTGTGTGTGTTCTGTCAGAGGGATGGTCGGCAACGATGCCATCCTGGAAAAAAAAAAATCAGGCCAAACCGCTGAAGCTGCTGCATGCTCGTGCTGCACCTGCACAGGTGCTTTCTATCCAATTAGTCTGGCTAATCAGACCAGCGTGCGTGTGTGCGTTTGCATGTGTGCATGCTGAGTGTGTTCTGCTCCGGTGGAGGAATCCCAGCAAGATGTGTGACACAAACGAAGGAGGCAAAAGGGAAACCCCCGTAAGTGTGCCGGCGTGCCGGAAGGTTCTTTTTGTGTTTTTGTGGGGAAACGCAGTCGAGGTGGGAGGGGAAGGATTCGCTGCTCGGACACAGGAATCCACAGGATTCCATTGTGGGGCCATCTCGAGTCCCCTCAAGGTGTGCTCCTCTCCTCAGACAAAAACACGTGTATAATTGATGAAAGCTACACATCTGCCCCCCGACAGGCCGACAAATGTCTGCTAGGAGGGTACACGTGTGTGTGTGTGTGTGTGTGTGTGTGTGTGTGTGTGTGTGTGTGTGTGTGTGTGTGTGTGTGTGTGTGTGTGTGTGTGTGTTTACGCTAACCAGACTCGGATATAAACAGGAAATCAACTGTTGTCATTGCAGTGTGTAATTCTGTGTGTGTGTGAGAGAGACGGTTAGAGACAGGGTGTGTTCGTAGCCCTGGCACCTCGGTAGGGAGGAGCCAGACAGGCACATGCATAATTAATAGCACAGAGATCTGGGGGTGGGGGGGGGTGTCCTCCATCCCTCCATCCCACACCGGCTCTGGTAAAGCAGCCCAGCCCATGACTTTGAGATGTGGACGTGTCGTATGTGTGCTGTGTGCAGAACGGCGAGCCCAAGCTGGGCCCCCCCATCATCATGTGCACGCGCTCCTACCCGGAGTGCAGCGCGTACGGCCAGGGCTGCGCTGCCGATGGGGAGTGCGACATGGACAGCAGTGCCGAGCACGCCGGAGGTTCCGAGTCCCTGGACCCGGCCCGGCCAGGCAGGTCAGTGACGGAGGGACCCCCCGCCCCCACCCACCCTCTCCAGTTTGTCGGATTGTTTAGCCATGAGTTCATCATTTGCTTTTCTCATCATCTGCTGGTTTGTCACGTAAGCACTGTTTCTGTGCCCGTGCTAGACGCCTGGCCGGCTCGGCCGCTGCCTCGGTCATCTCGGGCGAGGAGCAGTTCGAGGACTACGGCGAGGGCGAGGACGTGGAGTTCACTCCCAGCAGTCCCTGCCCGGAAGAGGACACCCGGACAAACGGCTTCTCAGACCTGGAATCCTCCCTTCCCTCCAGGTCGGTGGTTACAGTAGGGGTGCACGCACACAGACGGAGTCACATAAAATGTCAAGCTTCTTGAAATATGTTGAGACACCAAGAGAGCTGCCTAGAATAGATGGAGCAGTGGTGATGTGAAAATGTGCAAGAACTATCCTAATCACATGTTCACATATCAAGACAAAGAGAACTATAGAACTATACTATACTATATCTGCATTCACCTCAAAACCTGGAACAGAGGCACTGCTCCTTCCTGGGCCAGAGCTGAGTGTTTCGAAGCAAGGACACTCTGAGGTTGACCGGGTTTTTTTGTTTTTTTATACACGGGCTGCGTCTCTGGCTCATCTCTCCTCGGCTCTTCTTCCTAGAGGACGTGTTGACGTGATACAGGAGTAACGACGTGGTGTAAACAATGACACCCGCGCTGCCGTTAATGGCTTCGCCTGAGTCGTTTTGTGACCGCGGCAAATTACGAGCGGGCTCAAGGGAGACGAGCCGGGCCGGGGGGGGCACATTAATCACCAGCCATGAGAGGATAGCGTGATGAGGCCTAATCGGTGGGACGGGCCCAGGTGAACGCTGTTGCTGTGTTGTCTTACTATGGCAGCGCCGGGCAGACCCCGCAGAAGATGAGGCAGCTGTACAACAGTGAGCTGCTGGACATCTACTGCTCTCAGTGCTGCAAGAAGGTGAACCTCCTCAACGACCTGGAGGCAAGGCTCCGAAACCTCAAGGCCAACAGGTACAGCACACACACACACACACACACACACACACACACACACACACACACAGTATTAGCATGAAGGAGCTACAGTAGGAGCTACAGTGGTGTTGGAGGAGGGGACTAGGAGAGGACACAGGGAAGGCACTGGAGCTGCTGCCTCAGCACCATTCTCATATCACAGCGCTCACACACACACACATACACACACACACACACACACACACACAGATACAGTAAGCCCTCCACCCAAATCCCAGCCTCTTATTCATTCTTGGCACCAGATGCTGCGCCCGACATCAAAGGGTGAGCCTGAGCTGTTACCATGGCAACTGTATCCAAATCTGGTGGGGCGGTCGCCTGCTCCTCTGCACTCGGCCCGTCTCCTCCAGTGATTGGACGCGCTTACTTTTGTTTACGTTTCTCTTCAGTCGGTCTGTGACGCTGATATAGCATCGAGAAGCTGTGAAGCACTGTTGTGAATGTCTGTGTGTGTGTGTGTCTCTCTCTCTCTCTCTCTCTCTCTCTCTCTCTCTCTCTCTCTCTCTCTCTCTCTCTCTCTCTCTCTCTCTCTCTCTCTCTCTCTCACTCCAGCCCCAACAGAAAGATTTCCAGCACCGCGTTTGGACGGTGAGTTGCCCCCCCCCCCCCCCCCCCCCCCCAATCTTAACATTAACAAAACAAACACATCTCCACCCTCTCTCTCACGATATTTAATGGATGCTGATTGGTCCCCGCAGTCAGCTGTTCCAGGCCAACCACAGCGTGTTCGGGTCCAGCCAGGGCAGCAGCACCGAGGACCTGTTCACCGACAGCATCGACTCCTGCGACCTCGACATCACAGAGAAAGTAAACACACGCACGCACACACACACACAAGTGCGAGCAGTTACTATATGATTTTGATGGGGGGAAAAGCAGGCCAGATCATTTCTGTCCGTCTGCTCTGTTTTCAATCCAAGCCCGCTTTGTTTGACAGACCTGCCAGGTGGTAGTAGTGATGGGAGCTGTCCAGGGGGAGGGAAGCCTCTCTCTAGTCCGGTCCAGCTCCAGTTCCTTTGATCGGACGGGGCTCAGAATTCACACACAGCACTGACTTTAATTCCCCTCTTGGATGCACTGACTCACAAAACTGTCACAGGGGTGTGCGTGGTGCCAACGACCTTGTCTCCTCAGCCCCATGGACAGAACTGCTGACACGCTGCACCATACGTGCGTGTGTGTCGTCGAGAGTTTCGACACGCGTTTAGCCTGGCTCAGACACGAGGATGTGTGTGTAGAACGCAGAGGAGGCAGGACGCAGGGTGGTGTGTGAACTGAAAGTCTTGGTCGCTCCTCCTCAGGTCTCATATCTGGAGAAGAAGGTGACGGAGTTGGAGAGCGACAGCCTGGCCAACGGAGACCTCAAGTCCAAGCTCAAGCAGGAGAACACGCACCTCGTACACAGGTAGGCACCGGGCTGTTTCATCGAGCCGTCCGCATTGATCTGCGGGTCTGGAGAAGCTCGTCTGGGGAAACATGAACCAGTCTGTCATTTTTGTTCGCCACCCAGGGTGCACGAGTTGGAGGAGCAGGTGAAGGATGCGGAGACGCGGGCGAACAACAGTCTGGAGGAGGAGACCAAGAGGCACCGGGAGGCTTACAGCAAGATGGAGAGGGATCGAAACCTAGAGATAGACCTGCTCTGTAACAGGTACACACAAGATAAACACAAGAAAGCCTGTCCTCGCCCTGCTTATTCATTTTGTGATCCTGTGTGTGTGTGTGTGTGTGTGTGTGCGCGCGCGCAGGGTGCAGCAGTTAGAAGACGAGAACGGAGAGATGAAGTTGAACGTCTGCAGACTCAAATCTCAGACTGAGAAACTGGACCAGGCAGGTGTCATTTACCAAAGGGGTGATTGGGCTGGTTATAGAGTTTTATTTTTCACAAGTTTGTACCTCCTCCGCCTTCCTCCTCCAGGAGAAGCAGAGGATGACGGACAAGCTGGAGGACACCAGCCTGAGGCTCAAGGACGAGATGGACCTCTACAGGAAGATCATGGACAAGCTGTGGCACAACCGGCACGAGTTCCAGAAGGAGAAGGAGGCCATGCAGGAGGTGGGCGTCTCTCTCCGCCAACCAGCATGTGTAGCGGGATGGATGTGGTCTCATCTCACGCTGTCCTTGCAGCTGATCGACGATCTCAAGCGGGAGCTGGAGTACCTGCAGTGTGTCAAGCTTGAGCTGGAGCACCCGGGCAAGGGCAAGGGGCTGTCCGAGTACAACGCCAGGACCATCGAAATGGAGCACGAAGTCAAGAGGCTCAAACAGGTCCGTCCAGCTTCAATGTCGTATGCGTGTGTGTGTCTTAATGGCATGACGACTTCACACTCAACTGCCGTCCTCCTCCCCGTAGGAGAACCACAAGCTGCGGGACCAGAACGACGACCTGAACGCCCAGATCCTCAGTCTGAGCCTGTACGAGGCCAAGAACCTGTTCGCCTGCCAGACCAAGGCCCAGTGCCTGGCGGCCGAGATCGACAACGCCTCCAGGGACGAGGTGGGTGCTGCTGGACAGATGTGATGGTGGTGTGTGGTTGGACCGCTCCTCTGATGCCTCTCTCTCTCTCTCTCTCTGTCCCCAGCTGGTGGACGCTCTGAAGGAGCAGGAGGAGATCAACCTGCGACTGAGGCAGTACATGGACAAAATCATCCTGGCCATCCTCGACCATAACCCCTCCATCCTAGAGATCAAGAGTTAGAGCGCCGCGCTCGCAACTCTTAGTTGTGGGGGGTCGTCCGTCACCTGACACGGCTTGCACCTTTTGTTTTGAAGTTATAATCTGTAGGATTCAGTTCCTGTCCAGTGTGTCACGGCAGGACTCTGTGGGCGAGTGAGTGTCCCCAGCACTCCCTGACAAAGTCACTCAAACCCTCCAAGTGTTTGTTCAGTTCAAACAGACTGTCAACACCAACGATGTGACTAAAATCATGGTTTACAGATTTGGAATTTGCACTAAAACTTCGAGTCTAGCTCTTCACACTCAAAGCTGTGGTGAACACGTTTCATGTGAGCTAGAAAAAAACTATGAGAGAGCAGTAAGCCAACGCAGCTGCGGTATGGGATACGATATGGAATTTGATCCAAATTACAAAACACTGACGGTGGGTGCATGACACGCCACATCCAGATCGATGCAGATTATAACTTTAAGGTCGAGCCTGAGTTATGAATGTTCTCAATGTGTCACTACTTCAGATACACACTGATCTTAATGTACCACTAGAGCCAAACATCTATTAATAAGATCTCCGACTCACTGTAGAACTACTGTGCCATGTTAACTCTTTCCACCGGTGTTTTATAACTATATATTTGAAACTACTGAAGTGTGGAGAAAAAAGAAATTTGGGGTATACACAAAAATATATATTTCTTGTAGACACGCTATCAATTGTTGAGGGTTAGGACTAAAACAGAAGCTAGGTTTAAGTTGTGGGTGTTCGTTCTAGGATGATTTAAAGGGGCCATACCAGTGTTTTTGTTCTGAGCCAGTCCATAATGTTTATTGGGTCTCTATCATCTTCCAGCTCCATCATTTCTCGTCAGTTCGTGGAGGCTCTAATATCCAGTTCGGTCTCATTCTGCACGTCGTGTTTGCTCTGATATCGAGAGTCGTAATCCAGCCAATGTGCAGTTGTAAAAGTTGATTCTCCTCCATTATGGAAATGACTGGAATTAAGTGGGAGCATCAAAAGAGCAGGAACACTCGTGCTAATAGATGCAGTCCTCCACCGACAGGCTTGGCATCAGTCTCCAGGCTGTGTGTGTGTGTGTGAGAGAGAGAGAGAGAAAGCTGCAGAGCTGCAGTCAGGCCAAGGAGAAGTTTGGTGCCAGCCGAAACAGCAGGAAACCAGCAGCCCGGCTCTGCTCAAGCTGCTTGTCTAAAGCAGCTCATTAATTTTGCATTTCTGGTCTGTTTCAAGGAAGAATACACAACCAGGGGTTATAATTAGAGAGTGCGTCGAGAGGGAGACGGAAAGGAGGGTTCGCAAAACGCTGCGGCGTAAACACTGGCGCGAGCCGATTTAGGTGACACACAATCAAGTTTTCCAAGCTTTCACGCAGCTGGGATCTGGACTGTACGCTGCACCCAATCACCTTTAAACGGTCAATCGAATATCAGTCAATAGGTTACAGAGCGTTTTGAGGAGAGGATGGATCTCCGGAGACCATTTATGTTCGTGGTATTGAACGGTGCCAAGATATACATATATATATATATATATGTATATATATATATGTATATATACACATTACATCACGTGCCAAATCGTACAGTCAGCTGAGTTGGCTGTCTGCGTGTTAGCCAACGCAAATACAACTTTGTTTACATGGAAACGCAGTCAAACCACCTTTAAGATTCAACTGTAGAGAGGGACACTGTACGAACTTTGCACCCGCTCACTAATAATAATTCACTTGGGGGGGGGTCAGTCTCTAAGCTATCCAAGTGTTTTTTTGTTGGATTTTTTTTTGGGGGGGGCACTTTATTCTACCTACGTCGTGAAGTAGTCTCACCGCGCACAACTAAACTTGAATATTTAACTTGAGCGTATTTGTATCCACGTGCACTTCCTCCCCACTACCTTGATGAGGTATGAGCCCTATAAGCACTATATATATTTCTACATATACACACATGAAATGACGAAATGTTTCGCTTCATTGCACAAACCGTCCACCGGGTGACTTTCTATTTCTTTTTTTTATCCTTTTCCTTCACTCGCTCGTCCTTCCGGGGACGGGACGCGTCGTTTTAGGGGGGGGGGGCATCGTCACCGTTGCGATTCTTTTTGCCACTTTTTTGTTTTGTTTTGTTTTTTAACGTCACGACGCGGCGTCTGTGATTTCACGCGTTGTAAATGTTGTACAGGATCCAGCTGCCGTGTGCGCGCGAGCCGTTCCACCCGTCCCTGTTTGGGAGACGTGGCGCAAAGTACGAAGGTGTGTCGTGGACGGTGCGGCGACGTCTGGCACACGTGGAAGTGTCATAGCCAAAGTATTTACCGGGACTAATAATACCCCACGTGACGACAAAAACGCAGCTCGCCGCGACTCACAGGTGTCCACTTTGGTCTTCGTCAGCTTGTGTGTGTGTTGCACATGAAAACGACAGGTGACCGTGTTGCTCAGATTAGATGTGTAAATAAAATCCATTTGCTTTGGCATGACAAACGCGGCTCTGGGCGTCTTTTTTTCCATCTCTAGGAGGATGAATGGGCTGGAGATGGAGATCAGATAAAAGAATTGCCCCGTTGAGGAGAGGACTGAAGATGCTTCCCCGGATGTGAGACGATTTACAGCTCCTCGGGTGAAATATGAATCTCCGCAGGCATTTCAGTTTTTTATTGAAAAAATATAATCGCTGCTTCTATTTACAGTACAGTACAGTTTCAGGAAAGTGAGTTAAAACACTTAATGTAATTCAGATATCATAGAGCAGATCTTCACACTGTTTGGTATATGTTGCCATGGTTTTTATTCTCTGCTGGGTCACCTGACACAGCATGTGCCACACAGCCACGGACAATCCAAGATGATCCATGAAATATGACCACCTCCCATATAAATATAAAAAGGAGATGATGATATGATATTGAGAAAGGTTTCATTACCTGCTGTCCATTTTCTATCCTATCCTCCTGAGGCGAGTGTCACCTCAAGCTAAAATCATTTTTTGAAATATACATCAAGCATTTCTAAAAGTAATCCAGAAAACCTTCTCTCACAGTATAGCCCATACTTTATATCTCTACTGGGGAGATCACAGGTCCACCATGGTTTTCTAACCACATTTATATAAGGGGGGGAAACACTGGAGGCGGTTTCTGAAACATCGGAACTCGTTTCAGTTTAGTGCAAATACGTCACCGTGAGATTATTAGGTGCAGATTCAGTGCAGATTCATTAGGTTAGATTCAGTCCTAACGTCTGATCGATGTGTTGTGTTCTCGCACTGCGCTTTCACACACGAGTCATCATGATTATGATGTGTGAAAATCACAGTCCCGCCTTCTCTGACAGCTACTTCCAGTGTAATTCCAGTGCAAGTGTGGCTGGTTCCCCCTCAGGGGACAGACTGGCAGAGTGTGCTCCCACACTTATAGATCCCGGGGGAACCAAAACAGTCACACTTCTTGTTTTTTTTTCACAACTCTCCTATAGTTGACATAGAGAAAGCGTCGACTCGCACTTCAACTCGATCCCAAACGCGGGATAGAGGGGTTCGGCGAACGTGCAGCGGAAGGTGTGGATGTGCGTGAGCGCGTCGCCGGACACCCTGTAGAAGGACAGGCGGCCGGCGGGCCAGTCCAGGTACACTCCCACCCTGCCCGAGTCAAAAGAGGAGTGGAAGGGGATGACCACCCTCCTGTTCCGGTGGCAGGCCGAGAACTTGTTGTCGCAGCGCAGCAGGCTCCAGGACTTGTCGTTCTGGCCGATCCAGCAGTCGTCGTCCTGCCCTTTCCTTTTGATCCCTCTGTACGCCACCCCGACGTTCACCCAGCCCCTCCACTCCACCTCCCAGTAGCAGCGTCCGGCCAGGGCCTCCCGACACAGGACCTGCTTCCAGTGGCGAAATCTGTCCGGGTGCTCGGGGTACGGCAGCCTCTCCAGCACCTCGCTCACCTGTCTGAGGTCCTTGGACAGGCAGAGGTTGCTGTTTACCGTGTTGGGGTCCAGCGTGAGGTCGCAGGCGTCTGATGTGGGGAGCGGCACATTAAATTAAAACATTAAGTTAAAACATTAAACATTAAAAAGCATTACAAATCTGTCCCAGACTTGTCGACTGACAGCTCGGGAACAAAAACTCTGCCAAGGGGAATCGAGACACACTTACACTTCCTCTGACCCGACCTCAGCCTCCTCGCTCCACCATGTTCCACACTGAGGATGAGAACAATACCCAATGTGTTAGGACCTCATAGCATAGTACAGGCATCTGTGATTGGAACAAGGATATCTCCTGGAACCAGGGTTTGAGATCTTGCAGATATGAATGCATCTGCAGCCATCTCCGCCTCTGACCTCAGAGCGGTCAGGTGCGAGCGTGGATCCTCCCGAGCAGCTGAGAGCAGCATCTGACCAGAGCGTCCCGGGTGGTTGTAGCTCAGGTCCAGCTCCCTCAGATGGGCCGGGTTACATCTCAGAGCCGAGGCCAGCGCAGCGCAGCCTTCCCCTGTGACCTGACAACCCACGAGTCTACGCCACACACACAGGAAACGTACAGTGAGCAGCTCTACCAGGGCGAGGGTTGCAGACTTAATCGGCCGTCTTCATATTCAGATTCGAGGACACTGACCTGAGAGTTTCCAGCCGACAGTGTGGACTCCCCAGTCCGGCAGAGATGAGCCTGACTCCTGCATCCCCCACGTCGTTGTTACTCAGGTCCAGCTCTCTGAGAGCCGAGTTTTTAGAGCGCAGAACTGAGGTCAGAGCTTCACAGCTTCTCTCTGACAGGTTGCAGCCACTCAGCCTGAAAAACACAGACAGACAAGTTGTCTTGTAATTTATCCTGTTATAAGGACCATATGGTATCGTGTATGTAACTGGTGCAAGCGGTCAAAACTCCCTACAGAGCTACTCTGGAGACATGGACCACTGGCAGCAGCCTCAGGAGACCTTCCTCTGAAGCTGAGTATTTCTGCAAGTCAAACACCTCCAGGTCTTTATCTGATGACAGTAGGATGAAGACCAGAGCTGACCAAAGGGCAGGAGTGAGTCGGTCTGGAGAGAGACTTCCTGAACTCAGGCACTGCTGGATCTCCTCCACCAGAGAGTGATCGTTGAGCTCGTTCAGACAGTGGAACAGGTTGATGCACCTCTCTGGAGATGGATTCTCCTGGAGCTTTTCCTTGATGTGCTTCACTGTCTCACGATTGACAGCTGAGCTACTGGCCGTCTGCTTGAGCAGACCTTGTAGATGAACCTGATTAGTCTCCACTGAGAAGCCCACAAGGAAGCGCAGGAACAGGTCCAGATGTCCATTAGGGCTCTGTAAGGCCTTGTCCACAGCTGTCTGGAAGATTGTCTGTTCATTTGACCATAACGTTAATAGCTTAGGCCACCAGCTGTATCTTGACTGTGACTGGGAGAGCAGATTGATCCCGGTGTTGACGAAGGTCACAAAGACATGGAGAGCAGCCAGGAACTCCTGAACACTCAGGTGAACAAAGCAGAACACCTTGTCCTGGTAGAGCCCACACTCCTCTTTAAAGATCTGCGTGAACAGCCCTGAGTAGACCGAGGCCGCCCTGATATCGAGGTCACACTCTCTCAGGTCAGATTCATAGAAAATCAGGTTTCCTCTCTGCAGATGCTCAAAAGCCAGTCTCCCCAGAGACATGATGACCCTGCTGCTGGCAGCGTTCCAGAGCGGATCCGAACCGGCTCCTCCGCGATACTTGACGTTCCCCACTTTGCACTGAACCACCAGGAAGTGGATGTACATCTCAGTCAGGGTCTTGGGAAGGTCGGCCTTCTCATCTGCTCTGAGCACGTGGTCCAGCACCGACGCCGTGACCCAGCAGAAGACCGGGATGTGACACATGATGTGGAGGCTTCTGGAGGCCTTGACGTGGGAGATGATCCTGCTGGCCTGCTCCTCCTCCTGGAACCTCCTCCTGAAGAACTCTTTCTTCTGGGCGTCAGTGAAGCCTCTCACCTCCGTCATCCTGTCCACACACTCGGCTGGGATCTGATTGGCTGCTGCAGGCCTGGTGGTGATCCAGAGGCGGGCGGAGGGAAGCAGGTTCCCACTGATGAGGTTTGTGAGCAGGGCGTCCACTGAGGCCACCGCCGTGACCTCAGTCAGGATCTCGTTGTTGTGGAAGTCCAGAGGAAAGCGACACTCGTCCAGGCCGTCCAAGATGAACACCACGCTGAACTTGTCAAAGCTGCAGATCTCTGCTTCTTTGGTCTCAGCGAAGAAGAGATGCACCAGTCCAACCAGGCTGTATTGTTTCCCAGCCAGCAGGTTCAGCTCTCTGAAGGTGAATGGAAACGTGAACTGAGTGCTGTGGTTGGTTTTGTCCTCAGCCCAGTCCAGACTGAACTTATGTGTCAGGACTGTTTTCCCTATGCCGGCCACACCCTTGGTCAGAACCGTTCTGACTGGTTGATAGTGATGGTCTCCGCCAGGTTGGAAGATGTCCTCACATCTGATTAGGGTTTCAGGTCTTGGCGGTTTCCTGGATATCGTCTCAATCTGCCTGACCTCGTGTTCGTCGTTGACCCCTCCACTCCCTCCTTCTGTGATGTAAAGCTCTGTGTAGATGTCATTCAGGATGGTGTGTTTTCCCGATTCAGCAGTTCCCTCATAAATGCACTGGAACTTCCCTTTTAGATGAGATTTGAGTTTCTCTTGACACATGGGAACGACGGTTTCTGAAAAGCAAAATTACAACAATCAGCAAATGTGGAAGAGGAAGGAAGACAAATGTTCCACACATATATGGTGTTTCTGGTATATGGGATTTCTTATTGTTGTTGTCGCTCTTACTGCTCCGCAGACAGTCAGCCAGCTCTTCATGCTTCATTTTCCTCAAAAACTGCAGCGTAATCTTCAGAAGGGCTCGTCTCTCGCTCCTCCCGTGCTCCTCTTCTTCCTCCCTGTCCAAAACACCTTCCCTTCTCTCCTCTCGGTGTTCAGCATGATCTTGTCTGAGAACCTCCTGGAAGATTTTCAACTCCTTCTTCACAAACGTGCAAATGCTCTCTTCAAGCATCTGTAATGAAACATCAGAATGTTTCATTCACATCTTTCATAATTAGCATTTATTTTGTCTTTGAACGGATACAACTACGGTTAGGGTTAGGGTTAGGGTTAGGGTTGGGGTTAGGGTTAGGGTTAGGGTTGGGGTTCCCATTGTAGTAACTTTAACAAACCCTGAATGTCGACTCTAGATCTGCCCAATGCTCCTGGTTGACTCTGAAAACATGACATGCACATGAACGTCATTACACACACATACACAACTAGACTAAACACAGGATAGGATGTCAATTTAGAGGTATTATCATGCTTACGGATACTTACATGTGCCTGTGTTCAAATGTGTGGTCTTGATGTTTAAAATCAATCAGGTCACCTCTGGAGTGGCCGCTCACAGACTCACAGTCAGGAGGGTCTGGCTTCTTGCCCTGGGTGCTGATTAAACAGCAGAGAGGCACTAGTGTGAGCGGTGGAAGGACTCCATTTGTAGCAGCAACTTTACAACACAAGCCCCTTTCACGGTACCATGCTTTCACTCTTCTCAGGCTGCCCACAAGGTGCCAGTCTGCCCAGCCGGAACGATACATTACAGTCTGTGCAAAGAGCTCATCCGTGCCAAATGCGGCCTCAGGGATATTCAGGATCGTCAATGATAAGTTGTGGCCTCTGGGACACTTTCAAAACCGAACTCTGAACTGTTACTGGAGTTAAAGTATTATTTATTGCCCACAATCAAAGAGTCAAGAGCTTTTTTTTATTGGCTCAGAATTAAGCTCCCGCTTAAAAAAAGAGCAAAGGTCAAATTATGGGAGGTGGAGCCGGGAGATCTGTGATTTTGTGAGAACGTCTCCTGTCGCTGTCTAAGAAGCTCACCGAAGTCAAGTCTATGTCATTCACTGCGTAACGCCTCACAGTACAACATGCTCGTCCTCATGTCTCAAATTTATAACAGTGAGAGATCGCACCCATAAATAAACAGCGAGAGATCGCGCTAATAAATAAGTCATTAGGCAGAGATAGAGCCTGTCATTTGAAGACGTGTATGAACAGCAAAATCTTTTTGGAAAACATAACTACTGTATATCCAGCATCATCCATAACATCTAACATCTATATCCATATTCTGTATCTCCCCAAATGTGCATGTGAAAAATAAATTCCTGATGTCTTTCGCAGCTGGACTGAACTCTCTAATAACTGGCATTATTGATTTTTATTGTTAAGACAACAAATTGCCTCAGTTCAAAGTCCAACATCGCTGGAAGGAGAATAGACTCATATAACAGCATTATAACTGAGATAAGCATGAAATCTGTCCAGTAAATCATTCCAGATTCATCCCTAATGTCTGACAGGTCTGGCGCCTGCAGAGCTGAATGCCTTCACTCACTGCTGCAGGTGGGGAAGGTTAATGCCATGATAGCAGGTCGATACTGATGAGAAAACATACTTCTTTTGTGATGAAGCGTGCGCTCCTTTGAAATCAATCAGGCCGCCTCTTGAATGGTCACTCTGCATGGATACAGAGCTGGCCACAGGAGAGTCCGGTCTGTCCTGCTGGATCCTGAGCAACAGACATATCATGGTATACCATCAAAGAAGTGAATCAAACAAACAGAAAACGCTATTAAACATGGTCTCTTTTTCTATTGAAATCATTTTTTTCTTTACAGCTATTTGCAAGCCCCGCCCTGGAATACAATTCTGATGAAAAACTACTGGATTCAAGATGTTTTTGGCCTTATTGAACTGTATATTAGATTGCTTCAGTCGTCTTCAGTAACGTCCTAATATTGGCAACCTCACAAACGGAGCAAAAGGGAAGCGGCCTCAGTTTTGGCTGCGGCCGACATGAGTCGTTTCGGAAAATTGATATCGATGCATCTTAAATGGATCCATTCTCAGGGTTTTACACGGCAACTTTCTGGACAGATTGCACACAGCGGCGCGGAGACCGTCAGGCGTATTCAGGTGTCCAACTGCACCCTGGGTGATGACTAGATTATGAGGACACGGCAGCAGAGCTCTGCTGCAGGACGAGTGACACCCGTTGCAATCTAAGCACAACTGTCACAGCGAAATCCCCTCGTGACTGTGTGAAACCGCAAGCCAGACGCCTCCATTCACAAAGCAAATCGGTCCCACTTAGGTTGGTAAACAACTGGACGGACTGAATTGAAACGTCTATCTATTATTCACGAACATCCTTGTTAGACGGCTCACGGGTCACTGGCTGCAGGCCTGAGGACATTGTGTTCTTATAGCTTGGATGTCGGGCTCTCTTGCATGTCGTTAATGTTGTGCAAGGGTTTATATCAACGCGAACCACCACCTAACCCCAAACATGGGTCACCGTTATCAACAGGCTGTAGTTGATCGAGGAGTGGACAAAACATTCCTGTTTAAAATCTGCGACACACAAAGAGCTCACAGGTTGCATTTCATGTCTCAGTTTCTCTACCTCCTCGATAAAGCTCAATGATGAAGTGATAACAACTATAAAACAATAAACTGTCACTTTGGTACAAGAATAAAAGAGTCCTGAGGACACATATCATTGCGCTCATCATTATATCTTTACCACGTCCCATAAATCACCCCAAATTAAGTCCAATGCTCCACACCCCACCTCAGAACGTTAATGTCAATAATAAAACGTACTTGTCTTTTGATGAATCGCATCTTGCTTTCAAATCGATCAGGCCACCCTTTGACTGGTTACTTTTCAGGGACACACAGCTGGCTGCAGGAGAGTCCATGTGCTCCCGCTGGATCCTGAACCACAGATGCAGGAATGTTATAGTCGGAATCCTAGCTCAACTATCAAATGCATGAGGTGTCATTCAGGGAATCAATGCATGAGGTTTTGCGTGAGTGCGATTGCGATAAACAAGCACAAGTATGTTTATTGATTGAAACAGATTTCCATCCATCCAGCCAGCACTCTGTCTTTACTGTCAAGAAGAATTACACTGTAAAGGGAAGGGTTTTCTTCATTAATAGTATGTAATGTCGTACAGTACCTTTCCATGGTGAATTGAATGTTCTCCTGGGACAAGAAATGAAAAGAAATGGCGGAAGAAAGTCGTCAAAGATAGAACAACGTTCCAGGCTCTTTTACTATCCATGCTGTACGCCAGCAAAGCAGCGCGCAAAAGTACATTGAACAAAATGAAAGATCAGATTCAAGAGAAGGCAATGACAATATTCATGAAAAGGGATTCACTTACTTATGTTGTCCCCTTTGAGGCCGGAGCAGCTCATGCGAGTCTACACCAAGGACGAACTGTAAATAAACTAATCGTGTTATTGTCAGTCCAGTCCCTTGTATCAAAGTCCACACAGTTACGTGGGGGCGGCAATCCATCTGGAGCAGATTTGATATGGAGAAATTCGGTTGTAATCGCGACAATAAAAGAGCAGTCATTAAGAAGATTTACAACAGCTGAACCTTCGTGAGTCCAACAAACACTGCCAGCTCGTAAACTATTCGCAGAGATGTTTTCACTCCGGGGGCAAAAAGACAACATTTTAAGACAATTGAAACCAAATCACCACCGCTGTCGTGCTTTAAATGCACGGACTACATGATTTATACACAGCGAGCCTGTCGCCTCACAGCCAGAAGAAGGAACCTGGAGGACCTAGGGAAATTCCACACAGACGTGAAGAATATTATGCAAACTACAGTGACCTTCTCACTCTGAGGTGACAGCACTACTCACGGCTACCCTTCACAATTAGGTGGAGGATGTATTTCTGCAATGCATAACGGCGATGAAAACTAGGTGTCTTCAGTCTCATAAATGTCATAATTCCTGAAGCGTGATTCCCACCAAAGACAATAGGCTCCTGTATCATCATTTATCTGAGAGAAATTACGATTAAAACCCTTTGCGTTTTCCCACGAGTTATGCTTCATTGCTACTTCAAGTATATATTTAGAACCAGTATATTCGGTACATTTGTCTAAATGTACCGAATGAAGATAAAACACTTTATTTATCCCTTGTTCTGTCCGGCAGCCATGACACACAACAATACACAACAGACCACACAGTAGTAAAAATAATGAGGGGGGGGGAGAGAGAGAGTAACGATAATGAATCGCTAGAAAAGGACAAAGGGTAATAATTTAAATCAAACTGGGGTTTTTAGTGTCCCGTTTTAGTGTTTCCTACTCGCAGTCTCACTCCAGGCCACTAGGCGGCAGTGAAGCCCCGGGAGCCTCGACATGTCCGCCGCCAAAACGCTCATTTCACAGAAGGAATATTTTTCTTTTCGGAAGGAGATCTCTACAAAGCGGCCCGATTTCTTTTCACACACAAAAACTCCAGCGAGCCCAGAACCCACGATGTATGCCAGGACTAACACCGGCAGCACACACGGAGACTTTCAGGACAGGAACGGAGTGAATTATGTGACCTCGACAGAGTCTTTCGGCCACTGCTCTCAATTGTTCTGGAAGAAGGATCCCAACGACTCCGGAGTAAGAAAGCAGCTCCGCCGCTAGCAGCTCGGCTACAGAGCGCAGGCCCCGGGGGACGGACGCCTGCTGGCCGCTCGCCGGGGCCCGGGGAGGGCTGCCCCAGCCCCGGGCTCGCTCCATTGCCGGGATGGATGTAGTTTAGTGCAGCGGAGCTGCGGCTCAGCGGCTGCGTTAGCTCCATGCTAACGCGTCATGCTGAGCGGCTGGCGCAAGGCCTAGTCTGTGCTTAGCTCCGAGGCTAATTATTAGCCATTGAATGGTGTTTGTATTTCGCCCCTCATATGCTGGTTGGCGGTCGTGGGTGCACATGAGAGGCTCTACACGCGCTATTGAGCGATCGGAGGGAGTTGGCGGCTACGGGGGTTTGTTTATTGATGCAGCTTAGCATCGCGGAGCTAAGGCTAACAGACAACACAGCTCCGAGGGGTTGTTTATCCAGCTTTGTGTGAACCAAACCGTGGCCGGAACGCGCCCGTTGGCTCCTCTGAGCCCTTATTGAGCAGGTTGGTGGCCGCTGCCCGGCGTATTGTCGGCGATCGGCGCAAAGTAAACACGGCCGGGGCCGTCCCACAGGAAGCGGCAGCGGAAGACGCCCCGCGGAGGACTTTGAAAGACTTCTTTGTGGTGCCAGACTGTACGGTTCATTCATGGTCGCCCCATCGGCCGCCAGATCATCTGCACAGGCACCCACACATCCACCTATTTGTGGAATCGCTCCTCCGTGTGGGGATGTGGGCTGCCTTTATGTCAGCCAGCGTTCGCGCGTCCGATTTCCGCGCGGATCTTTTTTAAAACCCGAAACATCCTTCGGTCCAGCGCGTCGATCGCATCCCCCGCGTTTGCTTTTCCCGTCAGGTGTGTCGCACCTGACGTGTCTCCCGCCGGAGACGACCCTGTTTACCTCTCGGAACGGCGACCTAACCCCACCAGACGCTCACCTGGGCAACGCAGTCGCGATCGGTCCCGTTAAATTGAATAGTGGTGTCAAGTTGTTTTCTCGCTCCGGTGTGCAGGAGAAGCCCAGGACATTGCGACAGCACCAGAGCGTGACGGTGTGTCACAACACGAGCCGGATCCTCAAACACGGCAGTGTGTGTTCTGATGGAGAGGTGTGAGGGCATGTACTCCTATACCTAGGGCCGGTTTAGAACCTCCAGCTGACTCGCACATGCACGTGTTTTGAGAAGAAACCGGAGCGTCAAAGGGACGTTTCGCCGTTGACAGATGGGATGAGTCTCCGTCATCTGGGCCGTAGTTGCCCTGTGCGAGTGTGCACAGGGAGTGTACGTGCGGTCAGAGGCCATGAAGAGACTCCTTTTGTCACCCGTTTGCTTAGGTCTCACTCGGCAGCAGCAAATCAGTGTACCGTGTCTCACAAAGACCGGGTGTCTTCAAAGGACGCGACGACAAGAAAGGGGAAAAAACTCACCCACGGATGTGCCTGTGCCGGGCAGGGGCTTTTGTTCGCGCGCCTGGGTGATGTAGGTTAGAGTTCCGCTCCCAGCCACGGTTATGTAAAGCTCTACGCTTTGTCAGATCGAGGTTGTTCGTTTTCCCCTTTTTGTTTGAAAATGTAATTTGCCAATTGGCGGGCCGGTCGATGCACACCACGCCATGAGAGCAGCTCCACATTCACGGGGAGGAGCAAGAGACGGGCGAGACGTGCCGTCGAAACGCTTTTGCGCGTCCTGCTTCCGTGCTCGTGGTTCGGTCTCGAGCAACCCGGGTTCGCTCTGTAGAACGTTCAGTCGGCCGTTCGTTCTGTGAAGACCCAGAAACCGCTGAAAAGTGTTTCGAAAACATCGCGATTAGCACACAGCCTCGTCTTAAGTCCTCAAGACGAATGAGATATTCGAATTTTAGAAGCTGAAATGAGACGGTTTCAACTGTTTTTCCTTGCGGGTTGATTTCTTTCCTTATACTTTTGGTATATTTTTCATAAAAACAAGTTTTCTGTGTCACACGCACGTTGAATTCTCGTGCTGGACCGTAACGCCCCCCCCCCTCTCCCTCTCTCGACAGCCGAGCTCGACCATCAGCTGGTGCGATCAGCTCCCCTCGTCCTCGGCAGCCCTGTCCAGCTCCAGTCTCTCCTCGGCGTCGCTCTCCAGCTCCAGTCTCTCCCTCGAGTCCCGAGCGACGGCGGCCGCGGCGGCGGCGGCTGCTGCGGCGGCGGCGGCGGCGGACGACATGGAGTCGGACGAGCGGCCGTACGTCTGCGACCTGTGCACCTGCGCCTACAAGCACGCCAGCTCCCTGCTCAACCACAAGCTCACCCACAAGACCGGCGACTTCAGGTGAGCGGGACCCGGCCAATGTCTGGGCTGCACAATGAGCCTCCCGGCTATGGCCGTCTGACCCCCCCGTCTCCTCCCCTCCCCTCTCCCTCCCCTCCCAGGTGCGACTTCTGTAGCAAGCCCTACACCAACTACATGTCGCTGCGCAACCACATGCGGATCCACGGTCAGAAGCGCTACATGTGCGACCTGTGCGGCAAGGCCTTCCGCTTAGCCCGGTACCTCCGCAACCACCAGAGGATCCACGACGACGGGCCCAACCGCTTCGACTGTCCGTCCTGCTGCAAAAGCTACAGGACGATGCTGGAGCTGGCCCAGCACCGCTGCACCGCCGCCGCCAACAACCAGGTGAGTGCGCCTGGGGGCGGGGGGCAGCGGGGCCCGTGGACCGGGCCGTGCTAGCGACCATGCTTTTAAGCGATTCTGTGAGGGTGGCTTGGCAGGAGAACGCGCCCGCCGTGCTATAAACACGACTGAGATGCGCACGTGCCGATGCCTGTGTTTTCTGCGGAGAATGTCGGACTTATCGAGTCAGAGACGACGTAGTGTGCTCGGTGGCACGATGCGCGAGGTCGCGTTCCAGTTGCGCGTCGATACGCGGGGAATACACCGCAGCATATCTGATAATAACCTGGCCCCCGGCTGACCCCACGATTCGACCGATGGCCGCTCGAAGTCCAGCTGCGCAGTCTCCACACAGGCTCTGGGACAGGCTCGTCTGATAGCTGTCAAAAACAGTGCTGGGTGTCCAGATCGGCTCCACCGGAGGTCCCGACTCGGAGCTGTTAGTGGCACCAGGTGCTTTTCAACCTGCGGAGGAGGATCTTCAGAGACACACACACACACACACACACAGAGGAAGCCCGGGTGACCGACGGGGTCCCCTAACGCTCCGGCCACTTTCAGCAGCGCGGTTTTATTGCTCCGAACGCTCAATAACACCCCCCCCTCCCCACCTTCCTCCACCAGCACTTACGCTGTTAGGTCCGCCGGACCCGCTCCCCCGGTCGTTATTCCCAGCTCTCCCTTTTAATTATTGAACAGGCGAAGCCATCAAGCCCGGTCGCTCAGTCACGGTCCCGCTCCGGCGCGTTACTGCTCCAGCCGAGCAGCCGGGGTCTCTGAAGACGGCGGGAGGCAGGGAACCTGCGGCAGGCGTCGAGAGGGCGACATTAGACTGTAACGTTAGGGCCTGGTGTCGGGCTCTCCCACTCGCTTCTGTTCTAATGCACATAGGCCGTCACCTACATCTTGTGATGCGGAAGTCAAGTGTAATGCCCCATAAATCGGTAAAAACCCTCCAACGTTCCTTCATTGTATTGCGTGAGAAAGGTCCAGTTTGCCTCACCAGACATCTCCTCTGTACGGGAACATAAAGCTGACCTAAAAGTCTGCCTTGGCATCTTTGTCAGTCGAGCGGGCTTTCACATTGCACGCCGACACCGGCCACCGATGATGAATGCCACTGTTTTCTTTTTGTCGTCTTGTTTGTTTATTTTTCTCGTAATGATGCAAAACAAGGCAAACGCTTTCCCCTCCAACCCTGTGTTCGTGCCATCTTAGATAGCCCGTAAACTCCCCGGAGCCCGCAGGTAAATGTCCGCGACTCGAGTCCCGCATCAGTACCAGCACACAGAGATCAAAGCACATCTCTGTGGTTTATCGCATGGTTTGTATCGCAATGGCAAGACTGGCCCTACATGCAAGTGGTTTTGGCGGGGGGGGCTGCAGCTGTGGTCCACGAAAAACGCACCTTGATTAATAATCCACTCGGCGCTTCATCGTGGACTCGATTGGAACCTGTGCCTCAAAGCTCCCTGAGCCCTCTGGCCCTCATGGACACCGCTTTGTGTGCGTCTGTGTAGACTGAGAGCTGGTGTCTTACTTCTCTGGGAGCGTGTGCACATCACTGGATATTCCCTGACCTCGCAAGAGCTTCTCCGCAACGCAGGCAGGCTTAGAACCAGGGTTAGGCTCAGTTTAGGGAAAGGGTCAGGCTTTAGACGTCAGGGAGCGAACACACTTCCCCCCCTCCCCCCCGCTCAAGTATAGTAATCCAAATCTATGTGTGTGTGTGTGTCTGTTTGTGTATATGTATGTGTGTGTGTGTGTGTGTGCGCGCGTGGGGTTGGTTCTTAAGAACCGGTTCAACTGCCCGTCCTGCTTTAAGAGCTACCGAACCATGCTGGACCTGGCCCAGCACCGCTGCAGCGCCGCGGCCAAAAACCAGGTTGGTGCGAGCCAGCGTGAGTGAGCATGTGAGCGAGTGTGCGTGTATGCGAGGTGGTATCGGCAAGCTTGAATTCTAGGCGCTTTAGAAGGGACGCAAAGCCCCCCCCCCCCTCCCCTCCCCTATGTTTCCGATTGGCTCACCGTCTCAATCTGTCGGAAGAAGAGCCCAGCAGAGTTGAGGCTTTTGTTCAGGCCGGTTCAGTTTACCTTTCTCGGCTTCACAACGGGGGGAGGGGGGGGGGTGGGAAGAACAGGCCCAGAGAGAGAACGAAGCGAGGGTCAACACGATTGGTGAGCAATTAGTGTTCCTGAGAGGCCACTCGTGTCTGCTCAATATTAATGATCTCTTTATTAAAGGGAGTCAGCGGTACGGGTTCGGTGATGGGAAAATAAACATAAAAAACACAATTTAACGGCGTTTGGCATCACAGTGAAGTGAGGAACAAAACGCGGTCACCCTCAAACTAAACTAAAAACAAACAAGTAGTCCCTTGGTTTGGCATCCTCATTTACCTACCCGCCATGTGATGACGCCTCAACTGAAGCCAACGGCCCGATTCTGTGCTTTTAGCACCAAAACGGAACAACCCCATGTCCACTGCGATGGCCCTCATTGTCCCCCTTTCCTCATTGTGCGGCGTGTAAAGTGGCTAAGCGGCTTCACGACAGGAAAGACGAGACAAAACTGAAGTGTAAAGGTCTCGCTGCTGTGACTGTCCGGCCTGTGACATTCCTGTCGGCAAAAAATAGCCCAGCTGCCTGGGACGCGTTGACAGGAGAGGGGCTGCTAGGAGGCGCTCTCGGATGCGTCCGCACAGTCCCTACTTGCTAGGACAAAGGGATACGTGTGCGGGTGTCTGTGTTCGTGCACGTGTGTGTGTGCGTGTCGGTGTGTGTGTGTGTGTGCGCGCGCGCGTCAGCCTCGACCACCCCATCTCCTCACATCGACAGCAGAGAGGCAGGCTTTAGCGCAGGGCGACCAGCTTCACGACACCCCAGCCGTAGCTGTGCAGGTTGAGCGGCACGACGGGGCGGAAGGAGCAGCCCATCACATCCATCCGTCACCCGTCCTCCGCCCCTCGCGGGCCGCCCGCTCAGTTTTTTCTCTTTCTTTCTTCTAAAAAATCGCCCCGTCTTCCTTGTCCCGTGCAGTCCAGCGGCCGACGCAACTTCTCCAGTAACCCTCGGCGCCAGCAGCAGCAGCAGCAGCAGCAACAGCAGCAGAACAGCGCCAACTCCATGATGCAGCACGGCGGCCACGGCCAGCAGGACTCGCTGCCCTCCCACTGCGTCTCCCCCATGTCCCAGGGCGGGCAGGGCCAGTCGGTGTCCGACCACCAGGTAGGAGGCCGAGGCCGATGCGGAAACACACCCGGACTCGCCAGAACGTCACAAGACCTGCGGACTGAGCCCGTCTCCCTCTCTCTCTCCCCTTCTCTCTCTCTCTCTCTGTGTTTCCACCAGGGCCGTCCCAGCTCGGTGTCCTCCCAGAGCAGCCAGCAGAGCATGAGGAGCTCGTCTTCCAAACACAGCGCCACCCCGTCCTCCTCCTACTCCCTGCTCCAGCCCCTGGTGCCTGAGGTAAAGGAGATGAGCTCGGGATACACTAGGCTGAGCGCCAACCCCATGGTAGGAGAGAGAACCGCCGCTCAAAACCCGCCCGCCCGCCTGCCGGCTCGCTGCCGCTCCTCCCTGTCTGGCTACTAACCTCAAGGAGAGAGAGAGAGCCGCTAATACTTTCTCGCTTCGCGTGTCCACGGGGGCGCCTCGGCCCACAGCTCACGTCCGTCCTGCTCGCACAGATTTGCACAGGAGTTCCTTCTTGGGAACGGCTCGGAGAGCCACGTCAGGTCTGAGTGCCGCTGTGCGTGGAGACGCCCCGTGGACGCACCCCTCTTCTCAAATCCTCTGGCTCTTACTCTGTTGTCTTTGTTTCTAATATTCAAAACGTACACACACACATATACGTATATAGAAATATACACACGCAGGACAAATGCACGATCAGAGATGTTCAGAAACGATCAGTTTTCCACATGTTGGGTGACGGTTTTACCACCGCGTTACGTCATCCCGTCTTTCAGCACCACTCGGTGTAACGAAGCCTCTGGGATCCCGGGCTGCTAATTATTAAAGGGAAATTCTTACTCCGTCTTGCTTCACGCTCAACAACAGCCGATGGTCCTCCTGGGGGTCTCGCTCGTAGTATGTTTTGCTCTTAACGCGTTCGCTGAGGCTCAGCCGAGGCACCGCACATCCGTAGATTGTGGAGTGGTTTCGTAGTATTTCGTTTTACTCATTCACTTCAGAAAAAGGATGCGTTATGAGGCATCAAGGTTTTTGTGGCGTGAAATGAATACCAGCTGAGCAGCTGAAAGGAAGTATCATTACATCTTTGGCTGCTTGAATATTTCATCAGCATTTCAAAACGCTCCACTCCGTGGGGCTACTCTTAAATTTGCAAAAAAGAAAAAGGAGCGAGAGGTTGTGCTTCATGTTCAAAAGTCAGTACCACAGGGTATCATTACTGCGAGCATTAATGCAAAAGGTTGGGGAATTAGTGAATCAGTAGAAGAGCAATAGCTGGATGTAGGTGGATAGATGAGATATTATTGAGCCCTTTGGGAGGTTCAAGTTTTGGCCGGTTGTCTTGGTATGAGCACACTGTGCTTCAATGCCAGGTAAAGTTCAAATATCGGTGACAGCTAAAGCAGCGTTGAACCTCAGTTGTGTTTCTCTGAAGAAGTGTCTATGACGCCCCCAGAGTCCTGGCTCCCGCTGTGGGACCCGACATCAGTCCAGGACTTAGCATTAGTGTCACCATCCGCCTCCCGCCGCTAGCACTCAACACATTTGCGAACACATTTGCGAGCACCCAACACATTTTCGAGCACCGTACACATTCGCAAGCACCCAACACTCTTGCTAACACCAACACTCTTGCTAGCACCCAACACATTCCCTAGCAACCAGCACATTCACATTCTAGCACCCAAAACATTCGCTAGCACCCAACACACTCGCTAGCACCCGACACATTAGCTAGCACCAAAAACACTCGCTAGCACCCAACACACTCGCTAGCACCAAAAACACTCACTAGCACCCAACACGTTAGCTAGCACCAAAAACACTCACTAGCACCCAACACATTAGCTAGAACCAAAAACACTCACTAGCACCCAACACATTAGCTAGAACCAAAAACACTCACTAGCACCCAACACATTAGCTAGCACCAAAAACACTCACTAGCACCCAACACATTAGCTAGCACCAAAAACACTCACTAGCACCCAACACATTAGCTAGCACCAAAAACACTCACTAGCACCCAACACATTAGCTAGCACCAAAAACACTCACTAGCACCCAACACGCTAGCTAGCACCAAAAACACTCACTAGCACCCAACACATTAGCTAGCACCAAAAACACTCACTAGCACAAAAACACTCACTAGCACCCAACACATTAGCTAGCACCAAAAACACTCACTAGCACCCAACACATTAGCTAGCACCAAAAACACTTGCTAACACCCAAAATATTTGCCAGCACCCAACACACTCGCTAGCACCCAACACATTTGCTAGCAGCGGTGATTAGCCGTTCTGCTTGCTAGCCCGGCAGGCTAACACCCGGCTGCCAACCTGCTCGCTGAGCTCCGGAGCTTCTCCAGCGGCCGGACACCACTAACCTGGGGCTGCGCTCCCTCCTCTTCCTACTCTTGACACTAATCACTTACTCACCTCTTCTGTTGCTCATAGCGTAGCTGGTGCCGCACCTCCCATCACATTCTCCTGGTGTGCAGTCAGTTGCAACATGTTCGCCCCGGCGTCTGCAGGTTCTCAAACTGATCAAATCGGAGCATGTCACACAGGCACCGAAAACCAACGCATTTCCAGAATAATATTATAACACATCTGCCTGAAATGGCACATCGTCCCAGGATCTTCTCCCATTTGCGCCACGCGACGATTGGGAACATGCATTATGTGCCTCCGCATCGTGATGCCGATTTGAAGTTGATGTGAGTGAACCTGCAGACCTGGAGCGTTAGATCGATTAAGTCTTCATTTTCTGTAGCCACCTCCACACACTCTTCTGTTGCTGTCTGCACTGTTGCATTGTGTGTGTATGTGTGTGCGCGTGAGGTCATCTATCATCAGATGTCCTTGTATCTGCTGACACTAATGCTCTCCTTCTTGTCCTCCCCTTCTCTCCTACCCCCATATTTTTTTTTTGTCTCTCGCCACCCCTCCACCCCCCTCCCCCAAGCAGCCGAAGCACCAGGACACTTTCTCTCTGGCCCCCCAGCGGCCCCTCACCACCATCAACCCCATCGGCCACTCCCTCCATCCGAACGGAGCGCCCACGCTCAAGCCTTCCCCCGTGCCACGCACCATCCAGGCCATGCCCTGGGAGCAGCGCTCCCTCTACAATCAATGAGACCCCCGGAACCAGCCCCCCCCCACCCCCTTCACGTTGCGTCCACCACACAACACACACTGACAACACACACACACACGCATGCATACAGACACACGTACACAAAAACACACACACACACACACACTCCTCCTCCTCCTCCTCTCCACCTCTTTCGGACCCAGCATCAAGGAGGAGGTTTTGGGACGCCCACAACCACACACACACACACGCCCCCTCCCACTCCCCTTCACCTCACCCCCCCCTCCCCCCTCTTTTGGAACGTTGTGTTTGGGAACGGGGAAGGGCACATTGAGAACTAGTTGAGATTGATTACTGAGTAGTTAGGTTTTAAAAAAAAAAAAATGTGTTGCCTTGACCCTCATGTATGATCTATGCCATGTACTGGATATAAGTTAAAATGTCTGTCCCCCTAATCTGTCCTGTCGATAAGAATTTATCCCCCGCCCCCCCCCCCCCCCCTCCCCTCCCGCTCTAGTTATAAAGATATCTATCCTTCCCATTATGAATAGTGTCTCTCCCCCACCCGCCCGACCCCCCCCCCCCCACATGTTAAATGAAATAAAAGGTTATTTTTTATCACGGGTGTGTTCCAAACCCCGACGGACGTGGGTTTTCCAGGGCGCCAAGTTGTCGAATAGATGTGACAAAGTTCTCCTTTTTTTTTTTTTTGGTCCGATATGTTTTTGAACATAAACCCTGACTTTTCTTTGCCCAAAATGAGGCCCTCCCTCCCTCCCCTCCCTCACGTGCCCCGGAACTACGATTGTGAATATTGTGCATCGGGAGGTGTCGTGACTTCTTTCATCAGACAGCTAGTTTCAGTTCCCTCCGGCGAGGACCAGGATGGGAGCGTCCCTGCTTCAGAACATTTTTTTT
Organism: Karalla daura; assembly: GCA_029224185.1. Lineage (NCBI taxonomy): Eukaryota > Metazoa > Chordata > Actinopteri > Chaetodontiformes > Leiognathidae > Karalla > Karalla daura. Next base: position 16,990,268 of record CM055203.1, on the reverse strand, counting down.
TTTGGAGTGGATTGGGTGGGTGGGTGGGGGAGGGGGCGTTGTGCCGTCTCCGTGCTCGCCGGAGGGGACCTCGACGTTTCCCAGCCGCGACCGCCGACCAGGACGTTTCAGTACAGCTACCTTGTTCTAACACACAACTGAAAACTCACTGTTGTCGTTTTGTTTGTTTTGTTTCCTGTTTCTCTAAGTTCTAAACTCGCATCTGACCGGTGGCTCGTTGTTATTGTAGTTTGAATAACCTGTTGGCTGGGATTCAACCTCTAGGAGATTAACGGGTCGAGTCCCGCGTCCCCCTCTCGTTCCAAACTGACTGTTAAACGTTTGTTTCCTTTCACCCGGAGGCACTTGACGAGCAAGTGCTGTGTAATTCTGCCCGTCTGTCTGTCTGTCTGTCTGTCCGTCTGTCCCGCCCTCCATCTGGAGCTGTATCGGCTGTAAAGATGTAACATTGCCTTACATCAGACCACCCCCAGCCCCTCCCAGCCCCTCCCCAAGCACCCACTCCTCCACCCCAGCTCGCTCACATCATCACCAGTGACTTAGCAGCAGCATTGGGGCCCGACCCGGCCCACGACGCAGCTGCATCTGGAAGCAACAGTGGCCAAATTACAGCGTGTCTGCAGCTCTGGACCCCCCTCACCCCCACCTCACCCCCTCCTCCTCCTCCAGTGTTGCTTTTCCCGTAGAAACCGTCACGTCTCACCGCCCCCCCCCCTCCCCAGGATGGATTTAGAGAACACCTCCCCGCAGGGTGTTTCAATAAGCAGCCAGCCACCGTTGGCAGGATAACTCCAATAAAAATGCTCAAAAGAAGAAAAAATGGATTTTGTATCTGGTCAACTTGACGAGTAACCGTTTAATCTTGGATCCAGTATGTAGTTCTGTTACGTTATCTCGCTAACATGGTGTTCATTGAAATACCCACAATTCTACTGACATTGTATTATCTCTTTTTAAAGTTGTTTCTATTTTTATTCATGACATGTTTTCATCGTTGCTTTCTCTCTCCTTGTAAAGTGTCTTTGAGTATTTAGAAAAGTGCTATACAAATAAAATGTTTTATTATTATCACCATCAGTGCTGCTTTTCTTCTGTACTAGACGCCGCTCCTGAAGCAACCCACTACCTGCCAGGCTGCATTTAGAGGAACGGATGTACGATTTGGCTCAATACAATGTGTCAGTTCTCAGCCTCCTGCACAGTTCAGATTTGCCATGTAGTGGATTGAAAGTGGCCACCAGGTGGCGACTTCTCCGCTCACCTGGTTTCAAATGAGCAAAAACTCAAAGGAGGATCCTTTGATATTGACCAGGTATCCTGGCACATTTCTAGGCTGATAATGTGGAGTTTCAAACAGACACACCGGATCATTCATAGTACAGGAAATGAGCAGGTGTTGGACACGATGCTGTTTAGTATCGGTATTTGCACCACGCTCAGTCCTAGTTTGTGTGTGTGTGTGTGTGTCCACCCACCTTTTGTCTCCAGTCTCAAGGGATCCGGATCAATGCTGTCTTATTACACCCTGCCAGTCCATGTACACTCTGGTCCGTGTCCCTCGTGTTACAAAAAAAAAAATAGGGGTAAGTATTCACAGCATGATGGTGGAGAACCAATGGAGGATCTTCATGTCTGTGACTCTCAGGGGGGTGTTGATGTCATGTTGATGTTCATATATAAAATGACTGACAATGACACACAGTGATTACTCCAGACTTCCCGTCATGGTGAGATACGGGGTGACGATGGAGAAAAGTCATGCTGCCGTGCCACGCTTCATCCATCTACCCATCATCTTACCAGCTTTGTAGCCAATGTCGTCGCAAGGATCTACTGGCTCCAGTTTACATGGTGATGTCATGAAATGCATGCAGGACAGGTCTCTGGTCTCTCTCAGGTTTCTCTCTCTCACACACACACTTTGCTCACTTTCAAACCGGGGGGGTAATTTTAGTATTTCCAGTCAGCCAAAACATGCATGTTTTTCGAGAACTGGAGGAAACCAGGCTGCCTGAAGAAAAGTAACAGAGACGAGAGCTCAACTGGGAATCAAACCAGGAACTTTTCTTCAGTGAGGCGATAGCAGTAACAGCTGGGCCACCATGTTTCACCTGAGGTAACAAGTTCCAGTTCACCCGCTCACACCAGTGTAACTCAGGTCAGGTCCATGAATCTTCATGCACCTGAACAGCAACATACCGTGTGTGTGTGTGTGTGTGTGTGTGTGTGTGAGAGAGAGAGAATGTCTGTGTGTGAGTTTATGGAAAAGAAATATCTATATCCCCACATCTGGATATTCACGATGATATACTTATTTCACGACAAATAAAATGAGAAACTGACTTCAGCCAAGAGGAGTTCTTCAGAATCTAAAACACCAAAGTGCCTCTATTTATTCAGTCCAGTCAATTCCAGTCCAGTTGAAAACCAGCAGTTTGATTGTGTTCATTTAAAATCCTTCGATTGCATTTATTTAATTTGAACAATCAAAAAAAAACTAACCAGGATTTATTTTGATTCGAGACCAGGTTGGTCACACGCCAACTGCTGATTGCTATTGATTATCGCGACCACGTGACCACGCGTGACCCCCGGAGTCCGCAGGTGCGGTCGGGTCGACCCTACATTTTCACTGCGACCCCCCCCCCGGGCTGCGCGCACGTGGCGGGAGCGCGCGCCAGCGCTCGGCCCGGCGGGCCGGGGACGAGCCGCCTCGCGCGCCTTTCCCGGCCCGATTCCGCTCTTTGAAGTGGGGCGGCGCGCGACGCCCGGGCTCCGCTCGCGCCGAATTCACCCCCGCTCATCGGCGGACGCGACGCTTGCGCCGGGTCGACGCCGGTTGTCGACAAAAAATCGTTCGCGTTTTCGATGGGCCGGCCCGGTGCGGCGGTTTCAGGGCCTCGGCTCCTGCTCACGGCCCCGGTGGCCGAAAAACAAGCACTCTGATTGGCTCGAACTCGACCCCCGGGACCACCATCTACCTGCCGCTCCCTGTGAAGGCGCTGCGGTTAATTAGTAACAGCTGCGCCACTGGACACGAGCCACGTTCTTGTTGTAAAAACGAGAAAACGCGTCGACTTTACACGGAGTTCGGCAATTTAAAAGACACGCACATGAATTATACTGATAAGACAATTATTTCATTGCGAAAAATTTACATTTCAGCCGTAATAGTTTTTAATAGTAAATACAGTCCTGGAATAACACGGACAGACGCGAAGGCGTGTTTCAAACCAAAGCACCGACACGAGAGGACTCGATATGTCATTGCCCGAATTAATAACTATCTTTACTCAATTTCTAGATTGCAAAAGCCGTCACTTTGTTCTGTTAGGACGGTAAAAGTTGCGATACATGGGCTCCCGGCTGCAGGCCCCGGCCTCCCCTCCTGCACCGCGGCGCGGGCAGGGCTGCAGCGCGCCGCCGCGGCCACTGGGGGGCGCTGCCGGCCCGGACTGAAGGAGCAGGAGGCGGTGGTTAATGCTGACCAGCTCCAACCGCAGCTACTAACTGCAGCTTATGGTATTTAAGGCATCATTTACAACGACTAATAGCTCTTTGGGTCGGGGTATTAACGACAGGGCGAGACGCTTTTACTCCCGAACAAACGTAGCAAAAGTTTGGGTCGCAGGAAGTTTCTCGTTAGTTTTCGGTGAGGGGGGGATTTACATGGCGAGGAACCATTTGTTTCTCTTTCTTCCCTTTACTCCGTGTCTTTCTTTTGTTGCACTAATGCCACAGGGATGCGAAAAGGCACGTTTCTTCTCATTACTTACTCTGTTTTTCGGTGCAACATGAGGGTGTGAATTTAAAGCCCTTGCACACATCGTAAGGATGTCTTTTCATGTGTGTGTGTGTGTGTGTGTGTGTGTGTGTGTTGTTCCTCCAAATACGCGGCGGCTCCTGTGAAAGGAAACTCCCTCCTCCTCCTTCCATTTTGTGAGCCATGCAGCAGTGGGAGCAGCAGCCTGGTCTCCTCGCTGACGCCACAAGAGAGATGATGGACTTATTATTTTGATCGAGCCCCGTGGTCGGTGAGTCAGGAACTCCCCATTAATGAACCAAAAAAAAAAAAAAAAAAACCCCACAAAAAACATCCCTGTTTTCTTCACTGTTTGGCATCGGGATCCAGAGACCTCCGATTCTCCAAACGGACCCGATCTAAAACCGTCTCTAAAAGTTGTTCTCGTGTTATTAGATCGAATGAATGAATTTATTTGATCTCGATCGTTGCTACAGTTTTACGCCTGCGTGTTTTTTGGCCATTTCACAAAACATGTGAGAATGTTTTTCCATCAAAACTGGGAAGTCACGTGTAGCTGTTATTATCCATATGTAAAGAAAAAAAAGTATTGTTTACCTTTTGGTCCCTGGTCCAAATTCAGCTCGAGTGTGTTTGGACTTTTTTTGTCTTCTGTAAAATTGTTTGTGCTCGATTTCAGTCGAGTGACAAAGTTACATTTGCCCCAGAAGTTGAAGTAACTGTTCTGTTTGTGGTGATGTTAGTCAACACAGACACAAATCACTGAAGTGTTTCTTTTTTCGTGTACTATTTGATCCTTTTCTGTTTTCCTGTGTCACAGGCTGTATGACTTCCTGTTTGTTTCTACTTCGAGATTTTAAACTCCTCAAAACACCCTTTATCTGTTCAGACTGTCTCACCAAGCACACCTCCCATGCCCTTTGGTGTAAGCAGCCAGCAGTAAGCATTTCATTCTTGTTGTTTTCCGGCCATCAAACATCTAGTAACAAGTGACACATGAAACTGCACTCTGTCAAAACACAATGTGAAAAATGAAAAAGCTACGGAAACTGCACTCATTTGTTCGAGGACATAAAGCTACCGGCTTCAGATAAATTACATCAACAGGACTGCAATACAGGCAAGGGTGCTAGCTAAGTACATTTGCTCCAATGCCAACTTTTCTTGTATGTATCATGTATATATATCCACTCTCTAATGATATAATTAGTCTCGTCTTGTTAAGATTTAGCATATAATGGTCCTGTTAAACTCTAGGAGTCAGAAATAGCTTTGACAACAGGATAGTTAATCCTCAGAACAAAACACATTTTGTGTTGTGCTGAAAGTATTTCTAACACATAGTATTTTACAGATAGATCAAAAAATATCTATCTGTCTATCTATCTATCTATCTATCTATCTATCTATCTATCTATCTATCTATCTATCTATCTATCTATCTATCTATCTACTGTAAAATACTGTTATAACCTGCAACAGAAAGCAAAATGCATTTTTGTGCCAAGTATTAGCTTTTATATGTTGTAATTTTTTTTTTTTTTTTCATTTTCCACTTCATTCTATTTCACAAACCGACCTGTCAATCTGCGTAGCACCATGAATTAGAAATAGTCTCTACGGTGAATTAATAAATAAGTAAATATAAATATACTTTGCTGAAGGTAATCTTTTTTGTTATAGATTATCAAACTTATTCATCGTACAGATCAGTAAAGTTCTGTCTGTCCGTCTGGTCTGTTGGTCGAATACTGTAAGAAATTCTATTAGAAATATTATTTACAATACAACAGGTATAAAGAATACTTTCTTCCTGAAATTTCTTTCATTGTCTAACCTAAATCAAAATCTCCATTTTGTTGACTGCCAGGCAGCTGCAAGGAGTTTGTCTCTGGTGTGTATGTGTAACTCACAATGGTAATAAGAATAGAAAAGCCAGAGTTTGTTGTATTTGCGTCCTCCGTTGTGTTTTTTCAATTCGCGCATCAGAGCCCAACTCCTTCCTCTCTGCTGCTCTCAGGAAATCCTCCCGTTCCTCTCGCTTTATTCTGGCCTGTGCACTTTTATAACAACACGTCTCGGAGGCAAATAAATGAAACGCGCCCCGAAACTGTTCCTCCGCAGGGTCGCAGTCGCTTGGTGCGAGATGAAGGACTTCGTCAAGCGGGGCTGCTTCGCACTCAGTCGCTGCGAGAACATCCTGTTTCCGCCTGCGCAGGAAGCGGAGCCTCCGCGCAAATAAGGTACTTCGATTTGCTCGTATTGTTCCAACGGTGCTGCTAACCTGCACGCGCCGCAGCTGGATCCAGGAGGTTTGGAAACCGCAGCCGGACTCTGATCTTTCGAGCGTTGGACATGATTTCTTTCTGATTCGATTTCAAAAATCAAAGCTAAGATCGAATGTGGAAAATCACAAAGCTCGCACCCGGGCAGTGTTTATCTTTGCTGAGAACCTACGTGACTTAACGTGGGAGCTCGATCCTGTTAGGCCTCAGAAAAGGCCGACGAATAGACCAGACGCTCTGGGATGAAACATGGGCCTGTGAGCTAAAATCTGGGAAAAACAAAACGGAGCCATGGAAAGTAGAAACCCGGCAAAGTGTGAGACAATTCACATTCATGGCACTTGTAGTGGAGTCTTTTTCCAGCATGTACAGGGTGTCTGCCGGGTCTCAAAAAGTATTAAGAGTTGATCGATCAATTTGGGCAAAATGAAGATGCTTACAAAGTTTTAAAAAGTCATTACCAGCATTTTAGGAGGTGTTCCATTTTGTTAACATTCAAGCTCTTTGAGTTTGAGGGTTGAATAGGGTTGAATAAATGAGAGTTTAGAGTGTCACTTGTCATAACAAAGGGTTGCCTTTCGTTTAATTCATTCTTACTAGCTTTGTTTCTTCCAAGTTTATCTGAGTTCTGTTGTTTGGTTTTGCTCCCTAGATTTAATTACAAACTACAACTGTTCATTAAGTTAAAAATAAGCTCCCGAATACAGCCACAAATGGCAATAAAGGTCTTAAAGTTGTTTCGGGAGGTCTTTAAGAAGTCTTAAAAAGGTGCTGAAATTAATTGAAGGATTCCTGCAGAAGTTACCGATACAAATCTCACGTGAATTATCTTGTTATCTGTCTTTTATTTTTCCCAAGGATCAAATGACTTTCTTCACCTTCACCTCACTTACTTGCTCCCCCTACCTGAGCTTGAATGTTTTTTTTGTTTGTTTTCTTTCTTTCATTCTTTTTAAAAATCATTTCTAACAGCAAACACCCTGCACAGCGCGCACACACCGCACCCTGGGCTCTTGAGCGGCTTCAGACATCAGAGGGGGAAATCGCGACTTCTTTTATTCTGGGACATTGCAGTGACAGGCAGCAGCACGGCTCTCCCCTGCAGCCTCAGGTGCCCACAGAGAGGAGCGGCCCCGGCGCCCAGGGTGCAGCGGGGGGGCTCCCCGGCGTCCCGCCGAGACCAAACATAAAAAAGGTCAGTCTGTCGGACGCCTCCTGCACGCTCGCCGTTCTCAGAGATGCTGTCCACTCCGAGAAGTTTGAGCTGCAGAGGGAGGGAGGGAGGGAGGGAGGGAGGGAGGTGGGGGGACGCTCCTCCTCCTCTGCGCTCACCTTAAATCTCAGCTGAGTGCTCGGGCACGCTGGCAGGGGTTTATGACATCACATGGAGCGAGGAGCCAATCAGGGCACGGTGTTGCATCTTACGCAAGCAAGTAGCTGAAATCTGAAACCACGAGGTCACACACACACACACACACCACAACGATGGACTTCACTGTCAGGAAGTGGTCAATATTTTCATATTCACACACCGGGGAGAGGTGCTGACAGGATCTGAATCATTTAGAATGGAGTAGCTTCAATCCCTTACACGCTTTCAGACATCATTCATGACTGAAAGCATAGAAATTCCAGGTTTGGAAACAAATCTGGGCGGATCTTTAGAGAGCTCTGCAAAGTTAGTCCCACAACAGTTCACCAATGGGCTAAAATACACAAAAAAAGTTTGTGTCTGACATCCAACGGCTGAAAAGAGGAAGCTTAAGAGCATAGAGGCTGATTATGTTCCTTAAGCACTCACGACTCTCAAATATGATTGGGTCTGTTCTGCGTGCCATCTGTTTTATTTGCTTAATTTTGATTTTTGTGGCACAGATTTCCCAAAAATCGGTCTCTTTAAATACTTTTTTTTTCACATTTTTTTTCCGATTTTATTCCCAGTGAAGCAACAGGAGGCAAAGACAATGCAGAATCACACTTAAATCATAATTAAAGTTAAACGAGCTGCATCTGGTATAATTTTACTCTTGAAGCTTGTTGGAGCTTCTCTTAACACTTGCGACTTGGAGAGTTTCTTTTGACCATCTTTGTCATGTGTAATTGAAACGCATTTAGCCATACCAGCCGTTTGCGTTTAGTGTGTTTAATGCATTTAGTGGTAGTCTAAAAATGACTCACGTTTTCAATTTAGTTTTGGATTTTAGATTTTATTTATACAGTAATCTGGGAGTCTCGAACCTGACCGTATGTAAATATGGGTGTTGGTGAGAGACGGAGTGGTTTTCTTTTCCCTCGGTGTCGTGTCAGCTGTGGAGAAGGGTCACTTTACTAAACGTTTCATGATCTACTTGATTGGGAAACAGAGAAGCACTTTTAGAAATGTAAAAAATAAGTTCTGTATTGACCCTGGAACTAGGGTTTGACTGGCCAATCTTACCCCAGAAAGTGCTTATTAAATGTAATTAGACATTGTCATGGGACATAAGCCTCAGCAACCGTCGTCCCTCAAATTTATTTTCCCCCTGTAGGCTTGACTGATGAAGAAAAGTCATTTCCAACCACGTCATCAGAGCGTTTTAGTCGGACCTGGAGGAGCACCCTGTTTGTCTGGGTACTGCTTTGGCATGCACTTTATTTATTTGTTTGTTTGTTTTCCCCCCCAGGTGTCAAGTAAACGTACCGTCTGGTCAAGAATACAGAAGAGAAAAGTTGAGGCGTGATTACTGGGTAAGTAGGTCAAGACTGCGCAGGACGGGCCGACTTACACCAAGTTCTTTTTTTTGTTTTTTTTTTGGGGGTGGGCGACACATTATCGAGCGAGGTCGATCCAGATCGGCCTCTCTCGGCTGTGGAGGAGAGGGGCGAGCAGCCGGAGGTTTGACTGGTGTGAGCAGGTGGCGCCGGCACATGTGCACTGACACCGCCCCGCTTCCACCCTCCGCAGATCCACTGCTCACATCTGGCCAGCTGCCACTTTAAAAGCCGTCACCTGTCACAACCGGTGTTCTCTCATTCTGATAATAATTCTGATTGAAATGCGGCAAAAATGCGGTAAAAAAGAAAAAAAAAGGCTGCTAATTGAGCTCTGTGCTACAGTTTCAGAAAGGGCTCGTCAGTGACTCAGTGTAACAGGTAACGGGGTGAAGGGGTGAAAACGGACATGCAGGTGCTGTGACCGTACAAACTGATGATCTCATTAGTCCAGTGCATGAGAGTTGTTCTCCTTGAACATCTGACGCGGGGTCGGAGGGAGAACGCCGGGTTCAGTAAATAGGTGCAGCGTGGTGCTGACCAGTTGGAGCGCCAGCTCTGGATACATTGAATCGAGCTATTAGCCGTGGTCAGCTTGATTTACGGAGCACGCTCTAACATACGTTTGAAGTCGCGCAGCGTTTTGTTCCATTTTGGGGTCCATTTGGTTCCGTGCAGAAACAGATTTTGCAGAGCGGGACCTCCGCATGCAAATTCAATTTTCTCAGCTCTGCATCGGTTACAGAAAACACAAATCTCCTTTAAAATGTTCTTGTTTATCTATGGGAAAGCAGTGACTGGATCTCATTATTTGGTTTTAAATGAGGCTTTTTCCCTTTTGACTACATCTAACTATACTTCTCTCCTGCCTCAGCAGCCTCATCATTATCGTCCAGGCTGACTAATGAGGGCTGCTCCCCTCTGTCCTGTTTGTTTCTGCGGCAAGGCATCGGAGCTACGCCAGATGTCGTCTACCTACAGCCTCTGGGAGATGAGCGTGCTGCCCGGGAATCGCACCGAGGGGAAATCCGAAATGAGATTTATCGTGCAGTGAGAGCTGCACGATAAATCTGAAGGTACTCTTCAGATGAAAAGGGCTTCAAAGCCTTTCAAAAACAGCCTTTGCATGACATGCAACAGCCTCTTGGTTCGTCGTGCCTTTATTTTTACTTCAGTAAAGTTTGGTCGCTTCCAATCATGTTTGGTCAAATTCTGCCAAAACCCCCCCCCAAAAAACAAAGCAGATTCCTATTGTGGAGTTTGTTCTCCTGCTCTTTGTCCACCTCAGTATAACACTGAGCTAAACTCCCTCAACCTTTAAGAGTGCCACATCGTTTGCTAGTGGCTAATTACAAGTTTCAGAAACAACTCAAAGATCCCTGATGCAGCGTGTGTCAGTCTTGTCAGTTAGAGCGGGGGAACATATTGAGGAAGCTGGAAGCTCTCTTAAATGAAGATACAGTATCGTCTTTGCTTGATTCTGATAGGACTTTTGGTCCACTTTGGTGCACTTTTCCATTTGAAAAAATGCTATCATTGAAACTTGCTGCTTTTTACACTCTGTATAGAGCAGATGCTCCAGTCTGACCCGGTGTTTTTTTGTTTCTCTCTTTCTTTCCCTTTAGATCCATCTACAGCTTGTAAGTCAAAATGCAACGAGGTAACATATCATGATTGAATGTGAGTCTATTGAATAAAAAAAAAACAAACTTGTATATTTTGCCTTTGCACCACAGATGCCATTTATTTCTCGGAACCCTTCAGCTGTTTGTGGCTCATCTTGTGAGGCACGTTATGATTACTGATACGCTGGTCTTTTGTCAACAAATGTCACAGGAGACCAAACCCAGCAATGTGTTACTCAGTCCCTTGAAATCAAGCAACTCTTTAAAAACAGCTCACAAATAGTTTCATTCTCAGATAGTGGCCAGGATTTGGCCACAACAGCCTGGCCGTGTTTTTGTTGGGAACTATTATCGGTTGCCGGCGGTGAGACAGTGGATGTGGGATTTGGTAAAAACACTCCATTATATTTGACTACTTTTTTTTTTTATCAACAGTGGAGCTCTACAGCACAGGTTTAGAGTGTTTATCAAATTTTGGATCCACAGACATGCATGTGGTGTTGGTCAGGGCGTTGTAATGGATTTGATGAATAAGGAAATTATGGATTAACACCGGGTTTACAGTTTAAAGAATAGACTGTATCTCAATATTAATATCTTTTCTTTTAGGTGTGCGTTTTCTTTGTATTCCGATGCCTCCGATCTTTGGGTTTCACGTAAGTGAAATGCTTTGAATGGCTTCTGAGCTCAGGCTTCATCTCCCTGAAGGCTCGGCTCTGCAAGAACTGAGAGCATGATGTGATTATGTTGCTTAACTGGCAGTCAGGAGAACCAAAGTCCAGAGACTCATGAGAAATTACCCCCAGCAAACCTGCAACATCCATAATGTTTTCAGGTGTGTTGGCAGATTAGTAGTCATCGTTTGAGGTGAGATTTAATTTACACCCGGGAAACAAAAGAGATATGTGAACGGAGGCCATACAGGATATCGCCTCGACGTAGAGCAAAGTCCACGTCAGTGACGTGACATTATTTGCAACAGTGTGACACAAGGAGGGGTACAGAGCACAAAAGAAGATAAAGAAAGGATGAACATTAACATATTTGCATTTCCCGAGGCAGTTTGTCTCCTCCTTCCTGCTGCATTCCCGCCCAATCCACCCTGTCTCTCTACAGCCTTTGACCTATCCGCCCCTCCCCCAAAACACACACACACACACAGGCCAGGGCTATTGACAGGGTCATATGATACCAATGATGGCTGTGTTTAGGAAGCACATGAGGTCAAAAAAAATGGTTTTCCTGCTTTCCACCGAACGTAGAGGAAAATTTGCATGAAATGGTGAAGTCCAGTGATTTTCCACAATTTTGAGGCGCATGCACTCGAGGATTCTTACCCGATGCCATGTTAACTACTATGTCGCTGAACACGATACACTGCTACAGTAAACTCGACCAGTGTGTTGAGGAGTGACATTTGCAGAGCTGCAGGTACTGACTCGGTGATTGGTCGTCGGCAGGAAAAAAAGTTATTCTGCAGCTTTTCTGTTTTTACGCAAAACTCTTTACAGTTAAGAATTCCGCTTTTCATTCTCAACACGCAACATTATGATCACCCGTGGACCTGTGATGGCGATATGCCTCAATTTTCTAAGAAAGAGGTCGTAGCAGATAAATCTACAATGGCGATGACCCTTGGACCCACTTAAGTATTCACACCAGTTTCATTAGCTGTAACAGGGGGCATCGTTTTGCAGTTGGTGTTCTTTTACTTTCACAACACAATGTAAAGCGTCTTTCTTGTTCTTGCACGGGATCGGGTACAGCAAGGAAATTGCAGGAGTCTCCTCCTAAGGTGCAGTGTTTTAATCGCAGTGTGTGTGTAACGTTGTCCATTGCAGCTCCACAACTTGGTAAGATCACATCCCACTGCTGTCCCACAGACCTGCACCATGAAGCCATTTAATCATGTTCGACCACTGCACGCATGAAGGAAACTGTAATTTAAGAAAATATACAAAACACTCTTAATTGTTGAAATAAGTATTACCCCTTCAATCAATGTGAGAAAATCTGTTTTTTGTCAAAGATTATTTACAACACAGAAAGATGAAGAACCAAACTGTGTGACATGTTGTATATTGCTTGGTAAATGGACAGAAAATGGAAGTAGAGATTGCAGGTGGAAGAAGAGAGGGGAATGAGGAGTGAAGGATGGGGGTGGGGGGTGGGGGGGCAACTTGTGAGGAAGTGACTTGTTTGGGGTCACAGAGTGTGGCCTGTGACTGAACAGCCACAGGACAGCCGTAGAAAGTCTGTGCTTCAGAGGTATACTGTCGCACCACAAACTGCATTCCAAAAAAAAAAACCCCAAACGCACCTCCTCACTCTCCATTTGGCTCTATGGGAATCCTGGATTTGTCACAACACGCTGAAAGAGCAACAGTGCCACACGCTTCCACCATGAGGCTAGGCTGTTACGGTCTTTATTACCCACTCTACCGGAGGAGCTGAATTTGAGGAAAAGTATTTCCAGAGATCTAGTGCATTGACTGACCACTGTGTTATGGGAGTGCTATGGAATAATTCCTACATGTGTCAAAGGGGAAAATGTCACCAGTCAAAGACTATTGTTGTGATTGCCTGGAAAGTGCATGTAACTCTTTAAATGACCTGTGGTAATAATTAAAAACCTTTCCTTAAAAATAAATAAATAAAATAACTTGATGTGGAAAAATTGTAGAAAAACTGCTGCAAAACATTCCTGAAAAAAAAAAAAAACTGTGCCAAAACTATTGGCCATGCCACCCCCCACTCCTTCTCAAAATTGCTTACTACGGAATTCCTATTTCATGTGACAATCATAATCTCAGTTTACATTTTTACAAAGCCGCTTGATTCATTCATTTGTCTATTTTCAGTACAAGACATTTGAGGTCACTCACCATGATTATATCCCATAAGTCTAAAAAATATGTTACATCTCCATCATTTGACCCTAGGAAACATTACCCTGTAACCTCACCCATTCCCCTGTGACCACTGTGTGTGTGTGTGTGTGTGTGTGTGTGTGTGTGTGTGTGTGTGTGTGTGTGTGTGTGTGTGTGTGTGTGTGTGTGTAAAGAAAGAAGAAGAAGAGGAGGGGGTGGGGGATCTTTCAAGCCACCTCAGGACAACTTCACTTGTGTAACCTGGAGGAGTCAGAAGAAGTAGCCGAGGGAAAATAATGGCTAAATCTGCTGCAGCTGCAGAGAAATGCACAGAAAAAAAAACCTCAAGTACAGATGATATAAAGAATTGACTGTTTAAAAAAAAACTTTTAAAATGTTACATTGTGTAATCTAAACTTGAATATGGTTTTACAAACAATAATGAAACTGGATTAGGATTCATGTGTTATGCTCAAATTTTACTCCCATTTGCCGTTTTATTTTATCATGTCCTAAACAGGTTATATTCATCCAGGACTGATACTATGTTTACTACATGTATATTTGGCCACAGCACACGGAAATTACTAAAACCAACGAGTTGCTGCACTTGTGGAAAACCGTGATCAGAGCAAACCGAGGAGGAACTTTTATTTTGACGGTATGACGTGAAACGAGCGCACAACCGCACTCGTGCACACTGGTGGGTTTCTTCTTTAGGACAGATTAAAAAGATGGTTCTAATAAAATCCCCTCATTTGTAACAGTCATCCATGGTGGCGGAGCTCGGATCCATTTTGCGCTCAGGAGCCATTTTCTAACCGAGGGAGCGCAGAGCTGCGCCACGTTGCCTGCGCCGGGGCGTGTTCACAGTGAACGGCGTCTCGCGTGGAAAGTGGAAATTAAGAGGGGGGGAAAAATCACACGGAGGCAAATTTGAGCAATCTCAAAATTTAAAACTAAAACCCTGGGTGCACAGTTCGCCAACATGAACCACAGGCCGGCTGTGTGTGTGTGTATGTGTGTGTGTGTGTGCGGGGGGGAGCGTGGGAGAGGCAGGCCTGTGCTGCTGGAGTCACTGCCTCCATTTTGAAGAGCCTCCATCCACGCTGAGAGGCGCACACTGTGTGCGCCGCTGTAGCCCGACGACTGCGCCATTCTGCCGTTTCCTGCGCACTGACTCACAAATGCGAGACAAGAGCGCGGAGGTGCAGCCTAAACACGCCTGCCTGCCCGCCTGCGTGCCTGCCTGCCCGGGGTGAATGGACGGGTTGGACGCTGCTTGGCTGCTCTGGTCCAACATGGCCGGCCCGAGACGTAACGGCAACAACTGTTCCACGCACTCCCAACACAGAAACAAGAACTAACGAGAGGACACGGCAGCGGTGAACTGTCGAGCTGCTGCAAACGCCGCCATGTTGAATACCTAGTGTGTGTTAATGGGGGCTGTGGGTGGAGGCTACAAGCAGGGTGGAGGGTTGTTCCGCATGTTCCAGAAGCTCTAGCCTACCCTGGCGGCCCCTGTGGCAAAAAATGGGGCCCTGGACCTTTTGTTCCCCCAGCTTCCACACAGCCTGAGGTTCACCATAGGTCATTTACGTAACATCATGACGACTAACTTCTTTACCATACTCATGCAGCGGGGTGGGGGTGGGGACAGCACAGCCATGGTGGTAGTCGTAGTAGTAGTAGTAGTAGTGGTGATAGTATAGAATGAGCAGGCGGTGCCCTGGTATTCAAATTGGTAATATGAGTTTAAAAAAAAAAATTTTCGCTGCTAAAGGTACCACCGTACCCGGGCTGCACCCGCCGTACATTACAGTGCCGGAGGGGAAGCAGCAGCTCTATATGTAGCATACGCTTTGCAGGCGTGCTCGCATGTGTGGCCACGCCGCGTTGCATAAAAGCCTCAGCGCCGTAATATTGTAGTGCAATATATTGTACTATAGTGCAGTACAGAACGGATCGCCTCGGTATACAAACTCCACCGTGCGCGCGCGCACGCCGGTACAGTACAGAACCGGGGTGGTGGTGGGGGGGGTGCCCGTGCGCGTCCACGTGCAACCTACACACTCACGCTCATCTGGTGAATACCCCGGGATGAGAGTGCCAGAGAAAAGGAGAGAGAGATAGAGGGGAGGGGGACCGCTCCTCCTCCTCCGCCTCTCCTCCGCCTCCCCTCTTCCTCCTCCTCTCTCTCTCTCTCTCTAACCTACTCCACACACACCACGTGGTTTCCTCTTTGCAAACAAAAAAAGAAAAAAACGTGAATTGGAGTCGGTGGAGGGGCGGCGTCACCCCTCTGCCGGCAGCAGGCGGATCGCCCATAGAGGGAAGGCTAGAAAACCAGAGAGAGAGAGAGAGAGGGAGAGAGAGAGAGCGAGCGATAGAGAGAGAGGAAAACATTTTTTTCCCGATCCGATCCCGCCATAGTTTCCCCCCACTCTTCCACCACAGACCCATCACCAAACCCACCCAGTCCAACCCACCTCCTCAGTGCACAGTGCGATAGATAGAGAGGCTATAGGCTGCTGCTTTATCCGTCTGCCGGGGCCGGCTGCAAGTCAAGGGATTTCATTTCTCCTGCTGCTCCACTTATTCTACTGGATTTACAGCTACATTCAACGTCGGCTTTCCCACCCCTCCTCAACACTTTCAGAATATTTTTTTTTAGTTTAGTTTTTTTTATTTTTAAGAATAAACACCTGCTTTGATTTTTTTTTGAAAAGCGCCCCTTGACATTCTCTATTTTTCTCTGTTGCGTGCTTTTCCACTTTCCGCTGGTGTGGCAAGTGTGTCAGTGTCTTGTTGCGCTGTTAGCAAATTGAGGAGAAACTTTTCCCCCGGCTGGCTTCAATTTCAGCTCATTTCGGCTTTTTGTTTTTTTGTTCGTTTTTTGGGACTTTTTTGGGGAAGAATAAATTTCCACAATGCACAAGCTCTACATTGGGAATCTAGGCGACAGCGTGACTGCCGAGGACTTAGGGAAAACCTTTGACGACCACAAGATCCCATACTCCGGACAGTTTCTCATGAAAACCGGCTATGCGTTTGTGGATTGCCCGGACGATCAATGGGCCATGAAGGCTATCGAGACGTTTTCTGGTGAGTTTAAGGTGGACTCCTTCCACCTTTACTTTTCATTCATTCTCCAGAGAAGCGACAGACGCCGGTGTGTGGACCCGCGGCTGCATGCCCAGCTCTCGGCGGTGCACTCCGCTTTACACTCCCGACACCACGCCGATAATCGTTATGTTTAAAATAAACAAAATACACTCCCATAATTATTAAATTGATGGGGGCTCCGTGGCGTGTGTAGTGCTCTACGCCCGGGGGGAGCCATTCAACTTTAGCAGAGGGGGGAGGGACACATGTAGTAGAGCTAAAGCTATACCGTACAGCATAAAGCAACACTCTTATTAAAACGAGCGGCTTAGCATGCTGCCTTATTATCCACATCTAGTTGGCTGTTTGCAGCTCATAGGGATGAATGTGAGTGACATTTGGGGGCATGCTACACACCGGTGGACTCCACTCCTGAATGTGATATACTATGCTGGCTCCCCTCCCCCTTTAAGCCGGCAGTCCACTATGACAAAGATAGTGGGGGGAGAAAAAAAAAAGAAACATCTTACCCTGTGTACTACTTACCCAAACAGGCCTCACGCCATTACGAATCCAAAATTACCGACGTGCTGCAACATTATTGCCAGAAAGGCTCTATCTCCCCTGCTAGGATAATGCTTGTAGCCTGTATTTCTCATGATTTGCTACATATGTAACGTGAGGAGGCAAGGTCGCCATGCCTGTCAGCTGCTGCTTCTTCTCCTTCCTCCTCACCCCAAAGCAGCCCTGGTTCAAATACACACATACACACTCGCATATGCAGCACGTGCATTTTTTAATCTCTGTCCCTAACACCTCCATGTTTCCATGAGAAGAAATATTGATGTTCATATGGTTGTCACACCTCACGTCTGAGGGTGCTGGAGTGGCCCATAAGTAGTGGCTGTGCGTGTATGTGCACACGGCACTTCTTGGTGACTTTCAGCTTTGTTCCTCAACTTCTCGTGTTGTTGCTCACACAGGCTTCTAGTTTTAATGTTCAAAGTTAGCCCCACTTCAGCTAGCCTCCAAAACCCAGCATGAACACACAGCACATCCACTCATGGGCCTACAGGAGCTAGTAAACAGTTAGCATGTAGCCACATAGTGTGTTTTCTGTGTGTGTCATTAAAGTCCGTATTTATACCGTCTTATTTATTTCCTTCCTCCCCCTACCCCCTTCAGGTAAAGTGGAACTCCATGGGAAACGTATTGAGGTCGAGCACTCCGTCCCCAAGAAGCAAAGGTACCGTATAGTACCATATCGCCCCCTCCCCCCCTTCACTACAAACCCCCCTTTCATGTGTTGCATCACATTGTCAAGGCATTTTCTACCATGCTCCTGTGTGTAAATATGACCATATATCTGCTCGCTTTGCCATTTGTGGCGTGCTACGTGCCCCTGTGGAGACCCCGTTTTTTTTACATTTCTGGAGGTGGTGTTGGGCCTGGCTGGAGTAGGTTAGGTGGTGCTTTTTGTGTTGTTGGTGGTGGTGTGTGTGTGTTGTGTGTGTGAATGAAGCCTCAACTTTGTCGGCCATTGCTGTGAAAGTGAACTGGTGACAGCCAGCTGAAGCTGCACGCAGAGCCACGTAAAAAAAAAATCTATTCTTTGCTCGTCTTTTGTGCACCACTGGTGTTGGCTGAGTGCAGGAAGATAAAACATGGAGGAGTGATATAACCTACTTTGCAAAGTCCACACATGCAACTATAGGTACGTCCTATAGTCCTGGTAGGCTGCAGAGCTCTTCCCCTTTATTTTACTGCACTTACGGGTTTAATTTGACGCTGTTTTGCTGATACAGTAGCTTTGAGGAAATACGCTGCTGAGCGACCTTTGTTAAGTTCAGTTTGGAAATTTAATTGCGTATATACTATTTACACGTATGCCGATTTAACTACTGTATCACTTAGACTGTGGGTGTGGGTGTGTGTTAGTGAATGCCCTGCTTAATTTGCGGCTGCATATCATTTTTAATATCGATACACGTATCTACGAAGGTTCCACCTTAAATCCAGCCTGTTCATTTTTTTTTCTTTTATTTGCTGCAAAATACGTCCAGTTGTAAAGCGATTGTTTGGATTGACAACGTACTTTTAAACAACAGGCCACTCAAAAAAAGGTACTTAAATGTGCTGTTAAATCTTATTTACGTCTTCTAAAAACTCAGCCACACAATTAGTTTTTATAGGTAATTTTATATTTTTAAGCATATTATTTGAACTCGTTTTCTTGCATAACCAGTTGTGATATTAATGTTAATGGTGTAAATATTTGCATATCGTATCCGGTGATTTTTCAAAAATATTTTAATGTGGAAAAATGACGAGACCTGTGGCTTTGGGCTCTTGGTGTGTTAATATATGCGAACCAGTTGGACTCCAGTGTGGCTCAGTTGACTGGTGTAGGTCGTCAGAGCTGACCGGCTTTTAACACTATTATGAAATACGCCTATAGACATCATTCATGGCTGTAACCTTTGGCACAGATACGAGGTGGGGCAGTGGGCTCACTTCTCCATGTTCCGCCATTTGGACACGTGTGTGCGCGCGCCTGTGTGTGTGTGTGCGAGTGTGTGTGTGTGTGCTTCCCATGTTCAAATAGAGCAGTGTGCGTAGGTTTTACCCTCTGTGTTAGCTTTCAATAAATTCTACCAATCCAAGCAACCAGTGTCTGTGTGGATTTGCGTGACTGTGGCCAAATATTAGGATTTCAGCTGTTTTTGGGGGGTTGCGCTCTTTGCGCCGCGGAGAAGTTGTCGCAACATGGCGTCTGTGGCGCAAACATGGGGCCCCAACACTGCGGTGTTTGTGCAGGTGAATGGAGCCCGGGTACCGATTATTACATAAAAACGAAGGAAACGGGGTCAATCGCCATGCACAAGCAAGCAACATGGCAGCAGGCTGTAATTTCTGAGACCCCCACCCCCTTCCCCACCCCCCCACAGTGGGTCTGTAAATTACTGTGATGGCGCAGTGTTTGTGCGGGGCTGTCCCACGCCTTCGCAGTGATAACCTTGAAGAGCCATAATGATAAAGATGATTTGTGAGGCACATACACACACACATAGGGTGGCCACAGTAGACGTAACGAGGCCTTCCCGTACAACACGTGGTGCGTTCACGTACAGTGGTGTCACTCCACGTCAGGCAGTGAGGGCAAAATGGCGAAGCTGTGAATGAAGCAGCGGAACTACACTCTATCCCTCTCTCTTTCTCTCTCTCTCTCTCCCTCTCTGTTTTGTCGAGCTCGGCTCACCCTGTAGGAACACACATCTGGCCCCCGTTCATTTGTGTGTGTGTGTGTGTGTGTGTTTGTATTATTTACATACGTACAGTTATGTGCGTGAACGCAGCACGAGTGAATTAAATATTACTTTTTTTGGAAGCCCCGTCTTAAAATGGCTGCCCATGCACAAGTCAACCGTAGTCCAAATTTTGTCAAATTTTTGCCTTTAAATATTAATGTCAAATAAGGAGCGAGCCACGCCATTTCCGAGTTGACGCAAATTGGCCCAATTATTGCGAGTCGTTTAGAAGAGTCCCACCTGTGTGACAACAATGGGCTCGGGAGTAATTTGCGGGTGTCAATTTGACGAAATGGGCGTTTTCTGGACTACTCGTGCATGCCAAAATCAAACAACAAAAATACAAATGATTATTCGCGGCGTATTTTTTTTCCACTCCTGCCAATGCACGACGAGATAAGCGGCCCGTGTTGTGTAGTAGTTGAATTCCGTAGCGTCGTGTGCTCTGACGTAGTTATGCTGCTGTGGCTGTGTGGGAGCTGGCGTATTGTTGCTTCTTGGGTGGAAGATATTGTATGTCTGTGGTTTAACGCCATAAGGTAGTTTTCTTTCTTTTTTTTTTTCCAACATGGAGGTGTGTCTGTGGGGCTATTCAAAGGGAACCAACCCTTTTCGAGGGGGAGGGGAGAGGAGTGGGGGCAGGGGTTGGGGTGAGGGGCGAGATTGTAAGAGAAGATCTAAGGTCCAACTCCTTGTTTGTTCCCAAAGTGTTTGTGCTGAAGCACCTCGGAGGCTGCAGGGGGCGCCGCCCATGGCTGCCCCTGACCCCTGACCACACTGCAACATGTGAGCTGAGTGTGTGTGTGTGTGTGTGGATCGTATAAAACCAAGGAGCTGCAGGGAGCTGGAGATAGAGGCTTCTAAATGCTCAGAGACGGTCAAAATATTCATCATGAAGTTCGCTGAAATGTGTGTCAGGCTGAGGTCAGCAAGAGTGGTAGAGGAGGGGGAGCGGGAAGAACCAGGAGGGGTGCAGGAGTGGGGGGGGGGGGGGGGGGGGACTGAATTGTGTTTGAGTGGGGGTGGGGGAGTTCTTCAGAGGCAACAAGCCAGCCTCTCTGGAGAGAAAAATGTATAGAATGCCTGTAGGGAGGAAGTGTAAAGCAAACCTGTGACAGAGGCAACACTTCAGAAATATCATTGATATCCTTAATTTTAACCACGCAGAGCTTGTGTGAATTTGTAGGGTGTCCATATGTCATCGTATTCAGTCTGTACAATTAATCCGAGACTGTTACTGTTACCTGAGGTGGTTAGTTGAAGTTTTATCAGTCATCATGTCAAGATGGTGTAAATACTGCACCTCAAACTCCCAGAGAAAATTAAAATCATCAGATAAATAAATAAATATTTTTTTGTTAAGCTTAGAATTTGTTTGCTCTCATTTATTTATTTATTGTAAATCCCCCTCCCCCCACACTGGTGATATTTCCACAGTTTGGTGTATGCCTGCATACACACTCATTCCACAGTCTTGGTATGTGTGAGCACGGCGAAGGAGGGCTCCATTGTGAACAGGGATTTCTACCAGGGTTGGGGAGTTGATTTTAACAAGTGTAGATGCAGCCTGCTCACGAGGCTGGTTCTAAAAAGGCATGCCATCTCCTTGAGTATCTCAGTTTTGATCCAGAATTGGGCTTGGGTGTCCACAGACTGTAATGGACTCCAAAAGTGTGACACCGTGGTTGTTTTTAACGTGTTGGATTTTGTTGGTCATTTTTTCACGTGAGTTATCTCTTTGACGGGGCTGATGATGTGAATGGAAATGATTTTTATGCAACTTTAGAAAGGCTGTTGCACTGCGTAATGTTTCTGCAGATAAACAGATATTAGGCCATGCGCCGGTTCCTGTTTTATCTAAAAGAAGCAAGAAGCACCTTGTCATGCGTGGGCCACCATTGACTAGTTCAGAGGAGCGGCTATGCTCTGCTGTGTCCAAACTCTTAACTTTGTTGTACCGGTTTCAATTTGTATTCATTTAGAAGTCAGTTTCTGTGATTGTGTAAAGCCAAACGCAGAGGCGAAGTAGCAGCGCTGTATGGAAATGATCTGTAAGAAGTGCTGCCTCATTATATAACAGCCCAAGAAAAGGGAAGTTCATTCATTCACCGATCCTCGCGCCCACTGGTGTTGCAGGGGCCTATCTCCGGCTCACACAGGGCGAAAGACAGGAGACACACATGGTCAGGGCGCACACAACGTTCACACCTATGAGCAGTTTAGAGTTTCCACTTGACCTGGTTGCGTGTTTTTGGACTGTGGGAGGAAACCGGGGCACACACGGGGAGACCATGCAAAATTCACACGGGCCAGAAATGAATTAATGGCAGTTCTCATGGCTCTGCTGGTGACACTAAGAATAATAATTATAGTAACGAAACTAAGCCTGGTAACGCGGGGGAAGTGGTAATAAAGCAAAACCAAAAGTAAGTGTTTTGCCACAAAATGCCTTGGTCGCCTAATGATCGACTGGGCTCTGATTTTAATTATTTTTACGGGTCTATTTATTGATCACAGTCGGTGGGAAGAGACGTTGAATAAAGGGCATGTAGAAGTAAGTTTGTGGCTTGTCCTCTGCTGGGAGCTAATTGTTTTGATTTTTTTTTTCCCGTGCAGGTCTTGTACTGGCCTTAAGAGATGATTTCTAAAATTCACTAGTCACAACATAAACTATTTTCATGTAGAATAAATGTGAGGCCAAGTCTTCAATTTGAAGAGGTACTGTTGCTTGCCATCTTTGATTATCTGTTTTAGCCTCTTATTTACATATGAGTAATCCAGCTCTGTCCTAGTCACCTCATCCCCCTTTTTTTTATTCCATATGTTTGCATAATGTTTCGATAAATGGATGGTTGTTGTTCTGTGAAGTCCCCACCACAATAATGAACCAGCCGGCGATCAAAGTAACCAAAGGAGTGGCTTTCCTCCTCCTCCGGGTTATTGGATTCCACCACGCTCATGCAGAGTGTTTTCAGATCATCTCAGTCCTCCCCACTGCTCCCCCACTCCTTTATTACCCCCTAGAATGTGATTTTTTTTTTTTTTTAATTCTTAAGGTGAGAGATTTTTTTTTAAGCTCTTTTGGTATTTTTTGAGAATATGAACTCATAAATGTCGGGCATCTGCGGTAGCAGAATTGGTTGGGATGAAAAAAGGATGAAAAGCCAGCCTGTTCTGTGCTCCTCAGGAGCTTTGTGGCGTGTGCTGGTGGAGCTTTAAAATGTTTGGCATGTCAAAGCGCCGACTGTCATCAGGATCCCTGATTTTAATTCATTTTCTGCTTTTATTACCAACGCGCTTTCATGAAACAGATGAGGATTCTGTTTTTCCTGCCAAGGGAAAAGATGCTGGTGATGTTTGAGTCGGTGGCTACATTTCCACGTTGCCGTTCAAAGTGCTAACCAGCAGCGGGTAATAACCTCCATAAACCTCATTATCTCGTAATCTTTCTGGAGACACATCATTTGTATTTTGGGTAATAAAGCCACCGCGACCTAGACTGAATAATAAATGTGCAATTCTCGATATGGTGGACACCAGATTACCGTGATTTTCCCAGTAATTCAATTTGACATATCTGGAATTCACAAAATCCTCTCTCCTCCGGCAAAAGAAAAACAAACATGAAGTGCAAATTGGAGCAAGGGTCAGCTGTTAGTAACTCTTAATAGAGGCGAGGGGAAAATTTGTTGCCTTCCTCTTGTGTCGAAGTTGGTGTCCTGGTGGTTTTTGGGACCTGGTAATCTCCCCTGGGCAATTAGCATTAGCTCTGCATCTGCAGGGCAAACCTGGCGAAGAGTGGTGGATATTAAAGCTCTATTTTAAGCTCAGACGCCACCCTGTGACCCGTCGCCCTCTAACCTCTAAAATAAAGCGGCGTCTGCTTTTGAGCCCTTATCATGTAGTGTGGGCAAAGGGATTTTTCCCTTCTGTCTCATTTCATTTCAAGGATTTCAAGAAGCCGCCGGAGAGGTGAAAGTGTTCGGGTGGAGCGAAAGTCTGAGGAAATAAGACGGGCCTTTTTAAACGCACTTCTTTTTTGTTTCCCCCCCCCTCCTGTCATCCTGCAACACCCATAGATTTGTCCTGGGGCTCCCTGGGTGGTCCACCACCAGAGGCTCTTGTTTTTAAAAAATAGTTTTCCAATGCCTCATGCCAGGATGGCTGGATAGGTCCCCCCCCCCCCGTACGTAAGGATTACGATGCTCGATCAGCTTTAATCGGCGCTGTTCATGTTTAGTCCGGCCACGGGGAGGTTAAACGGGTCAAGTTGAGATCGCTTAGTGGCCAGATGTATCGGGATGAGAGCAGTGGCCGGGGTATGAATGCTGGGTTTTAGCGCTGGCTCGACGGTGCCGAGCTGTCACGGGCTTGTGGCCCCGATTTTTATGTCCAGCTCGGCGGTGAGAAACAAGAAGGGCTGAAGTCGGGGACGGCCTCGAGCGTGCCACCAAAAAAAAAAAAAATGGCGGCGAGAGCGCATCCTGTTCGGTCACCGGGCTTCCTCCTTTTATCGTAGACGCGTCGGACTTGGCTTTGCCTCCATCTGGGCCTCCCCGTGTTATCTCCGCAGCCCCCCGCTTCAGCAGAAAACTCATGCGGCGTGGCCCGGTGCGGTCCCGGCTCGTATTTTTCCCCACAGTTTCTCTCTCGTTTTGTTCCATTATTCATGTCCCCCCGGACCATGAACAGTCGCACAGCTTTTCTTCAAAATCAGTTCAGACTCACCTTTTTATCTCCCTTTTCCTTGCTTTTAAGTCTGGAGTTCAAATGCGAACCATTTTATTTTCATATATAGACCCCCCCCACCCCGCACCTGGGCTTTTGAATGGGGAATTTTGGGAAATGGCAAACGGAAATTTCCCCGTCGCGGGCCGATTAAAGGCGCGTTCCCTCCTAAAGTGAGGGGGCGAGACGAGGCCGCTCTGGATTGCCCGCACCTGGCGGCGCGGGCCGCGCCCACCCCCCGGCGGTACTCCCGAGTATTCCACTGCCGTCGGTGTGCCTCGAAATTGTCCCACTTTGTCCAAAAGCGTCCGCGCAAATTCACAGGCAGGTAGGGGAAAAGGCCCCCCGCGCCACGCTGGCCAACGGCGCCGACGGGCCCATGCCTCTTGAGCACGCATCCTAACCTGGGTGCCTGTCACCTGCAAGCCGACGGCCTCACTTACCTGCGGTCAGGGTCAAACCGCTCGACGAGACGAGTGGCGGCCGCGTCAAAAAAAACGGAGGGCGAGTCGTCCGTGGAGGCAACAAGTAAACACGCGGCTAATGCTCCGCCGCGCCGTTTCCTTCACTTGCCCCGCGTGGGCCAATGCGATGGACCCTCGTCCCCGGAGGTCCCATCCACAGCGTTCCTGTGTGACGTAGGCCGTGTCCCCCTGTGTCGTGCGGAGCAGGGAGGTCAGAGCGTCCTGCCCCCCCCCCCCCCCCACGCCCCTAGCTGCTGTTAGATTCACCGTGTTGCTCAAGGAGAGACTACTTGCGGCCAGATCATAAATAAATAAATAAATAAATAAATCTACAAACTCCCGCACTATTGAACAAAATCTGAGGGCAAGTTGGAAATGCAAGAAATGGCTCCCAGGTGAATTCCAGGAGTGCCCATAGTTGCCATAACAGTGTATCTTATGAATGTCTGCGCAGTTATCCGCTCTCTCTCTCTAGCTGTGTTTGAAGACGTGTTTTTGACTGCACTTAGCTGCAACATAGCAGAGATTGTGCTCTCCAATGGCGCTGGTGCGTCGCCCCCAGTGCAGGGAACATTTTGTGAAGTTTCGGTCTGAAGCAGCGGCCGGGAAAAAAACACACGGTTTTCCCAGTTCAATTTGTTTAGAAATCTGTCTGAAATGCATCTCAGCAATTCACGAACCCCTGCCTCTCTCTGCTTTTAAGGAACTTGCTGCCAGTCGTGTCGTAAGAAATCCTGATTTGTTAAGTTTTTGCATACTAGTCAGGATTGCTCTCCCTCTCTCTCTCTCTCTGTCCCTCTCTGTCTCTCTCTGTCTCTACTCTCTCTCACAACTTAACTTCCCGGATTTCTTTTGTACTGCTTTGTTTTTTCAAATGTTTGTCATTTCTGTACGGTAATGAAAAACTGCTCTCTTCTACTCTGACGCTGTGGTTTCTTCTCTGCAAAGTGTTTTGCAACTCCAGATACTCTCAGAATATATCATGCCTGTGAGGAACTGTCTGTGTGTGTGTGTGTGTGTCTGTGTGTGTGTCTGTGTGTGTGTCTGTGTGTGTGTCTGTGTGTGTAGCTGGGGCTTTATCAACACAGCACAGAGAGAGAAAGAGAAAGGGAGCTGAGAGAAAAGAAGTAGCACGCCATGGTGAGTCTTCCTCTCCTCTCATGGCTGGCTAGGAGGAGGCGGTGGAGGAGGAGGAGGAGCAGGATGAGGAGGGGACGCTGGGCGGAGGGACTGAGGGGGGTGCGACCAATCGTCTGGCAGAGGCACCTGCGAGCAGGGAGGGGGAGGGAGCTCATAGGTCCTCCCACAGCCCAGCTCCTCTCTCCGGCACGCATGCTCTGACTTTTCCTTCTCTTTCTCTCTCTCTCTCTCTGTGCTCATACTTCCACTCTCGCTCTCTCTCTTTCTCTTTCTCGTCTCCCCCTCTCCCTCTCTCTGGTACAGTATGTTCACTTCTCTCTCTCTCTCTCTCTCTCTCTCTCCCCCTTGTTTTCCCTCCCTCTCTGTCTCCGTCCCTTGGCATGTTGCCATGTTCTCTGCACCATTCCAGGGTGTTCACGATAGAAGGGAGAGTGGCAGGCAGGCAGGAAGGCAGGCAGATGAACCGATCCACTGAGAGAGGCTCAAACACACACACACACACACACACACACACACACACACGCGCGCATGTTTTAAATTTGACGTCAGCTGCAACTGCATTTCCAGGGCAGCTTGGACAAACCTTTTTGGCGATAGCTGACTGGTAATCTGATTAGACAGCCTGCTGCTGCTCTACATGTTTGTCCAGTGGCATGTCTGCGGTTTGATGTCGTGTCCTCGCCTCTCATTAAACCATCAGTCGTGCCATTCAGCGCAAACGACTTTGTTTTTCCTATTAAGTGGCGGCGGGGGTTTTTGGGGGGCGTCTGGAGCGTTTTGTGCGATGCATTGTGACCGAGCTGCCGCGAACCTGATGCGGTGAGAGGGGGAGGGCTCGGGAACCGTCCGCGCCCAAAGTGCACCCGGACGCGAGGTAGAAATCAAGTGGTCCGAGTCAAATCGAGTGTGTCCTCATCCCGAGTGTGTTTATTACCAGGATTATGTCACAGCAGCCAGGAAGTAACTGTCAGGGCTCGGCGAGGACGAGCACAAAGAGGGACTTTCATCCTAAAAACAGACTCCAAACCTCAGTGCACATTCCCTGGTCTCAATGGTGGGTGTGATGCTTTTAAAAATAAAATGGATAAGATATTAGCTCTAAAAGAAGTGGGGATAACTTTGGTTTCAGACTGTCTGCACAAATAAATCAGGTTTGGCTTTTAGGAATGCGGCATATTTCACCATAAAGAATTATCGAGGAAATAGCAAACGGATTAAAGCTCTTGTTAAAAGTAATTAGTAAAAAGCTAATAGTTGCGTGTACTCGCAGCGAGTGATGCTCTTCATTTAAAGTACTGAACTCGCCTCAGTCTCTCTTGCTCTCTGCCCATTTGCATGAACCCAGCAGTGGGGTTTACCTAACTGATTAAAAAGAATTATTCAAAGCACATGCCATCGAAAACCTGTGGGTTAAAACAATAAAACCACAGCCATAAATCAGGAGAAGTGAAAACGCTGCGATTTAAAAGAAATGTGGCCGTGGTGAGTACTTCCTTTGTACATTGTGGTTGTCCCCAGACACGTAAAAAAAAAAAAGGGAAAAAAAAGACAAAACCTTTGAGGACTTCTCTGCTGCCGACCTTGACTGGACAGTTGAATGTCCTTTTTTTTTCCTCCCCCCCCCTCCAGAAGAGTAGCTGCAGAACTGTGCCAGGATAAGACATGAACATCTGTCCCCCTGGACACTAAGGTGCCACAGGTCTATCCGTTTGCCGCGCTAATCACCGGGTGAGATTGTAACTGTAGTCTCATCCACACGTTCACCTCACAAACGTGAATTTGTTTCCCCGCAAACTGTTCGTACGGAGCGATGGCGGTCCTTTTTTTTTATCTTGTGCTCCCTTTGTCTCCGTTTTTAAACCGGAAGTGAGCGTTGGCATTTTCACCATTCGTCAGAAATTGCCTGCATTTCAATGGTCGTGATTGTTCCCCAATGATTGAGGGCGACTCCAGCTATTTTACACACCAGTGATTGTTGGTTGTATGGGGGGGGGGGGGGGCATTCAGCCTGTAAGAATAGTCGGTGGATGTCTTTGTGTGGCTCAGGTGGAGCTTTATTAACTCAGAGCAAATAACCCTCATGATGTCAGTTGGCTTGGGGCTGAAAGCCTGCGCTGCAGACCGAGTTCATCTGGGAGGGTCTAATGAGAAAATATGTTGCACTACGGGAAATGTGTGATCCGGTGGTTTTGGAGCGAGATCTATGTCTGCGCCTGAATCGCCCACTCATTCGGTACTTCCACCTCACTGTCTGGAGAAATTCTGTACACGACACTGTTATTTCAGTGGTAAAATGAAAACTCACTTTTCAGAAACTGCCCCACTCTGCTGTTAATTATGTCTTTACTTTTGCAAAAATAGGCCATGCTAAATTAATGGGATTTCATAATAAAAACATACATGCATTTTTGTGATAAATCCATACACTGCTTTGTGTGTAACTCTAATTTATTTTTCTCTTAACTTATCTATTTTTCTGCCAGACTGCAATGCCTGACTGTATGTTTTGCTTTGTTACTGAGCATGGAGTTGTACGGTACTTTTCACCACGTGTTGTGGGACACTATGAGCCCACTATATAGGATATAATCATTCACACTGCACGCGATATGATATATTCAACATATAGTCGCTATATAGTCCGGTCTGTTGCAAGTGGTTTCAGACACAGGGATTGTGCAATTTTTTAAATGCATATAATAATACATAGAACGGTAGGCAGACAAGGGGTAATAGAAGGCAGTGTTTATATAGCTATAACTTAGTGTCTTAAGTATAATGTGAAATGCTATTCAGTATAAGCAGCAGCAGCAGCGGTGGTGGTGGAGGTGACAGTGAAAAAGCCAGAGATAGTCCAGCGTAATGAGAGGAACAATTAGAGGGAAGAGTGTGATGACAAAGGCCGCTTATCCCGGAGGCAACAGAAGACAAAGAAGGGGTGAGAAGATGTTGTGGGTAGTGACAGCGCAGAGGAGAAAGTGAAGCGGAGATGCATGGAGGCTTTATGTAGGTGAAGGGGTAAGAGCGTCCTGTCTCTTTAAGAAGAGAGCCCCACCCCCCCACCCCTCCGCACCCCACCTCCTCCTCCCGCTCCTCCGCCCCATCTTTCTGATTGTTTCTTCTCTGTGGTTCAAACCATCTGTCCTCTCTCTCTCTCTCCCTCCATCCCTCGCTCTCCCTCCGTGTCTCTTGCTCTTGTGCTTTTTTTTTCTCCTCCTCCCCTCTCTCCCTCATTCTGACCGCCTCTTGCTCTCTCGCTCACTAAAAATAAATTGTGCGCGCGTGCACACGCTCGCTCGCGCGCGCTCACACATCTGGGTGCGCGCACGCGGCACACGCGCGCACGCATACACCGGCGACGGGCAGTGAAGGAGAGACCAAGAAATGAAGAGAGAAAGAAATGAAGGGGAAGGGAGGAAGGGGGGGGTTGTTAGGCTGGTTGGGGCCCGGGGGTCGGCTCTGTACGGTGATGGGGCCCCTTGTGTGTGTGTGTGTGTGTGTGTGTGTGTGTGTGTGTGTGTTTTAAGAAACTGTGCATACGTGCATGTACAGAGTGTGTGACGCCAGTCTGCTGTTCGAGTCGACTCTGGGCTTCTATTCTTTTATGAATCGCCGAAACGTCTTGTGCGCCAGGCTTTTTATGTGAGCAGGAGTCATGTGTTCTTTTTATTTATTTTTTTCCCCCCCCAAGTACCGAAGTTTTTGGATCTCGGTTCAAAATCCCAAATAAATGTTTCTGGTCCTAGTGAAGCCATTCATTTAAAACACTGAAAGTCATCCTAAAATAAGGGCGAGAAAATGAGAAGAGTGATTTGAGCAGTTAAATCTAAATCACTCATGATATATTCTAATAGCAAATGTAAAGGTTTGCTAGCATGCATAACAAAATACACAGAATTGCCCTCCACTTTCCCTAATCCTCTGTTGTCTAAAAGTTATTTGCCAACCATGTGTTCACTGAGGCCTTACTACAACTGCCAGTCTTTTCTACACCATATTTTAACGTGTTAGTAATAAGCTTGAGCGTGCCGTGACACATGACAGTAACGGGCCTGGTCCACCCAGTATGAGGAGGCAGGCGAGTGCCCAGAGATTTCCACACAACATATCCGGCGAAGGGAATCTGACCAGGTTTAATAGGACTGGAGTGAGAACGGTCCGTACCTGGGCCGTGTTCAACGTCGTCCGACAGCTTCTGCGAGGGCCGGACCGCAGATTCGATCCCCCCCACCTCGTCGTCGTCGTCGCAGAGGAAAAAAATCTGTGCCGGGCGGAACACAGAGACTTCTGTTTGCGGCGTTCGAGGACCAACAGTTTTCCTTTGGAGCTGCTGAAACTCCCATTCGCGCTGAGCTAGAACGCGCGTGCAACAATGCTCTCTCTCGGCGCTGGGAGACAACACGCCTAACAAAAGCCCCTCTGTGGCGACTGCGCGCGTTTCCTTGTTCCCGATTTCCAAACCCGAGTCACCTGACGACGCTTGGACGCCGTGGATCCAGCCAATTCAGATATCCGCTTCAAATTGAGGCTACGCTTCAAATTGAGGCTACGCGCCGTCTTCAGCTGAACGAGTGAAGCGATTGGTACGGAAATGACCCCTCGAATTGAAGTTTTGAGCTGGAAAAAAAACGGGCTGGAAAATATTCCAGCAAAAAAGAAAAAAAGCGGACGTTAAAACGTCAAAACGCGGCCGCGAGCTGTCGTCTCCGCCCTCGTCCGATCCCGATGGTTTCTGTCGGTAGGAACGCCGACGAATCACGGCGGGGGAGTTTGAGGTCTCCCGGCTCGTGCGGTCCGTCCTGTTGGGCGAACTTTATTTTTAGCTGAAGCGAATGGAGTTACAAATTTTAATTGCGAAAGGGTGAACTATGCAAACCAAAAAAGGCTCATTTTAGCCGGTGAGAACGTAGAGACAAATCGGGCATATTGGGGATCCAAAGTTTTCAAAGACTGAACAAAGCAAAGTCAGATACTCCACTCCTATTTTTCATTAATGAAAAGTTTTCAGGGCCACGTCGTTAATTGCAATTGGGGAAACTTAACTGCAGTAAAGTGCCCCAAAAAAACTGCTTAATCTGACTTTAAAAGAAAGAAAGGTTAATAATGTGCAACAGTCTAGCAGCAACGTGATTGAAAGTAATGTCTTTTCACACAGAAATGTTTAGATCAGCATGGTGCAGTGTGTTGCACAGCTTTGCACTCGTTCACGACGGGAGACCAAAGTGATCTCCCTCTTGGTTTCGAGAGGAGCTGCAGTACTCGGTGGCACTGGCCGACGCTGCCGAGTCGCGCGGGTGGCAGACATTTTCCGTTCGCTGCCTGGTTTTTGGTTGAGAACAGCAGGCCCGTTGTGCGAATCGTCGCACAGACGGGCAATGCTACGCTTCAACACTTGTTGGAATCGGACTTGTCTGGGCCGAAGTGGTTTTCGCACAAAGTAAACAAACGGGAACGCGTCTTGACTGTACTATTTTCCGTTTTGCCCCGGGCCGGAGGATCCCGTACCTATCGGGAAGCCCGCTCTGCCCGGAGTCGTCTTCCTGTTTTGTGCAACAGACTCCTACAAAATTGGATGGAGAGAAAGAGTGTGCTGTGTTTTCTTAATCAGATGTTTTCTTTAGTTTTTTTTTTTTTTTAATGACTTCTCACCCTTTACCTTCAGCACTTTCCTCATTGGCCTACAAGGATTAGGTGTGTGTATGAATGTGAGTGTGTGTGTGTGTGTATTTGGGATGGGGGGTGCATTGTACCTTGGACCTAAATTCTTGACATTTTTTCAGCAGTAATGAGAAAGAAACTGGAGATTAAGGAGCCTATAGAGACTCCGTGCCTCCGATTGGCCAGGAGGCTTATTATGCTGTGCCCTGATTGGCTGAAGTGGGCCCCATGGCTGCTCTCCTTCATATAGAGCTTGCTTCCCTGTCCTCTTCCTGGTTCCCCTGTGTGAGTGTGTGCCTGTGAGCAGTCAACTGTCAGCCTTCCAGCAGTGTGTCTGTCTGACCCAGACAGTCCTCCTCTTTATCCCTGCCTCGATCTCCTTGCTGTCTGTGCCGTGCATTGCTTCCTCCCTCCCTCCCTCCCTCGCTGATGACACCAGTATGCTCCAAAAACCAAGCAAAAACGAAACAAAAATTCTCATCGTTTATGAAATGTTTGTATAGTGTTTTTTTTTCTTTAAACATCATCTCTGTGCCTTTTTTTTAAAGTTTGTCTCAAAAACTCTTTTGAGCTTTTTTCCACTCGGTCCAATGCAGAGTTAATTTTTTCTAGTTACAAGCAGTTAAATGATCAATCTGGAGGTTTTCCAGCTAGAAACAATTAAAATAGAAACTACCAAATAAGTATAGTGACCCCTTGTCGTGAAATGTGCAAATCTAAATTGATAGAAATATTTTAGTCACATAAAATGACACATAAAAAATTTGTCCCTCCAAGTCTATCAAAGCATGAGAAATCCGGATCGCATTTCCGTAATATGTATGCATTCCTCTGTTTATATTTGTCTAATCTTTCAAGATAATGCCGTGTTTTGAGCACGAACCACAATAATATAAGTTACGTAAGCAAAATTTTCTCCAATGTCAAGGACTGCTTCGGCTGATGTATCCAGCTGCGTATTTATGTTACAAATCAAGTCAAACCATCCTGACCTACCAGTCAAAAGGTAAAAATAAAGACGATGCGTTGACGTTTAACTAATTGGGGAGATGAAAACTAGACCTAGAAAAACTAGGTCAAGATCCTCTGGTCTCCTGCCTCCACAATGCTTCCCGGTGAATTCTTGAATTTATCTTTGTTGCACATTTCTCTCCTCAAAGGTCGCCGGCAATTTCCTCTCAGCCCCCGTGTTAAAAATGCCAAAAGTCTGTTAAACGGAAACGGAAAGGTGCAAGAGGGTGCACGTCCTCCGGCGTCCTCCAAGAGTCATCGTGTCGTAAAAACGTGAAACCGACTCGAGATCCGCCGGATTTTGGCGCTTTCGGAGTCTGCGAATCCATGTCAGAGTGATGGCTGTGATTAGAGCTCACATAAAGACATAAAGACATCCATTCATTTTTATTGAATATCTGCAGCTTCTTGCGCCCCCCCCCACTCCCACTATTATCTTCTAGATCACATGTTGGGACCATCTCCAGCCCGATGGCTAGCACTCCGCCCAGCGACTCCTTTTCGCAATACGCTGTGGGATTATGACCTTTTTTTTTAAAATATAAAAATATAAAATCGCAGGGTAAAATTGTTTAGTCACTTTTTGGATGTGGGGAATATTATTCAATAATCAACAGAAATTAACCGGAGTGATTTTGGATGGATTGTATTTTTGCAACCAAACCTCTTTCCCTCTTTCTCTCTGTGTCACTCACACACACACACACACACACACACACACACACACACACACACACTCTCTCTCTGTCTCTGTCTCTCTGTCTCTCTCTCTCTCTGTCTCTCTGTCTCTCTCTCTCTCTCTCTCTCTCTCTCGTATCTCCCAGCGGGGACGCCACATGTTGTTCTCGACTAAGCCACCGATGGCTGACATTGAACATGTATTGGCTCAGGTTGGCAGGTGGCTCGAGTCTACGGTCTTTGCATTGTTTCTGAGGGGATTTCGCGGCCGGTTCGGCGCTACGCCCCCACAAAGCAGGGCAGAACTCGAGTCCAACGTGACGGTCTGATATTTGCTCCAACGGGCCACGAGTTGAAAAGGGACGTGTGGGAATCCCGGGCTCCCACATCCCAATCTCGGGCTCCCGCTTGATCGAAGACGGAGATCTCTGGTGAACTCTCCCCGTAAAGCCCGAGATAATGGACTTGA
This sequence comes from Karalla daura, assembly GCA_029224185.1. NCBI lineage: Eukaryota > Metazoa > Chordata > Actinopteri > Chaetodontiformes > Leiognathidae > Karalla > Karalla daura. The sequence continues at coordinate 16,956,413 of CM055203.1, read as the reverse complement.
TCATCTCCGCTCTCGGACACATTGACAGGATGCGGCGTGTTTGCGCAGACTTGGAGGCGATCCGTCGTCAAACACGGGCGCGAGACGTGAATTGGCGCCTCGGTTGTGCGGCAGCCGCCGGAGGAGGGGGTTCAGTCACAGGTGCAGGATGTGCACCAGAATGCAAGCTATGTGCGTCGCGTGCAGGGATGTTGGCGTTTTTTTTCTTGGAAACGCTGCGGTGAGAGCGGCCTAGGAAACTGCACGACGCGGAGGGGAAAATTGTGCGTTTCTTCATGTGGCTGGCTTGATTTCTGAAACGAGGAGCATGCTTGAATCTTGAGCTCGTCTTCCACTTCCTCTACAGAATCTCTGCAGACGCTTCCTTTTCCAGTTTCTTTCCCGTGGCCTATCTGCAGTCCCAGACTTTTCCGAATCCATCCCGTTTCCTTCAGCCCAGGTTTTCGGAATCGTACACCTCTGTGACCTGAGCATTGGAGTTCATAAAACTCGGACGCTTGTCGCAAAGAACTGGCCAACAAACGGCAGCGGATCTACAAGTTTAGTCGGCGCATAGCTCCAACAGCCCTACACCCGTCATTTCCCAGAATGTAACACGATATTGCCTCTTTTTTTTCCCGTTTCTTTTGCCCGGTCCTCCCCGTCTGGCAAAAGTCCACGTCGGTTAAAGTCCTACCCCGCAGCTGTAACACCGGCACTGTGCGGCAATTAGACCTGTCGCCTCTCATTAGATATTTATTGTTTTTAGCATTGCTTCAGCGTGTCCTGCGTCCTGCTGAACGTACGGCACCTCGGCCTCCGCCGGCCGATAGGTAGTCCTGGCGGAGCGCGGACCTCGCGGCGCCGCTTCCAACATCGACACCTCGCGTGATTAGCTGCGCTGACCTCAAAATGTGAGCTTATGGGAGAAGGAGGAGTGCGATCGAGAGGTCCGGCCCGAGCTGGATTGTTATTTTCGGGCCGAGCCGTGACGACCCCGTGTCTCCCCCTCCACCTGCACCGCTGCTCTGGCAGCTCGGCAATGTCTCCTCGTCTGTTACCAGGTATCCCCCTCCGTTTCGTTTTGCCCCGCAGAACGGACATTTTTTTTATCAAAAATGTAGGTCAAGTTTTGAGGCTTCCTGGTCGGGCCAAAGCAATTGAAGAATGGTGCGACGTCGCCCTCGAATCGCCACGCCGGCAGGCCGTTTGTCACTTGCAGCGGGACACTCTCGACTGGTTCTCAGCGATCCAGGCCATCGCAGTGCAAAGAGTTCTCCGTCCCTGGTAGCTCGTCATAGATGCCGCCTCGGTGGAGAACTTCCACGGGATGTCATCAGAAACTCAATACGGAAGTCATCCTAGCTGGCTCGAGCCGACAGTTCTTATAAACTCCGATAATGAGGATAATAAGGCGTCGTTTAAGCTGAGAGAGCCGACCGGATTAGACTCTTTAAGATGTCCCGGTCGCCTGTAGATGACGTGCTGGCAGCTTGAGGCGGGCTGAGGCCCTCGGTGTGGACGCAGAGCGTGCCGGGTCCGAGCAGCCATATTATGTCACAGTGTAAATAGTGCCCCCCCCCCCTCCCCGTAATGACAGGCTGTAAAACCAAGTGTCAGCCCCGACTGTCCTGTGCGTGTTTTGCACCCTCACCCCACCCCACTCCCTTCCCTCGCCCGAGTTCTCCTCCTATGATCTCCCTCCGCTCTCTCCCTCCCCCGTCTCCCTCGCCTTGCGCTCTTCCTTCACTGGGATTCTCAAAGAGTTAAAATGGAGGCTATGCCTGCTGGTCACATGTCTGACACACAGGCATGTGTGCTGCTGCTGCTGCTGCTGTGGCTGCGGCGCGCACACACACATGCAGACATATATGAGCTGCAGCGGGAGGAAGCCGAGGGAAAGAGGGCGAGGAAGATGGGGCGAGAAACGGAGGCAGGGAGGGAGAGAGAGAGAGAGGAGCCCCCTCCCCCAGCGCTGTAATGTACTCCCACTCCCCCTCTCCCTCTGTCCACCCATCCCATCCCACCCCACCCCTCGCTGAAGTGGGTGTGTGCAAACCGGGGGTGTGCCATATCACATCCACTGCACTGGCTCACGTGGTCAGGAGGGTCTGCGCGTGTGTGTGTGTGTGTGTGTGTGTGTGTGTGTGGAGGGAGGGTGTCGCAGGAGCTGCTGTACATTGTGATGTTGGGTGGGTTCCTTCCAGAAAAATACTTGGTGCGCATATGCGTGTCTGGCTGACAGTTTGATGGGCTCAATTAGATGAGATGAAAATGTAAGGAGGTTTGTTTTTTTGTTTTTTTTCCTCTTTGGGCAAGGGAAGAACTAAACGCCACCCGCTCAGACAAAATGAAAGACAGACCGCCACAAATGTATTGTTAGGCCACAGGGGAACCGAACCCCCCCCCCCCCCCCCCCCCCTCGATTGACAACATGACAGTGTATTTACCAATGAAATCCTCCGGTCCTTCAGCGGGGATGAATCACAGGAAGACATTTTCACCAAGAATCAGACGGGGCGGCAAGTTGGTGCCCCTCGTCCGCCTGCGGTGGAAAATAGCACTTCCAAATCTCTGCGTTTTGTTTGAAAACTTTTTCTCGTTCGCTGTTTTTTCAGAGTAGAAAGATGAGTTTTTTTTCTCACTTTTTTTTCTTCTTTTAACACAGTTGCTCTGGCGCAGCCTGGATCCAGAAAATTATTAAAAGCCCCCCAAAATAACCCGGTCATAAAACTGTTCCTTGAACGAACACGTTTGTTGGCGAATGAGGAGGCCCTCTCCCGCACGCGTTGTATGATGCAAAATCATTTCTATCTGCTTATTCACCAGGAGAGGTTTGTTAGATTTGCTCACGTGGGACGACTTGTTTGGCCTCTCTTGGTTCCTTTCACACTTTGTGTTTATCCGCCGGTGTTTGAGTGAGTTTCAGCTGCCGTGCAACACCACCCCTCGCTGACACAAGTGTGTCAACTCGACAACACAACGGAGTCTGACTCACTGCTTGTTTTTGAAGCCGGAGCTAGTTTCTAGGAGCCGTTTAAGTGCGACTGCCTGGCGATAAATCTGGCGTTCCTGGACAATGAGATGGGAATTAAGATGGAAGTGTCTGCTGAAAGTCACGCGTTTGCTGAAAATGTGATGAATATAAATATTTCACGTTTACAACCACTTGGAATCTTTGGAAATTCATAGTATGTATTTTTTTTGGTTCAAAAAGTACAATTCAAACAGTTTCACTCGGTCTGTTGCCACTTGTGCTTGAGTGTGCAGTTCACACCAATGTAATGTGATAAATATTCAAGATAAAAGTCGAAATGAGAAGTCGATTAAGTTTGTTGAACTGGTGCGTAACCTGTAACTTTTTTGGTTTACACGTCAGCAATTGTACATCGACGGGGACTTTCAATTTATTTGCAAAAATCATTTCAGCAAAAAGAAAGATAATTACAAACTTTTCAGGTTGGTGGCTGACTTTGAAAATGAGTAAAAAATGAACCAGCTTCCGACATATTGACACAAGAAATTGAATAGTGGTGTTGTAAAAAAAAAAAAAAAAGAGAGAGAGAGACTAAAGAAAAACGAGCACTCAGGGTGACTTCAATGAAGCAAAGTTTTGTTTGAAGTACAACAGTGGTGGAGCAAACTTTCTGGAAAAGCCGTGTCGACGCCTCCATTCATTGTTTGTTTTAGACATAAACAATGACACAATATTTACAGGCAACTTGTCATTCTTCTGCGGGGTGAAATCCTCGTATTCTGAGTCACAACCGCTCCACGGGCTGCGGCCGTGCCACCAGCTGCCTGCAGCACAGCAAAAGCGGTGCCGAGCAGAGTGTTTCAGTCCGCCTTCAGTGAATGAGCAGAAGCGGACTTGCTGCGGCGCTGTATTTCCATCGGCCTGTAATTAGCGCTTCCTAATTAATACGACTGTGGCGGCCAGCGACAGTAAGAGCAGTCTCGCAGAGCTGAGAGGAGCAGAGTGACTCAGTCGGCCCTCTGCTGTTCAAAGCGGCAAACAAGGGGCTGAAATCCAAGGAGAGCCGTGTGTGTGTGTGTGCGGATGTTTGTGTGTAGAGCCGTGTGTGTGTAGTGGAGACGGGCCCCTTTCCTTGCAGCTTTCCTATAGGCTGCCGCTAATCCCGCCCCGTTCCTCGGCGATTCAAAACAAAGTCGAGGCTGACGTCACGCGCGCACACACACACACACACACACACACACACACACACACACACTCATTTAGACAAAGCAGGAACTCCCTCCATCCCTCTCCTCTTCCTCCTTCTCCCCCATTTTGTTTTCGAAGGGGCGCGCGGAGGCCTGGCCCCTGTCCACTTTCCATCCACTCGGTCCAGGGACTACACCCTCTCAGGCGAGGGGAGAAAATGCGGGTCGCTCCAGACTGTTTTAACGCCGCATGCGTTATCTCGTTCGGGCGACTGTGGCCACGAGGGAGGGAGTGGCACGTCCTTAACTTTCTGAACGTTTGAGCAGTCTTCGACCGAAGTGATATTTTAGAGTTCACATTTTTGGGACAATCGGGAGACAGAAATATCAGTTCGTATAGGGAAATTAGACTTTGTATAAAAAGATCATTAGTTGGACGTTAAGCACTGTGACCAAACGCAATAAAACCTCTGTGTTTTTAGTCATAGACTAAAAGACTTTATTTTCTAGATGACAGAAACACTACTACCCGTCCCTGAGAGTGACGCTTGATAATACCAAAAAGAAAATCCAGAGCCAGTCATTATGAACTGCACGCAAACACACAAATCGATTTAAAAGGATGGAAAACATTCATCCGGTAACTGCAAAATATTTTTCCTGCATATGCGCCGGAATTGGACTACACAGACCAAGAGCAAGACTGTTCCGGACGCGCTCTAAAAAAATCATGCAGGGAAATTAAATGGTTGTCGCCTTTTTTAATATAGTTTCCTGGGATTTAAAAGAAACATCAGAAGATAATTAGTTTCCCACGGCTCTAGTTAGATTATGGAAAACAAATTCACATACTTATTTCCATAAAATATCTGTTCTGTCAAGACACATTTACTTTTATTTGCTGAAAAAAACACTGGGTTGAACCGTTCCTAAGTCACTGGTGGCCTCGAGAGGTCCTGAAAATTTGTCTTCTCGTTCCTACAAATTTGTTTGAGTAGGACCGCTTGTCAGAAACAAATTTATGGGAACGAAATCTTGTCACGTTCAATGAATTTATGATGGATTTTCGCCGCAACGAGCCTGTCATACATGCTCTAAAATTCACTTTATAGGAAATCTCACAGGTGGCTTGACTGCAAAATCTTTTCAGTTTCCAAAACTACCAATCATTTGCTTAAATTGTGGTCTTGCTGTGGTGCTCTAAATCATTATTTTTAGTTGGTGAGGGAATCGATCAAACGCATAAATGGAAAGAGGGCAGTTTGAAATTATTTGTAGCTGTCTTGCTGGCATGTTGTCATAAGTACACGCTGATCGACTGAATCGATGAAACTGACTAATTCTACTCTACCAATTGGTTTTAGTTTTCAGTGACATGTTTTTTTCATTCCTTTGGAATTTACATATTTGTTTTTAATTCTTTTCATATGGGATATCAGTGTTTTGCCAGTTCTACTGTAGCCAGTATCTAAAAATCTTTGGAAAATGTCATTAAAAGATTTTATCAGAGCAGTCTGGAGGACAGCGTTCCCATTTCTCTTTTTTCTTTTTAAACTTTCCCTTTGAATGATACTTTATGACTCCTGTTTCCAAAAGACTTCTGCATTTTGGGAAATGGCCACCGTCGATTGCCTCAACACTCAAACAATCCTTTCAGATGACATCCTCATTTCACAGGTCCTCCTGAAGTGTGTTAATCGGTCAGAATTTATTTTAGTGAGGCATCTCGTAGATTTGACTGCAAGCTTTGCATGTTCCTGCAGCAGGGTGTGGCCTTGGTGAGTTTCTGTCTGCCTCCCAGGCTTCACTGTTGCGCCAGTCCAAGACAATGCTCTGGATATGCCCCAAAGACAAATTGTTTAAACTAAATAAATACCTTCCAGTATTCTTCCCAAACGGATTCACTCCGGAAAAGGACACACGGTGACCAACACTTAGATTCTCTGTTACCAATTTATTAAAGTGTAACAGTCAAATTAGTTCAGACTACCCTAGTCGCCAGTCTGCTCTCATCCCCAGCATTAAATTCCTTTATATACTTAATTATTGTTTTTAATCACATCTCGAGTCTTGAGAACTCAGGAAGCATTCCTGCCACACAAAGACAGCTAATGAGCTTTCGTATGTATCTTGTGAGCCAGGCTCCAGTCCTGTTTTAACCTGCTTTTTCACAGACAGACGCTCTTCTTGCCACATCACAGCTTTGCTCGCTTGAGCCTCCAAATTGGAAACAAATGTTGCTTGTGCTCGAAACCAGCTCCGGCTTTTAATTCGAGCCCCAAGTGTGTCGCGCACCGAATCCATTTAGCCCGATAGCGCACCTTTTCTTTTAAAATCCCTACTATTGCCAGCATCGTCTCCATCTCTTTTCACCTGTGTGCTACCTAAGAGCACCGCGGGGCGGAACCGCTTCCCCCCGCGGCTCGAGCCGAGGGAAGCCCGAAGCCCTGCTCTCCGAGCAGCCATGCTGATGCACCCAGAGAACAGCCCCATGCCGTATTTCAGGCGTGAGCCGCGTTCATGGCACACATTCTATAGTATGTGTAGACCCTCCTCCGCCCCCCCCCTCCTCCTCCTCCTCCTTCTCTGTGTCTGTGCCTCGCGGAGCCCCTCCCCTCCTCCCTCGCGCCGCTGTAGTAGCTCGCGAGTAGTACGGCACGCACTTTGTGAATGGAGCGACGCGCTCGCGCTCCTCTCCCGAGGCGCGAGGAGTAGGTGCGTCCCGCGCGCGCGCGCACACGTCTCTATCATATCTATACGTATAAAAAAACACTAGTAGGGATAACACAAGTTGTTATCCTCGGGTCGCTCTCGACCCGTTTCTGCCAGCGCTAGAGGTAATAATAGCCCGCTGTCATCCACCCAGACATCTATTATCCGTCTATATATAATATCCCCCATCCATATGCCCCACTGTCGCACAGTTCCGGCAGCAGATGGCTGAGGGAACTGAACTGAGCTTGTTGCACGGACTGAATCCAGCAGCAAACACCGCCTCCGATTATCCCGACTCATGTAATGGCGCATGTGGGGTGATGTGATCGCCTCCTTTTTTCCTCCTCCTCCTCCTCCTCCTCCTCCTCCTCCTCTTCTTTCTATGTGCGGCTTGTATGTGCTCCGTTCTGCTGGATTCTCCGCTGTCATGTGACCGCACGCTCATTGTAGTAAATGGGCGTTGGTCGGGATGGCCGCCCACTTGCTCTCACATGGATGTAGGCTGTGTGTGTGTGTGTGTGAGAGAGAGAGATGGAGTTGATAGCGGTTGACTGAAATCTTCTATCCAGTTGGAATGAGCATCTGGCTTTTCCACCAGAATCAGCCTATAACGTGTGGGAACAAAACCGTGGGTCGTTAACAGTGGTCAGACCTCTAATTGAATTCGTCGCTCTCACTCTCGGGTACGTTAGAGCCACTTTTCAAGGGGCTATTAACCGGCAACCATCCATACCTCCACCTACTAGAAACAGCACGTATAGTGATTTTAAGTACCTCGCCTCTCATCTTAATCTCCTTATTCCATCTCGTCCTCCACCACAGGCGTCCAGTTAAACGCATATCTCACGTGTAACTCGAAATGTTTGTTTCCACGGACGACTGCCGACGTTGTGTCGACACGTTGCGGTGTGTGTAAAAGTGAAGAAAAGACTTGGAAATGGCACAAAGGTCAGACTTTGCTACAAGTTGTGTTTTTACACATGTCAGCCCTCGCCCACCAGTGCACTCGTAACGTGAAATGGCTATAGGCATCACAAAATGGCGAGGGGAGAGGGAGGGGGTAGGGCGCGCAAGGGGTGTGTGTGTGTGTGTGTGTGTGTGTGTGTGTGTGTGTGTGTGTGTGTGTGTGTGTGTGTGTGTGTGTGTGTGTGTGTGTGTGTGTGTGTGTGTGTGTGTGTGTGTGTTGGGGGGCGACGACACGCAGCAGCACAGCTGAGGGAAGTGCCGCTGAAGGTGGAGCACACCTCACACACACCTCAGCCCCGTTAATGGGCTCGCTGCAGCCTCCGGGAGCGGTCCATCCACGCCTTAAGTGCAACCGCGACCCGTGAGCTCGACCTGCACGGGCAGGTGCGCTCCGTTTCCTCTCGGACCCCCCCCCCTCGCGCCAACAACGTCACGAGGTGAAGCGCGAGGACGTCGCTTACATATAGTTACATTGTTTCTGCTCTTGGGACGGTGGCTCGCTGTGATTGGCTGCCGAGGCCGAGCCTTCTCAAAATGGTGCGCCTCGCTAAAATGGAGGCCCTGCCGCCCGGGCTGCAGGCGGGGTCAGAGTGGAGAACAGAGCCTGAACTTTGGCCCATACTGTGGCAACCCCCTCCTCTCTTCTACCCTAAATGAATTCCAGAACTGAGGCCTCTCTCCAACACGTCGCCCACCTTATACGTTAAATGCTGCTCTCTACCCCGACGGTTTTGTTCTGTCGCGCAGCGTATTTTTTTTTATTTTTTCTAAATTACGGTTTCGCATCAAGGGGGACGCAAACCTATCGCAGGATCGTACCTGCGTTTTTTATTCACTACCGACGACCAAGAGAAATTCCTCGTCGCTGTGTATAACCAAATTATATAACTACCTGGTAAAAATATCATAACTGAACTACTGAAACACAGCAAAGGACATACACCAAGTAGGATGATCCAATGTCTTAAAAATACTGTGCATTATAAATTCTAGTTATAATTCTAATTATAATCTGTTTTTTTTGTGGCGTGTCAGCAAACACACAAGCAACATTTGTTTTTCATGTGTTTTGCTAACTATATAAAGTTGTCTGACTTCTGAGACTTTTGCACAAATATTCAAGTATTATAGTATGAATTCAAAATTATTCTAAATAATTAATTTATAGATTTGAGACTATTTTCTACTTCGTATTGGTATTTAGGCCACAGTGAACAACAATTTCTCTTACTTACACACACACACACACACACACACACTCTAACACACACTCTCTCACACACTTGTATAAATATTGTATATTTAAGTGCCTTCATAGATAGCAGCCACGTGCTGTTGGCCCACTCCACAATGCCCATGACAGCGTCATTATTAAATTATGATTGGATAAGATTCACCCTCGACTAGGATTTATTGGACCAATGAGACTGCTGCAAGTGAGTGCTCTGACCTTTCCTCTATAAATCTGGGCCAATCGGGGAGTGATGACAGGGCATCCCTTCCTCAGTTTGTGTTTCCTTGTACTGCGTCAAAGTGCTGCAGAAAAAGCAACCGTGAACATTCACTCTTCAGAAATTATAGTTTCCAACAATGCGGGATTGTTTCTACTAGCTGTACTCGCGTTCAGATAGTGTGAACAGCAGAGAGCTGATTGGTTGGCCTCTGATTGGTTGGTTAGTGGAGGGTTATATGGTCGCACTGGGCTGCCCCCATATTACATTTGTCCAAGGGTCCCACAAGGGAATGGGAGGCGCACACCTTATTATGATGTTAGGGAGCGTTACGGCGTTCCCGGAGGTGCAAAGGGAATGACTTTTCTTCCTGCCTTTTAAAGAAATACTGTCCTGATCGTCCTGCTTTGCCTCCAGGGGTGTCGTGACTGCCTTTTTAGGCTTGACGTCTAGCGGCTGTGACATCAGCTGTCAGCTATCAGCAACACACAGCGAGAAATGCAGCAGTTCAGTGGCACGGCATTCGGTGCGCATCTTCCCCTTAAAAAAAAAAACACATCCTCTCATTTCCCTCAGTCTCTTTCCTCACTTGTGCGCCTCCACATATATTTACTGCTCAGTGCACGATCTCCTCCACGGGCTGATGTGCTCCGTGGGATCTGTCTCCATACATCAGTGCCTCTTCGTCCTCCCTTTCTCTCCTCTCCTCTCCTCTCCTCCTCTCCTTCGCACCACTGCCTCCTCCTCGCTCTAGCTCTCCTCCTCCTTCCTCCCCCTGCCTGCACTGTCTATTTAAAGCTCTCGTACAGTGTTACCTCCACTGGAATTTTCCCTCCGGCCTTCTGCACCGTGGGCTAGGCTTTTAGGAAAAACTCCAAAAACGGGACTGAACTTGGGGGGGGGGGGGGGGGGGGGACGGCAGGAGCAGAAATGGGGCGATGCAGAGGGTGGTAAAACGGTAAATTAGAGGAGGGAACAGGAGAGGCCAGTCATGATCGCATGAATGAGAAAGATTTGGCACGGTTTTCACCCCGGATCTTAACCAACTTCAATTTCTGTGCCGGAGGTATTTATAGTAATACAATTATCGCATTATGACTCGTCGCTATCGCTGATCTCATATTGATATAAATGCACGCGGTCAAAGACGTTTTTCCTCCCGACTGCTTCAGGGCGCTCAGGAGGGGGCGCAACTCGACCGGCGGAAAAGAGCCGGGCGACCGCCTCCGTGATGTCTTGTTTATCGCGGCCGTTTCGTGCCCTCCTCGAGGCCGAGAAGTGGTTTCGCGACGAACCACATCTGCAGAGCGGGTCTCGCTCCGATTACACCTGTGGCAGGAGACGCAGGAGACGCCGGCTGCGTCCCGCCGCCCCTGTGCGGCCTGTGTCTTGTCGTGAAGGCTCTCACCGGTCGGAGCCGCGGAGGCCGGCCGGCGGTCAGAGGGGGGTAGGCCGGGGGATCGGGGACGGTAACGAGGCCGGTGCGCCCGCTGGGCGGTTTTTGGTCCGGCTGCCCGTCGTTCCTCGCCACGAGCGATGAAAAATTCATCCTTGATTTTTATGCTGGCCGGATAGTGCTCATAAAATATTTACCCCCCCCCCCCTGCACTCCTGTGCTCCTCCAGCCCGCAGCCGGCAAACGCTTCAAACGGGGGGGGGGGGGGGGCGCTTGACGGCAAGCTGCAACGCGGGGCTTTGTAGCGGTGGCGGCCCGCGATGGTCATGATGGACACTGCAGTGAACGGTAGTTCACAGGTCAGACGGGAACCGAATCGTCCTGCGGCTCGGAGTCGAGGGCTTCCTCGGGTTCGGAGTCGCGTTGCATCGCTCCTCTGGTCGCTGCCTGACTGACTGCACCCCCGAACGTGCTCTAAGTCGTCATAACTGTGTTGCCGACGTCGGCTGGGGTTCGACGTGCCGCTTGTGTCGTGCCTCGGCGTTGAGTGTCAACACGTGACACACCGTGACCCGCAGGAGAGAGGCCTGAGAGCTGTGCCGAGCTGGAAGGTGCAACTGTGAAAACTGGAAAAAAAAGATGCCGTCCAAATGTTCTCCTACTCGGTTAGTGGAAGGACTCCTCGTCGGCGGTTCCGCATATTTACCGGATTGAAAACTTGAAAGAGGCAAACTGCCATCTGCGTTCCGAACGCTCCGCTGAGAAAGGTGTCAGTCAAACTCGTCAAATGTGGCTTTTTGCAGGCAGTGAAAAGTCCCACGGGGAGCGGAAAGACACCTACCTGACACACACACACACACACACACAGTTGCACGTCATTCCTCGATTTCATTTTTCTTGGATTCCGAGGGTTTTGGACGACACCGGGCTGCGCAGTGAGGAGTGGCGCCGTGCCCTGGTTGCCGTGCGTCACGTGCAAGTGTCAGGGCATGCAGAGTAACGTAAAATGTAATCCCTTCCATAGCTTGCTGCAGAAGTTCAGCGAAAACAACCCCTCGCCGTCTGTGCACACCTGGATAATTGGTGCCTGGAGTGGGTGTGTTGGATTCCACCACCCGGCGCCACTATAGGCTGAGGCGCAGTGAAGACGGATTCCACCTATCTGCTGCCGGTGAAAGGAAGTGCCTCGCCTACGGATGCGTGTCGATACTCGACGGCAGCTCTTGACCAGACGTCTTGCGGCAGGAACTTGCCCCGAGGCGTATTGGCATTTGTCCCCCGCGCTGTGCAGATCGCGAGGTGATGGAGCGGCCCCCCTGAGGGAGCCGCAACCTGTTGGCGAATGTGCATGGACACATGGAGAACGTGTGACGTGCGAATGAGTGATGTTGGCTGGATCATTATGTCGGGGTCGGCCCTTTTGTACTTTGTTGTATTATGTTGTTTTTTTGGTTCTGAAAAGTCGGCGAGAATGCCCTCCCACACCGACGCGCCTCACTGTGCTCCCAGGGGCCCCTCTGTCTGGTCCGAAGGGCTCCAACCCTTGGCCTTTGACCTGCCTCGGTGCAAAGCCTTTCTCTCCTTTCCACCACCTCCTTCTCGACCACCTCACTCTTTTCTTTCTCTCGGCCTCCATTCTCTCTCCTGCTCTTTCTCACCGCTCCTTTGTTCGGCTGGAGGCCGGAGCTGAGCACGTATTTAATACTTTCACAGCTGAGGGAACCTCAACAGCTCCGGTTTTCACGTTTGACTTAAGACATTTTCAGGCTTCATTGACAATGTGTTTCCATCTTTGCATATCAACGGCGAGTCGGGGACGAGGATTTCGGAGCAGAGTTCTTGTTTTGCTTGTGCAAATTAACTTGAGTGGAACGTTTGTACAAGTTTTCCGATTCCGACATTTGTGCTAATTTTCTGGGGGAAAACCCAAGACTCGGAATTGATCCGTATACTGGGGGCCATCGCTGAGGCATAATATCCAGCTCGTAATCCTCCTGTTAATGGTGTGTTGCGTGCTTGGAGAGAACACCCATCTGGGGTTTTCTTGATAAAACGTGTCGAGATTACATTGTTAACTGCTAATTCCACTCCATGCCCGCGTTGAGGATGGGAGGCGTGATGCGGCGCGTCGTCTGGATATTGCCGAAAGACAGAGATGGGTCGAATGAAAACAGGATGACAGTTAGACAAACAAATGGGCACGCATGTGTGAAGCATGTTATGGCGTCCGTCCGCCCGCCCATCTATCTTCTTTGCCCGCCCATTCCTAACCTGTTGCCATGGTTTTGGCCAATGGGATGGGCCGCGGCTTGACAAGCGCCGACGTTAGGGGTCAAACAAGTTCACCGTTAGTGGTTTGATGGGGGTGGGGATGTGTGTGTGTGTGTGTGTGTGTGTGTGTGTGTGTGGGACGGACGGGGCATTGTGGAGGATAATAGGCCGTTGATGTGTTGATAAGGTGGAACTTTGTGTCTACATGTGTGTTTGTGATCTGGAGGTTTTCATGCGTACAATGGAAAATATGGAAGCAGAGTAGTTGAGGTTCTCTGGTTTGTCACACTGCTGGGGGGAGGAGTTAATGATTGTAGCTGAGTATTGATCGCAGATCAAAGGGCTCCTCCATTTTTTTTCTTTTTTTTTTTGGGATGGGGGATGTCAGGTATTTTGCATTCACAAAAGACTATTCATGTGTGGTGGAGCCTCCTGGGGGTTTGGATGGGTTTAGTGTCCGAGGTGGAGATGGGGGGTGGGGGGTTGGTTGTTGTTGGGTTTAGGGCCATTGAAGCTTAGCTGGGGTGGGGTGCAGGGCCGGATAAGTAGCAGTGGAGATGGTAATGGTTTTTCTCATTATTGCATCACAATACAAGGAGCTTGTGCAAGAAGGTTATGGGTCAAATGTGCAACACCATAACCGAGGGAAAATAGGACCGCGTGGTGAAGCGATTCGAGAGCTGGCCGCGCTGCTGAAGTCTGTAGATTCGTTTGCAAGTCTTCGCTAAGAAATTGAATATTCCACGCGCCGGTGTTACAAATGTGAAGACAATCGCATGACGCGATTTCGCCGTACAGATTAAGCATTTTAAACGGCTTCAGTCGCGCCTTTACATGCCTTCTTTGCGGTGGTTAACAAGTGCTTTGTGCAAACGATGATAAAATCACGATTGATAAAACCTGCTCGTCTCGGAAGACCAAGGCGTGGGTGCTCTTAAGGGGAATCCAATAACGTTGAAAGGAAAGGGTTGTTTTTCATCAGTGCGTCTATGCTAAAGCGGGAATGCAGGTCGCCACCGTGGACGCTCATGAGTCTTGGTTATTAAACCGTAATGCAGGGAATCCCTGTTGCAACTCTGTTTTCGGCAAACGCGCTCACCACTCAGAACAAAGACGGATACAGACGTATGGGGAAAAAAACCCCAAAAACACACCTATGTTGCACATACACAAGCACGGCCCTTTCTATTCAGCCCAGCACCCTTCCCCCATCGTGCGTGTGGGTGGTGTGGCAGGAAGCTCTCCCACTCCTTGCTGTCCATTCAGTGGTTTTCTCCAGCGACTGGAACTGTGGCCCCACAACGGCGGACCCGGGAACGGGGCGTTCGGGGTGCAGGAGAATTAAAAAAAAAAAAAGTCCCGTCTGAAGGTTGGAGGCTCCGCCGCAGATTAAGAAATTAAGCCAGACAATAAACCGCGGCATTTCAGTGGCTGAAGGCATGTTTGACACGGCTGTGGTGTTGGCAATGATGTCCCCCGAACCTGCGGATGACGCTGTACGGACCAGGTCAAATAACACAGGGCTCTGTCTTCATACGTATGCTGTGTGTGTGTGTGTGTGTGTGTGTATGTGGATGGTAACCCAGTGGGAGGCGATGGCGCGTCGGCCCACTGTGTGGATTTAATGCTTGAGCTAGAGGAAGCGTCCTCATGCAGATGCTCTCCCAGTCGCCAGCCGTTTGACTCTCCAGACACGTCCTGGCTTCTTTCATTGGCCTCTTCCTCTTTTCACTCCCTTTCATCCCTGGACACAGCAAAGCGCTAGACATGTCGCCGCTGACCCGTCTATACGCAAACACAGGCGCGGCGCTCTGCGTGCACTACTTTACACCGTTTGCATCATGAGTCTCGTTCGTCAGTCTGTGTCAAAATGATATTTTCTGTTTGTAGATTTCTGACCTTGTTTCTTCTCTCTCCCTTCTCGGCAGGACCAGGAAGCTGCAGATCAGAAACATTCCACCTCACCTGCAGTGGGAGGTTAGTTCCCGTTTCCTCTGTTGTTTTTCTTGCTGGGATTGTCCACAGCGCCCGGGTGTGACTCCGCGCCGTCAGCGGCCACATCACATCTCTCCCACCCGCAGCGTCCTCCTAAGGCTTTGTGAAATTAGCCGCGTTCGCCGCTTTCCCCGGCTTTCAAAATAGAGTCCACGACAACAGCCGCGAAACCCGCGCCAGGATCAGTAACTGTAACAGTGAAGCTGCATATCGAGCTGAGCTAAAACAAAGGCGCCTTGTAGGTTTCCATTGTCTTAGCCCAACAATGCCACAGGGGTCTGCTGGATCCCACGTTCCCATGTTCACAGGGCAAAGGCAGGGAATACACCCTGGACAGGGATAGGTGAATAAATCCTGGACAGGGCTAGGGGGGGGGTACACCCTGGAAAGGGAGGGGTGGGGTACATCCTGGATAGGGGAATACACCCTGGACAGGGATGGGGAGTGATACACCTTGGACAGGGATGGGGAGTGATACACCCTGGACAGGGATGGGGGGGGATACACCCCGAACAGGGCCAGGGGGATACACCCTGGACAGGGATGGGGGGGGGTATACACCCCAAACAGGGATGGGGGGGGGGGGGTCAGGTCAGGTTATCAGTCCATTGCAGGTTATACACACCGTTTACTGAGACTCTCCATCCGGTCTGAACATGCGCATGTTTGGGCTGTGGCCACATAGACTCGGGTGAGAACAGGCCCCTGGACCTTCGAGGTGGAAACGCATGGCTCCATTGTAGATCTCATTTAATTACAGTGAGGCTGCAACATGTAATTATCTTTGTAGCTGATTGATCAGACGATTCTCGATTAGTTGTTTCAGTTAAAAAAAAAAAAGTGATCCTCAACTGAAAATTGTTGAGGCCTGTTCCTCTAAAGCCCACATAGTCTTTAAATGACTTTTTTTTGTGAGATTTCAGTCATTGAGGACCAAACGTAACACGTTGTACACACGTTTGTTGGAGCTGAGATCAGAGAACATTTACGAACTTGATTTCTTGAAATCCTCCCAAAAAGTGTTAAGCATTTTAAAAAAATGCTGAGCTCTATCGATCGATTATCAAGACAGTTGCCGATCATTTTAACTGTTTAGTTGTTACAGCTCTAAATTACAGTGGAAGTGATGATTACAAGTTTTTGATTCCCTCCCAAAGTTTAAGGCAAAGTTTACCCTGAGGGCCTCGTCTGCATTATTCTTAATTCAAAGCTCCCTCTTTTGAATGAACAGACGCTTTAGAAAGAACTTGCTGTGAGACGTTAATGTGTTTTTACGAAAGACATAACTCACAACTGCGGTTTGTGGTAGCTCTGCTCCCTTGTTTCATTCAAGCCTGCCCTGCGTCACTTTCGCCGTACTCGGCTTCTGCTCCACTTTCTGGTTTCTAAGCCGATCGTGCACAAATCGAGGCTGATGTTTCTGCATCTCTCAAAAAAATAATTGGATTTATCGGACTCATTGAAAAGCTCCAAAAAAAAAAAAAAAAGAAGAAAAAAATCACCCCTTGGAGTGCAGGCTCAAGATTTCGCACAGAGCAAAGCAGGACAGGATCAAGTGTCTAAAAGTGTCTAAACGCTCCATCAGGACCTCCTTTCGGACGATCAGACGGCTTCATCCTCTGCATCTTCCCGATGAAACCTTCGCGGCTGTCTGTTTTTGCACCTTCGGACGACGTCGGCGCCCTCTCCGCGAAGCCGGAGTGAGCGCGCGAGCTGTGAAAGTGAGCGGTGCTCGGGCCTCTCACTGGCTCCCTGTTTTCATTCAGTTATTTGGTGGTCGGGCGGCAATCCCGGGGGCCGTTTCGGAGTGACCGTGCGGTCTCACTTTGGGATCAAACTGACGCGCATTTGTTTCTTCATTTCTTTTCGTCAATCGCTCGTTGCCTCAAATCGCCTCGTCGGGTCGCGGGAGGAAGACGGAGCAAAAAAAAAAAAAAACACGCCCCGGAAGCCCTCGAGATGACGGGACGGAAAGGGTGCGGAGGGTGCGGGATGACCGCTCGAAAGTGCGAGACCTTCGCGGCTCGCCCGTTCGAACAGGTGACAGCCTCGGCCGCCGGACCGTCAGCTGCGCCCCCCGCGCTCTCACAGTCTGGCCAAGAGTCAGACACCAAGTTCTGTGCCACCCAGGCGGGGTATTTGCACTGCGTGTGCGTGCGTGCGTGTGTGTGTGTGTGGCTGGCTTTTGCCACTAAACGTGAATCACGGGGTGAGAGAGCCACGCGCCAAAAAGCCCTCGCAGCTCACAGGGAGGGGGGGGAGAAAACGAGTCGACCCGCACCGACCGAGCCGCTGGTTCGGCCGAGGGACGACTCTCGCCGTTGCGAGCGAGCATGAGCTAATCGGCGCATCGACCGGCTGCCAGGCGAACCGTTGCCAGCTGTAGCCTATTGATTGTCGGCCGCTAATTGCTGCGGTTAGATCACCGCCGCCGCCGCCGGACGCCTAATACCGGCATGGGAACGCACGACGACCCCGAGAGGCCGATCCGAGGTTGCTCGCTGTCCCCGGGTCAACCGAATGGATAATGCCACTGGTTGCTTGTGTGTGTGTGTGTGTGTGTGTGTGTGTATAAAAAGAAAGACACCTGAGCGCGTAAACATGCCTGCTGTACACTCATTACAGCCTCGCGCACAGATCAAAGGCCACAATCGTTAAACTGAGGCAAGCAGAGCTGCGACAACCCATCGACTGAAGCATTTAAAACATGTTTTTGGAAGATTCCGGGAAATGTGGTCAAAATTTGCCGATCCCGTCGACCCTGCTCGGCCGCTCACACAAACACAAACTGCGTCAGGTGGAATACATGCGAAGGATCCGTTTGTCTTCCTCTGAACTCTGAATATGGAGGCACCATGTCCGTATGCATAGCCACAGTCTGAATAAAGCCAGACCGGGTACGCACATCACATGCACTGTACATTGTGCCGGCTCTCCATCCTTTATCTCACCTGCTTAGTACCCACCAGTGTGGGCACTAACACACACACACACACACACACACACACACACACACACACACACACACACACACACACACACACACACACACACACACACAGTCCCAGTCACACTCACACCTACGGGCGGTTGAGAGTCTCCTATCCACCTACACATGCATGATTTGGGTCCTTGGGTGGAAACCGGAGTAAGACACGGGGAGGGCAACGACAGGCCCCTGGATCCATCCAGGTTTCAGAGCAGGCGTCCTCTCGCCGCGAGGCCGCAGCGCTTTCCAAGCCGTGGCGTGGTTAATGAAGCCCGTTCATCAACTGTTCCAGCGATTAGACGGATGCTCGGTGCAGCTTTGAGATGAACCAACTCTGTGCTTCACAAACACCAGGGCAAATGTGAGATGAGCATAGCTCGGATAGAGCCACAGGACCCCTCTGAGTGAACAACGGCAGCTTTCTCTGAGGGTGTGGGCTGCTCTGTGTGTGTGTGTGTGTGTGTGTGTGTGTGTGTGTGTGTGTGTGTGTCTGGTTAGTGGTTTTGGAGAGGGTGTGGCGTGCCGCCTGCCTTCTCTGGCAGCCAGGCCTGTGTGTGTGTGCGTGCGTGCGTGCGTGCGTGTGTGTCGCCACACGAGGGCGACGTCTCTCCGCAGAGGAGCCTGAAGCTGTCCGAGGTCTCGGTGCTGCTGAGCCTCAGTGAGGGCCAGATGTCACGGCGTCAGGGAAAATGAATGGATAACGGGATCGCACGGGAGTAGAGCGCCGAGCCCAGCGAGACGAGCTGCACAACACGACACGCATCCTGTGCTTAAAAACAAACGAGCAAACAAAAAAAAACCCCACTCAGGTTAAGTCCAGGAGGTAGTGTGTGATAGGTGGTTCTTTCTCATTCGGTTAGATCTAATTTGACACAGTTCGGGGAGCATGCTGAGTGGGATAACGCAAAATGAAATAAAGGAAACGACCGCAAAAAGTAGAAAATCGGCTTTAGTTGCTTTTCAGTTTTACAGTTAATTTGACCTGAGCGTGTCGAGATTGTTGTTGCGAATTGTCTTTTGCAAATCTCATTCGTTACTCCAACTTGCAAGTTGAACAGCTCGAGCCGTACCTTGAAACAGTCAGCGGGTGTCACGGCCCTGAACTGCATCGACAGTGAAGCGACGTCTCCAGCGTGTTCGTTCGTAGAAGACACATACTCGTGGAGGCTGCTCTGTGGTGCGGCGGCTGTAGCGTGTTTTCGCAGATTCAGTCGGACACTTCTCCATTTCGGCGAGTTCTTTTTAAAAGATGGTGTATTTTCAAGAGCAGGCCGAGTCTTTGAATGGGTGTTTGATAAAACCGCCATCCTACTACAGCTCCCACCAAAAAAGAGTCACTGTAAAATTCTACTTTAAAAAAAGGTAAAATAATGTGCCGACAAAGTCAGAAAATCTCTTGCCTTTTTTTTTTTTTTTTTTTTAAAGAGTAAAAATAGATCATGTCAAAAAAAAATTGCGACCCGACTCGAAACAAGTTCGCCCGTCTGGATACAAAGAAACTCAGACTCTCGCGGGGCAGCTTTACACTTGTCACTGTTGATCAAGCGGCTTCTTAAATCTGGAAACCCCAGTGTCGAGGAGTCACGTCTTATGGAGACAGTTGAAGACAAAAAGACAAAGTCGAGTAGAGACACAAACTGCCTGGTACGAACCTATATATTTTTCAGATAAAAGTTTTGCTTTTTGCATCGTAATTTTTAAGGGATTTCATCGAATTTACTTGCCTTTTTTTCCATTAATGTGTCCTATGAAAACAAATCTCTCGATCTCTTTCCTTTATTTTAGAGGCGTCTTATGAATCACACGTTCTGGTGTCTTTTTCTGCACCGATGCTGAAACGATCTGGATTCATACAAAACGATCAGCCCACGAATAAAAATCTATCACCTGTCTGAAGGTACTTGTGCTTATATGCGACTGTGTGTCTGTTCCAGGTCCTGGACGGTCTGCTGGCCCAGTGTGGTACTGTAGAGAACTGTGAACAAGGTGAGCACTTCTACCTCCACACACACACGCTTTCCTCTAGTCCGTCTGAATCATGCCTTGGCCTCTGCCACATCACTAAAATGTGCCATTTTCTTTTTAAATTAACTCTCCGTGTATGCTTATGCACATTCTGCTGGTCTGTAGTGTAGTGGTTTCTGTCCCAGAGGGGACCCCGAGAGGGTTAAAGTATGACAACGCCCAGAAATACCACGTTGGGTCCTTGAAGACGTTTTAGCCCCCGGGGATGAGTCCTTTGACGAGTCCGTTTAAAAAGCTGCTGTAACCGGTGCAGCTCGCCTCCCTTCCATGCGAATATGACGACCCTGCCTCCATTTCAAAACTGGGGCCGGGAAATGTTTTTTGCCCAGGCCGAGAACAAGTGGTTTGCTTTTGACGTCTTTAAACTCGATCTGCAGCGATTTTCGATTTTTTTTTAGATTTTGTTCATGTCAAACAAATGGAAGCGGATGTTAGAGGATCAGAGATGACCAGTTTATTGCTCGTCTGGCCTTTAGACTTAGACTGCGCTTTATGGACCCCTTTGGGATGACTCCCTCAGGGAAACTTACGTTTCCAGCAGCAGTAAAAAGTAAGATGGCATAAAGGGAGTAAACGATGAGCATTAATAGATCTTATCTAAAAAAGAAATAAATGTATACACTCTTAATAAACAGTAAAATCTTAATAAATAAAAGGTAAACACTCTTAAAAGGCTAAGGTAACAGTAAACTCTCAATGGGATGAAAGAAATAAACGGTAAACTCTTGGCTAAATGTGCACAATAGGTTGAAATAAAGTGAGGACTGAGATGAATAAATATAGAACCTGTGATTGAATTAAATTATTGCACTGTGGTGGTGCTATTATTGCACACAATAAGGAGAGTGTTCAGGTCACTATGTCAATAAATGAATTACAGTGGCTGCCAATCCTTCCCCTCTGTCCTACCTTTTTCCCTCCTCCCCCCCAAGTGAGGAGTTGGGGACAAAGGATTTCTTCAGTCTGGTCTTTAATAGTAAATCATGTTTTTGGTGGTAATAGTGAATCTTTTTTTTCCTCAAAATGGTTAACATATTATTCTTATTGACAAAACTGACAGGAAGTAAGATGGTTTTTGTTGCTGCTCCAAACAGCTCATTCAGCGATGTGTCTGCATCAGCCCAGAAAGGAAGTTCATTAATATCACAACAAATCACCATTTATTGCACTACAATGTGCTTGGATGTACTTCATGTGAATTGATTACGGACAGCAAAAGCAACTAACTTAGCTGAATTCATACCACTGGACTCCCTTATTATTATTATTATTATTATTATTATGTTAATTTGTGGCTCTGTATTCAGCGTATGTTAATGTGAGACTCTCTCTGTTTTCTCTTTCTCTCAGTGAACACAGACAGTGAGACTGCAGTGGTGAACGTCACATATGCGTCCCGGGAGCATGCCAGGCAGTAAGTTCTATGCATCCGTATTTGAGGTTTCACGGGCTCTGTCACTGCATCACACGGTGTGAGAAGTATGTCTCTGCCTGCACCTCTACCAGCATTTGACGGGTCTCCTGTAGACATTCTGACTTGATCAGATTTCAACTTCGAGACCGGTTGTTGTACGCTCCACGTGTGACACCTTGTGGGCATTTGACGCAACTACAACACGAACCCTGTTGGGGAAACGATACCGTGCTGGATGTAGGTTTAAGGAACATTTCGTTGTTTAGAGTAGCTGTTTTTGTCAGGAAAATAAGTAAGTTATATTCAGAAAAATATGAATTATCCACAACTGGTGCAATCGTAATCTGTCTCACTTCATCTGTAGGATGTGTGCAATAAATGTTTTCTGTGTAGCCACCACTACTTTTCCTTCTGGCCTCCTAATAAACAGTACCACATCCCTATGTGACTATGTGCTGTATGCCTCACCATCCTCCGCTCGTGTTCCCCTCAGAGCCATCCAGAAGCTGAACGGATACCAGTTCGAGAACAACGCCCTGCGCGTCTCCTACATCCCCGACGAGAACTCCGAGCTGGAGGGAGGCCAGCGGGGGCCCGACAACGGCCGGCGCCCCGGCTACGGCCCCCGCGGGTGGCCCCGCGGCGGCTCCCCGAGCTCCGGGATGCCTTACAAGCCCGTGCACAACGACATGCCCCTGAGGCTGCTGGTGCCCACGCAGTATGTGGGCGCCATCATCGGCAAGGAGGGCGCCACCATCCGCAACATCACCAAGCAGACGCAGAGCAAGTGAGTGTGCAGCCGGTGCCCTCCATCCTTCGAGTTCATACGCTGCCCCCCATTGATAATCACAGCTGTAGCGGTGTGACTGACGCATTCCCCCAGTTTGCATCGTCATGTGTGTGTGAATGGTCAAAGCTGCTGGTTAAAGCAGGTGGACTGTGCAGGCTGGCCTCTGCCTCCAGTGTATGAATAGCTGTGAATGTGACTAGAAGGTCTGTGACCTCCGTTGCCCCGGGTAACCGCCGGGCTGAAGCGATGCGGGGAGGGGGCTTTTCTGATCCGTTGTGCCGCTGTCGCCGCTGCAGGGTGGACGTGCACCGCAAGGAGAACGCGGGCGCCGCCGAGAAGCCCATCAGCATCCACTCCACCCCCGAGGGCTGCTCGGCCGCCTGCCGCATGATCCTGGAGATCATGCACCAGGAGGCTAAAGACACCAAGACGTGAGCCCCACGCCACCGCCGCACGCCCTGGTTTTTCTGTTCCTTTGGGGTGGGATGAAAATGTTCATTTACGCGTTCTTTTTTTGTTTTGTCTGCTTTTCCGTTTTACGCAGCGCCGACGAGGTCCCCCTGAAGATCCTGGCGCACAACAACTTTGTGGGACGCCTGATCGGGAAGGAGGGACGCAACCTGAAAAAAGTCGAACAGGACACGGACACTAAGATCACCATCTCCCCGTGAGAGCCCCTCTCAGCACGCAGAGAGTCTCGAGATATTCAACTTTAAACTGAAGCGATGAGTGAGTGACCCCCCCCCTCTCTCCCTTCCTCTTCTCCGATGTGCGCAGTCTGCAGGACCTGACACTGTACAACCCCGAGAGAACCATCACCGTGAAAGGCTCCATCGAAGCCTGCTGTCTCGCTCAGGTGGAGGTCATGAAGAAGGTCAGAGAGGCCTACGAAAACGACATCGCTGCCATGAACGTGAGTGCGCACACACACACATGCACGCGCACGCACGCACAGGCCGTACGCGCGCCCGGAGGTTTCTGACGAGCAGCCTCTTTCTCTGTAGCAGCAGACTCACCTGATCCCGGGGCTCAACCTCGGCGCCCTGGGCCTCTTCCCATCCTCCTCCAACATGCCCCCACCGCCGCCCGGAAACGCCTCCGCTGGTGGCCCCTACGGCTGTTTCGGGGTAAGAGAATTCACACTTTTTTTTCCCCTCGCTATTGAAATCTGTGCAAGATCAGACCCGAGGGGACGGGAGATAACGGTGCCTGCACGTGGACTGGAAACCTGTACTGCTCTACTCTATTTTGTAACTCTATTGCGCAGCAGTCATTGTAGGGCAGTCTGGTATTGGTTTTTCAGCAGTAATCGGTAGCTTGAGTCATGTGTGACTGAGTATAGCAGCACAACGTCTTCCACCTCCAACTCTCGTCTGAAAAAGGCCAAGAGTTGAAGCTTCAAATGTGCCAATTTAAAAAGAGAATTCGGTGAAAAATCTGCTCCTAATCCCTGCATGTACCGCAGGCTTCAGGACCCCATAGCACGTTGATGTGGGCCTGGCCTGGTCAGTGATAGAGCAAGTCATCACCCTGACATTTAAGAGCATTGTTCTGCAGAGCGAAGCACCAGCAGCACAGACGGTGTTAGAATGGCGGGAGGAGACGCCAACGAGAACAACCCATAATTGACTTTCAGTTTGCAGTACATCACGAAAATGTTTGTGTGTGTGTGTTTGTTCAGGCTCCGGAGCAGGAGACTGTCCATGTGTACATCCCAGCACAGGCAGTGGGCGCCATTATTGGGAAGAAAGGACAGCACATCAAACAGCTGAGCCGCTTCGCCGGAGCCTCGATCAAGGTCTGCTGCTGTGTAAAAGCTTTCGAAACCTGGCTGGCTACTGGTTACGTACACGCCACCCTGTGGTGCTTCCCAGGGGTGCTCAGCCCTGGGGGGGGGGGCCCTGCAGGGCAATCTTTAATGCATACTTAAATGTGCAATAATTGTCGATGAGGCACGAAGTACGACTTTGATTAATTACACTCGGTTTGAAGTGGGATTACCTCACCCGTGATTCACAGGATTTCTCGGGATTATGAAAAGCTCAAATTTATTTATTTTTGTTGTTAAAGCGCCCGTGACTTTCACTGATCTACGTGTCTTCCCGTGTCCGTCCCAGATCGCACCAGCAGAGAGCCCAGACTCCAAGATGAGGATGGTGATTGTGACAGGACCCCCTGAGGCTCAGTTTAAGGTACGCTCCTCCAGGAGAGCCAAACGCAGTACTCTTATTGTCCACACTACCTTAGCCTGCTGGTGATTGGTAGAGGAAACGACTATGAGGTCAGTGTAATAATAATGTAACCTCCCTGTGTGCTTTCTACAGGCCCAGGGCAGAATCTATGGCAAGCTGAAGGAGGAGAACTTCTTCGGGCCGAAGGAAGAGGTCAAGCTGGAGACTCACATCAAGATGGCTGCCGCCGCTGCAGGGAGGGTCATTGGCAAGGGCGGCAAGACGGTGAGCCACCTGGACCTCTCCTCTCCTGCACCTCCATCCATCATTACCTCCTCCGATCCTGACCAAATCTGTGTGTGTGTGTGTGTGTGTGTGTGTGTTTAGGTGAATGAGCTCCAGAACCTGACAGCAGCAGAGGTGGTGGTCCCCAGGGAACAGACACCCGATGAGAACGACCAGGTCATCGTCAAGATCAACGGACATTTCTACGCCAGCCAGGTACCCCCCCCCCCCCCCACACACACACACACACACACACACACACACACCTTGTTGCCTTTCAAATGAACCGTATATGGACGACCGAACCGCTTCTTGTCCGCACAATGATAGTAGTACTGAGAAAATAGCTACACTGTTGGCCCACTATCACATCGAGACTGTTAAGCTACTCAATTTAATTGATGTAAAATACTGCAGAATAATGTCATGTTACTGATATGAATGATAGTTGAGTATAATTTCTGCATTAACTTAAGTAATTAAGGTTTCTGCCCTTATTTGATGTTACTTGTCACATGTTTTCATGAAGGTATTTACAGTCCTTAGTTGTATTTCTATCCACCTCCCACATATGTTCCAGTATTTCCCCTCACATTTCAGTCCTGGCTTTGTCTCCGTCAACTCATAATAACATGTAAGTGATTGCTCACGAGCCGTTCTCGTCTCTCCTCGATCCTTTAGTTGGCTCAGAGGAAGATCCGGGACATCCTGACACAGGTGAAACAGACACAGAAAGGCGGGATGGGCATGGGCTCCAGCCCTAACCCCCAGGGCTTCACAGAGATGGGCAGCCCCACACAGGGTCTGAGTCAGGAGCAGCAGCAGCAGCCGCCCCAGCAGCAGCCGCGCAGGAAGTGAGGGTCCTCGCACCCTCCTCACATGCTGTGGGTCCACCCTTCCCCCCCGCCTGACGGACAGACAGACACACACGGACAGACCCATGCACGGATGCATAGACGGACGGACGGACGGACAGACGGACGGATACAGGAGAGCAACACAACGGACCCAGCGATAGACAGGGAGAGATATAAAAGAGGGAGGGAGTACGCCCGATAGCCGGAGAGTAAGATCGGCGTGACGCTAGAGAGGGAGCGGAGATGAATGGAATCAAAAGATGAAATGAATAAAAAAAAAAAAAGAGGATTAAGATTAAAAAAAAAGAGAGAGAAAAGAATCTTGAGAACAGAAACCAGATGCCAGGCCAGAAATGAGACTGACTGAGGATGGAGGGATGAAGGATTGGAGGGATGGACAGGGGGACGGGCGGCGTCCCCTGCTAGCGAGCCCCGGAGGGGGCCCCCGGCCGTGGCTCCAACAGAGCCCAGGTCGGACGGGTTCAGAACAACACGGCTGACGTTACTCTCCCTGTAAGGACGGAGCCTTACCGCCTTTGTTCTGCCTGTCCGAACGGGCTGAACGAGCCCCCCCCCCCCGAGACGCGCTAGAAAGGGCCCGTCCGTCCCTCTGTCGCCCTCTGCAGACCTCTCCAACCATCTGCACTCAGTCCTATATTTTAAGGGTGGTTTTTTTAAACACAGAGATATATGTATAGAAATGTTTTATTCAGAGCTATTATTGATAGAATGCAGTGAAGCAGAGCCGGGAGAGGGAAGCGGGGAAGCTGCTGCAGCGGCACGGGGCGGGGGGGGGGGGGTAGGGGGGGGTCAGGTCGCAGGCCCGGGCGTTAGCCTGCCCAGAACCCGCCCCCTGACCCCCCCCCCCCCCCCTCCGCCCCGGCCGACGAGTGTCCAGAAGAGGGGCCGCAGATGTTAACACTGCTCTTCAAAGACCTCTCCGAGTAGCGGGGAGAAAAGAAAAAAAAAAGAAAAAAGGAAAATATGAGGTTGTAAATATATAATCTTCATGTAAATGTTAAGAAATGCTGTGTCTGGCCGCCTTGCCTTTGTTTTTCCAAAAGGGAGGCGGGGGTGGGGTGGGGGTCGTCTCATGTGTCGCTGTCCGGTCCCTGGTCCCGGTGACTGGTAACGCATACTGTAGCCTACAGCGAGGCCGGGCGACCGGGCGGGCGCTGAGCCCCCCTCCCCCCCCCACCTCTACGTTAAGCCGTGTGGCGGAAGGCGCAGCAGGAGACAGTAAGGGAAGCGGAGGTCGCAGCTGGTCCTGCAGTTCTATTGCAGTGGCTCAGCTCACACGTGTAAAATCACTTCAAACAACTTTATTAAAAGAGGAAGAAGAAAAAAACAGCCAGCAGCTATGCTAGGTGGCTATAGCGGCCCGCACCTTAAACGGCATATTTTATATATATTATATATATATGATATGTGAGTTAGCCCGGCCCCTCTGGTGAATGTATTGAAGGCAGCGAGTCAGGTGTGAGGATTTGCTACACCTGTGTCAATAAGTCCTGCAATGACAGACAGACAGAGTGTGTCTGAGACCTTCTGCTCATTGTCTTCCTCCAGCGCTGGGGACTCGTGGCCAGTCTCGAACAGGATGGATTCATCCCTGCTTCGCAGTCGCCTTTGTCCATCCGGAGGAACGTGGCATGTTAGACGTCTCGAGACTGGCCCTGGCCCGAGTGCTGGAACTAGAGAGGCAAAGTCTTCCAAAAGCTCCTTGCCTTGAGCTATGAGAGGGTAAAATCAGCCTGAAGGGGAGCGGCTTCCTCGTTCTCTCTCCCAATCTGCTAAAGGCCTGTGGGCGGAGCCTCCAGACCCTGCCTGCATATGATAATGAGGGGCGGGGTCTACGCCTGGACACTCTCGCCAAGATTAGAACAGATTAGAGAAGAAATGAAAAAGAAAAAACCTACCTCAGGGTAAAGTTACCTCAGTATTCCTAACTTTTTTTTTTTTTTGCTTGCTGGTGTTTTATATAAGAAAAAAAAAAGAAAAGAGCTGATAGTCCTGAATATTTTTTATTTTTTTAAAGAAAAAAGTATTTTTTTTTAGGTATTGTCTTGTTGCTTTGGTTATTTTTTTCTGTTTTTTTGGTGTGATGATGGTTGAATGAGCTCAGGAGGACGAGCAGGCTGTGCCCCCCCCCCCACCCCACCTCCCACTTCACCTCCTCCCAGAGCAGAGAGAGATGAAATGCCGGTCTTAGAGAGGAAATGGGTCGGGTGCCATTTTGCCTTTTTTATTATAGGTGAGGAGACGAGCTCTCTGTCCTCCTGAAGTGTGACTGGAACAGCCGTTGTGTGAGACCGAGTATGGGCCAATGGGGAGTGGTGTTAACTCGAGAAGGGGGTCTTACAGGGGCGTACGGTGACCTGGCACGCCAGTGAGGGACGGGGTGGGGGGGGTTAATCCCCTCCTCCAGTTGCATGTTTCTGCTGAGACTGCTCGCCCCTGGTGGTTGCTGGCTCGCCCTGCGCCCTTCAAAGGCGTCCCTCTCCTGCCTTATTGTGATGACATCATCATGAAGCGCCAAACATTAAAAAGAGGGCTTTAAGTGTTCAAGAGGTGGAGTTTCTCGACCCTCCAAGGGAGACGTCGCCATTGCGAGCTTCCTTCTTCACCCTTCTTGACCGGGGGGGTCGAAAACTTGCCAGATCAGAGTTGTGTTGAACACAGCAGTTGTGGTCCATCTACAGTGTAACTGTACATGGAGACAGAGGAGAGCGTTCTACCTACACACGCACCCACCCACACTCGTAACACATACAGACACACACAGACACAGACACACACACAGACACACACACACACATACACACACACACTCACACACAAGCCTAAACTAGCTCTGACTTCTCTGAATGTGAATATTTATTACCTGTGCACTGACCACGACACCTCAGATGCTCCCTGTTGGCTTCATGTGTGCTTGGTGTGTGCGTGCGTGTGTGTGTGTGGGTGTGTGTGTGTTCACTGGTTTTAAATGTTCATTTTTGTCAGGAGATGTGGTTGGGTGAAACTTAAAAAAAAGCAGAAAAAAGTAGGACGAGAACCTATGGCCCTCCGTCTGAATTCCAACTGACCGAGGAGGGGAAAAAAAATCCAAGAACCTTTGAAATAAAAATGGGAGCAAAGTGAGTCAAACAAGAGAGTTTAAAAACAACCTTAACACAGCTGAGTAATAGATTGAAACCTGTACATATGATGTTAAAAAGGCGATCACGATCCTTTTTGTATTTTTGGAGAAAAATGCAACTTAAAACAAAAAAATCCGAATGGGAAAAGCCGCGTGGACAGGAAAGATTGCGCCCAGCCAAGTCACCGGAAGGACACTGCCAGATTTAACTCACAATCTTTTTAATGTCTTCTCTGCACTCGGCAATGAACACCGGCAAACCCAGCTGCTCACATCAAACAGGGACAAGTCTATTCTTATTGTGTCTATGCTTCCATTTTTGTCCAGAGGTGGTAACTTCACAGTTCAACGTGGTTGCCCTGTGTTAAGTTTCCACCTCTTTCTGAACCATAGAGCTCTGTTCACAGCCACCAAGACACGCTATTTAGGATTCATTATTCAGCATGCAGCCATTTGGATTGGTTAGGATTCATTCTTTTTTTTTTTTTTGTTAGGGGTTATTTAGTTTATTGACAATACAGCAAGCTTTATTTGGACGTGACATCTGGGGACGTACTGTTGCACTAATTGATGAAATATGTGGACAAACGTCAAACTATCAAAACGACTGAGAACCTCCTGTAACACCTGATGCAATTCTTTAAAAAGAAAAAAAAAGGTGGAGGAGTGGAGGGGAGAGGAGAGGGGAGGACGGGGGAGGTAGGAGGTGACTCTGGGATGAGGCGTCGCGGGGTGGGGCGGGTGGGGGGGGTGGGGGGGCAGGAACCGAGCCTCCGACAAATGAATCCCACCGTCCTCTCTCTCGTTGTGCCTCCTCCGACCTCTTGACCCAACAACTCGGCGCTTTCTCCTCAACCGTCTTCGCCCTCCTGCACTCCGGGAGAAGAGTGAGATGCTTTTACTTCATTTTATTACAAAAAAAAAAAAATCATTTCATTTTTGGAGCGGGCGGGAACGTAAGGGTCCCTCGCCCTCTCTTGCGCTGGTCTCCATCGTGTTCGTTTTGCTCACTTCTGTTCAAGACCTTATGATTCTCTTACTTAACCACCTTTTTTTTTTTTTTTTTTTTTACAATCGTTCTCTTTTTTTTTCTCGGAAATATGACAATAGTTGAATTTGATCGTGTTTTATTCTTCTGTTTCTTTGACTGCACAAAACCTATTAACAGAACAGCTACTAAAATACGATGAACTACTAACATGTAGCTCAGTATGTGACAGTAACTGTGCCAAACACACAGGAGGGGCGCCCGGCCCAAAGTGCAGAGCCATGTCGAGCCAGTCACGTGTCTGATTTGCGTAGGAAAAGGAAAAAGCTGCGGACGTGACGTGACACTCAAACGGCACAAATGGCGTCGTCTTGGACCGGGGCGCCTCTCGTCTTGTTTTCGTATGTACAGTAGAGACGATACATTTTGTGGTTGTTGTGTCTCCACCCGCGAAGAGAAGCCGAGACGAGCGCCTCGCCTGCTACTAGCGCTCCGTGGCGGAAAGAACGACTCGCACGAATCATTGCCTCACATCCTGACCTGGACACGAATCGTGACACCTTTCTTATGCTTTGTTCGGGCCGTTTCCGGGCCCCGAAAAATTAACCCTCTGTCCTTTTTTTTCTCTTATGCAAGTCGGTGTATTGATGAGTTGTATCCGCTAGGACAGATTTTTGGCAGTGCGAGGTGCCACCCACCGTGTAAGATATCATAGTTGCCACACAAGTTTTGAGCATCAAACTCACGTGACTTTGTTGTGTTACACCTCTTCCAAGACTGTTTTTGAAAGGACTCGCACCAGTGCATGAGTTATCCCATCTCTGAATTACTGCTGGGCATTTTCTGAACCCCATGTATCACGTATGTTTTGCGAACAAACCATCACACTCGGACCCTTCCCGTTCATTCATCCATCATCTTGCCTGCCTTTGTGCCCAGTGGTGTGGCGGGTGTCTGCTGAAGCTCAGACAGGACACACACAGACACCTGGAGGTTCTTAAGAGTCTCCCTAAACATGCATGACTTGGACTGTGGGAGTAACATAAGAGTGCCCATGCAAATCATACAAACTCCACACCAAAAACTCTTGGTCTGACTGGGATTCAACCCAGAAACCTTTTAGTTGTGAGGCGAGAGCACCATGGTTTACCAAGCCTGTGGCCTCATCCTTATGGGAAAGTCCCCTCTCGCATAACACATAGCCAGTGTTCCATTTGTTTAATGTGGAAAATATGGATTAGAGCTGCTTTACGTCTGCAGCCCCGCAGGCCATGGCGTACAATCGGCTGCTATACACTTTGGAAAATGCTCAGCGCTAATGCAACATGTGCAGTTATCGGGTTACCATCTCACTGGTGTTCTCCTTTTTTGTTTCCAAGATTAGGAATTCAGAGCTGTGGGCGAACCGCCTTGCCCGATACCTTGTTTGTGGCAGAGTTCGACTTGGCTTTGTACACCTTTACATCATGTAGCTCAGCCCTGATTTTTAAAAACACAGACAGATGGACAGACTCCTAGCTCGAGGACACTTTGCTAGTGATACGGTGCAAAGTCCTCCTTGTTGTGAACCCCCCTCCCCCCCTCTCCTCCCTCCTGTCCCTCAGCAGAAAAGGTGCTCGGAGTCTCCGCAAATGAGAAAACGAAACAACTGAGACCCGGGCAGAGGGACACCCTGTAGAGACGAAACAAACAAACCTCTTCACACATAACTAGGAACGCTACCTCAAAGATAAGCAAAACTCAGCCAGAAGATTGTTTCTTTTATTTTCTTTATAACAAACGGACAAGAGCAAACAGTCAGTCGGACAGACATGCAAAACAGAAAGGACAGTCTACGTTACACCTTTTGTTTTTTGTTTTTTCCACTCTTTAACTAATTTATTTTTTCCAGATTTTTGAAATTTGTACCTCTCCGGCTTAGAGATGGGACTGTAAAAAACATAAACGAGTACATAAGGAAAAAAAAAAAAAGACAAAAAAAGACAAAAAATCCCCAATATGGACACATTGTGGTTTGGGGGGGGTGCGGGGGAGGGGGCATGCATGGGCAGCCGGGACGAGGATTCTCATCATGTCACAGATTGAGTATTGAGCAACCTGACTGGTCCATCCTAAAGCCGCGGGCACAGCTTCTAATCCAGAAGTGAACTGCTCCAAGCCGCTTCTCGCCGCTCACTCACTATGAATCGGATCCTAAACGCGGCAGGTTTCTCCTCTGTTTTTTTTTTTTTTTGCTTGTTTTTTTTCGACCTGCCTTCGAACCGCCACGACTACCCACAATCCTCTTTGCGCTCCGCCCACTGCCTCACTTCTTCCCCCCCCCTCCCTGTGATCTCACCTCCTGAATCAAGGGGCACGACACCTGTAACCATGTAATTGTTTTGTTGATCTACCTCTTGGATAAAAAAAAAAAACTAGGTAAATGGTAAAATTTTGTTTTTGAAAAAGGACACAAAAATAACAAAAAAAAAGTTGCTCGAAAGAAATATAGGTAAATGAATAACTGGGTAGCGGCATCTCCATATACTGTAGTGGATAGTCTATTAAAGGAAAAAACTTTTACTTCTTCCAAAGATGATTTTTTTTTCTTTCTCCATTCTTAGTTCTTTTTCAAAGGATTATGAAATTGAATAATAATCGTAAAGGGGGAGACAAAAACTTGCCACCTGTTCTTAATTTTCTTCTTTAAAAACCCAACATAAATGAGATTTCTTCATCCAATTTGCATTTTCTTTTGTTCCATTT
Organism: Karalla daura; assembly: GCA_029224185.1. Taxonomy (NCBI): domain Eukaryota; kingdom Metazoa; phylum Chordata; class Actinopteri; order Chaetodontiformes; family Leiognathidae; genus Karalla; species Karalla daura. The sequence continues at coordinate 16,924,070 of CM055203.1, read as the reverse complement.
TTGCTAAACTTACACTTTTTTGACTTCAAAGTTTTCTTTCTCTTTTTTTTTTTTGGTTGACTTTAATTTTTTTTCTTTCTTTTTGTATGACAGCAGATTGTATCTCTTGTGTTTGGGTGCATTTAGCATTTTCTTTCTCTCTGTAAAAAGCCTACATGAGTTAGAGCGCCCTGCGAGGACCTTCTACACTGATCAATGATCTATTTTCACTTCTAATGAGTCGTTTGAGAAAGCAAAAAAAGGACCTGTTGTTTAGCTGACTGTGTAGCCGCAGGCGGAAGGCCCTGGGGTCGCTCCTGTCCTTCCTCATGCCGCTCCAGACCTGGATTCAATCCAGACTCATCCGATCTGAACACAGCCTCCAAAAACTGTTTCCCCATCTCTGTGTGTGCTTTGCTCACATCCAGGCTCTGTTAGACGTGCATGAGAAGGAACGGAGTGTCCCTCCTTCCACCTGGTGGCGCCTTTGGTCTTTACAGTATATGGACTTTCACCCTCTGCCTGCCTGATTCCTTTAGTCCTCATCAACACTTGTTTTAAACTCCTTGTAAACAAACAGAGCATAGATATGAATGTGTTATTAAAAGACGAGAAAACGGATCCTCTTGCCTGTCTCTGGTCTTTCTGTGTGTGTGTGTGTGTGTGTGTGTCTTGTTGAAGCACTACAACTTAAACAAGTTGTTCAGTAACTTCACAGATCCGCCATGTCGCCATACAATTGTATTATTTAAGATGAAGTTAGATCCAATTTCTTGAATCGCTTTCAGTGATAATTACAGCACAACACATACACACACTTCATGTTGTGCTTTAAAAGACAGCTATGAAGTTTCTGATTGGATTGTAACTTCACTGGGTAACTTCACGAATAAATCAGGTAAGAAATGGTAAAGCCTTGTTTTAGGAAACTGCCAAATCATGTTCTTGTAAGCCACGAGGCAGACAAAGCTGGAGAACCCCTGAAGGGTGTTGTTGGAAATCAACATATGATTCAGCCTGTCACAGGAAGCGAAGTGGTTCCACTGCATTGTGAATGAACTGATCAAACTACTTCTCTCTGCGAATTTTCCTTTGTGATGCCTGAGGTCAGCTGACTGGACATTTTGGGGATCCTCCTGCCCTTGCCCGGCGGCCAGTTTCTAACCACAGGCGCTGACGGGAACTGAGCGGAAACTGTGTTAAATGTGAATGTGTTGACAGACTGCAAAACAAAGCGAGGGTGTTCAGTGGCAGAGTCTTCACCAGATTGTCCAGCAGGGGGCGCTGTCATCCTTGATACTGTTGCCGTCCTCCATGTGTTGGACATACACAAGGGTCAGGACAGTTTTAAACTCGCTGTACATGTGAAAACCTGATGGCGACATAAATTATGAAGTCAGTGATAAAATATTCTGGTCTTTTTTTTGACTGAAATGTGATAATATTGCTAATCTTGGTCCATGATTAAAGCAATAAAACACAGGAACACGCTTGCTCTTGTGTAATAAATATCCATACATATGAAAGCAGCATTTTCCCCATCTTTGCACAGTACATTAAACCACATAAGTTCATTACTCTGACTTTTGGTTTCAACTGTCCTCTTTTTGAGGAAGTTTTGGAAATTCAATGTGAATACTCGGAGCATTGAGTGAAGTAGATGAAGTAAACCGTACAAGCTCCGTTATTTGCCCTTTGGACTCACACGCACCCAGAAGCGTGAAACGGTAAGTCTCCTGGAAACATCTTACCTTAGGATTTGTCCTTATTAATCTGTGATCAATTAATTCATCTCCAAAGCAAGGTGCTGCATGACGTAGTTTAATTGTCGCCAGTTTTGCCGTCTCTTTTTATCCCTCATTTGGGTGTTGCCGTGGATGATAATGGTATCACTGCATGTGGCATTACACTTTTGGAAAGGATGTGTTGTTACATGTGTAACACATTTTGTGTGAATTTGAACACTAGATGTGTATAAAAATGCACAGGAATGCCTAGCGTGTTTAATGTGTTGGGCAGTTTATCACAATGTTTCTATGAAGAAAAATAAATAAAAATATATACATTTTGTTTATGATTTTTTAACACATATTTTTATATGAATCAAATACTAATAATATACCTAGTATAATAATATAAACATAAATAATAAACGTAACAAATACACATAAAAAATACATTAATCTTTTTGTGACTTTACATGACTAAATAATTTGACATGACTCTACATTACTGTGATTTCTATGTAAATTGTTTTGAGTGATGAAAATGGGTAAGTGCCATGCAAGAATATTTACCATTTACCATAGTCCTCTGCATCTGAGATTAGCTCTATGTTTCACTTGATGAAACAGGTCGGAGAGACTGAGAAACGGTGCTCTGACTGAACTAACTGAACCAATGACTGCCTTTTTTAGCCCTACCAAATACAATAGATGACTCACTTAACTAGTTAAGAAAGAAATTCATATAAAAAAAAAACTATCAGCTCCCTCTACTAACTGAGGACATATAGATGCTGCTATAGTAAGATCTGATAAAGATGATATAAATGTATGAAAAAATATACACGAGTGGAAAATATACAAGTGTTGATTTCCATTGTTTGAGCAGACCAAGCACAGCCAGGAACAGTAACTTCCATATTTAAGGTTTCGTCAATGAGAGATGAAGCCTGCAACCAGTGGGTGGTAAGTCAGACTCGGACCGATTTAGAAGAAGCTGTGGTGAGTGAAGTAAGGGAAGTGAATGTGGCTGTGCTGAATGTCAGTGTCTTTGTGTCTCGACATGATGACACAGCAGTGATGCCACCAAGGGATGACCGTGATAAACCTTTGTCACACTGAGATCTGTGTGGACGAAACCTTTATGTTTAAGATGGGAGTCATTGTGAAACTGTCCCTGACAGCGAGAACAGTGTGGCGCAGCATGGACATGTGTGAGGAGGTAGAGGACGATGACCGACCCTCTAACATCACTGAGTCTGTGGACAGGCTGAAAGAGTGGCACCAGGCTGACACTGAGAAGTGAGTGTGGGGATGTTAAACTCCAGGGCTTGAAATCATTAACATGAATCAGATTAATGGAGCGTCTGTGTTCTCAATTCAAGCTTTGCACAGCAGCGGAGGCCAGGCCCTGGAAGCAGCTGCTTGTCTATGAGGAGCTACCACTCCAAAGGTTCACCCTTAAACTTCAATGACTCCACAGAGGAGAGGTGAAAATATTCTAAATATTCAAATATGCTTAATATGCAATGATACAAACACTTGAGACAGAGATATTATGAATGATGATCCTCTGTATTTCCATCAGATTGCAGGAGTGGAAGAGAGACTCTATGTTGCTACCGCCGACCTTTTATCAGGACCCCTGCTCCAATGGACAAAGGCACGTTTGCATCCTGTGTGTGTTAGAGAAAGAGAAAGAGTGGGAGAGCTTGTGTGTTCGACATGGGGTCATTACAATTGTATAATTTGATGTTTTCTTGACAGATTTCACCAGGAGCAAAGTGACGCTGCATGCAGTCCCCATGAAGCACATCTGCCCTCCATTTTTATGGTGCAATCATCATCATCAATAATTACAACAGTTTTAACGTCTGTGACATTGTCCTCTTTGTGTAAATGTGTGCATACATTATATATGCCACATATATATATACCAACCAACTACCCATTTACCCACCCAAAAATAGGTCATGTTTGCAGTGTTTATTTATTTCTTTCATGTGTGACTTCCCATTTTTCTCCATCATTCCAGCATCTAGAGGACAGTATCATCACCTTTGTGAAGGCTGAGCTGAAGATGCTCTGGGGAGTTCTCTGTTCAGATCACCCAGAGCGCTTGGTGGAACAGGATGAGGAGGGGGCAATGGTGGGTGGCAAGGAGGAAGAAGGAATGAGAAGCAACAGACAAGCGTTACTGAAGATCACACTACACTTCTTGAGGAGCATGAGGCAGGAGGAGCTGGCAAACTCTCTGCAGAGCAGTAAGCTTTTTGCACTTGAGTAGCGTGATCAGAATGTGAAAATAGTCAAATGAACTGGGAATGTTTCGATTTACAATGGTTCGAAATGTAGAAACTCCTCCAAAGTCATCGATAACTACATTGTGTCTGTGTTAGAGACTGTGGCATGGTTGGATTTCTGCACTTTCTTCACTCTCTTGCAGGAACTCTTGCCGCAGTGTGTCAAAAGAAGCTCAAATGTAATCTCAGGAGGAGGTTCTGGTGTTTTGTGGAAGGAATTTCAAAACCGGGGAGGACCACACTCCTGAACGATATTTACACTGAGCTTCACATCACAGAGGGAGGGAGCAGGGAGGTCGGTGACGTGGCATTCAGAAAACCATCAAGACCAGAGACTGTGATCAGATGTGAGGACATCTTCCAACCCTTACCAGGCAGAGCCAAACCAATCCGAACAGTGATGACAAACGGAGAGGCCGGCATAGGGAAAACAGTCCTGACACATAAGTTCAGTCTGGACTGGGCAGAGGACAAAGCCAACCACAGCACTCGGTTCACGTTTCCATTCACCTTCAGAGAGCTGAACCTGCTGGCTGGGAAACAATACAGCCTGGTTGGACTGGTGCATCTCTTCTTCGCTGAGACCAAAGAAGCAGAGATCTGCAGCTTTGACAAGTTCAGCATGGTGTTCATCTTGGACGGCCTGGACGAGTGTCGCTTTCCTCTGGACTTCCACAACAACGAGATCCTGACTGAGGTCACGGCGGTGGCCTCAGTGGACGCCCTGCTCACAAACCTCATCAGTGGGAACCTGCTTCCCTCCGCCCGCCTCTGGATCACCACCAGGCCTGCAGCAGCCAATCAGATCCCAGCCGAGTGTGTGGACAGGATGACGGAGGTGAGAGGCTTCACTGATGCCCAGAAGAAAGAGTTCTTCAGGAGGAGGTTCCAAGAGGAGGAGCAGGCCAGCAGGATCATCTCCCACGTCAAGGCCTCCAGAAGCCTCCACATCATGTGTCACATCCCAGTCTTCTGCTGGGTCACGGCGTCGGTGCTGGACCACGTGCTCAGAGCAGATGAGAAGGCAGACCTTCCCAAGACCCTGACTGAGATGTACATCCACTTCCTGGTGGTTCAGTGCAAAGTGGGGAACGTCAAGTATCGCGGAGGAGCCGGTTCGGATCCGCTCTGGAACGCTGCCAGCAGCATGGTCATCATGTCTCTGGGGAGACTGGCTTTTGAGCATCTGCAGAGAGGAAACCTGATTTTCTATGAATCTGACCTGAGAGAGTGTGACCTCGATATCAGGGCGGCCTCGGTCTACTCAGGGCTGTTCACGCAGATCTTTAAAGAGGAGTGTGGGCTCTACCAGGACAAGGTGTTCTGCTTTGTTCACCTGAGTGTTCAGGAGTTCCTGGCTGCTCTCTATGTCTTTGTGACCTTCGTCAACACCGGGATCAATCTGCTGTCAGCGAGTGAGTCCAGATCAAAATCCATGTGGTCTCGACTGCGGAGGGAAAGCATAAAGGTAAATCCACTCCACCAAAGTGCTGTTGACAAGACCATACAGAGTCCAAATGGACATCTAGACTTCTTTCTTCGCTTCCTCTTGGGGTTTTCATCAGAAACTAATCTAAAACTTTTACAACAAGTGTTAGATGTATCGATGAGGAACTTGCAGAACTATCAGGACACAGCTAAATACATCAAGAAGAAGATAAGGAGGAATCCATCACCAGAGAGGTGCATCAACCTGTTCCACTGTCTGAACGAGCTCAACGATCACTCTCTGGTGGAGGAGATCCAGCAGTGCCTGAGTTCAGGAAGTCTCTCTCCAGACCGACTCACTCCTGCCCTTTGGTCAGCTCTGGTCTTCATCCTACTGTCATCAGAAAAAGACCTGGAGGTGTTTGACTTGCAGAAATACTCAGCTTCAGAGGAAGGTCTCCTGAGGCTGCTGCCAGTGGTCAAAGCTTCAAAAATATCCCAGTAGGTGCACTGACTTATGGCCTCTCTTATCGTATCAATCAGTAATTTGCATTTGAATTTATTTTTCTGTACCCATTCCTCCTTCAGCCTTAGAAACTGTAAGCTGACAGAGAAAAGCTGTGAAGCTCTAGCCTCAGTCCTGCAGGCCAAGTCCTCCCATTTGAGAGAGCTGGACCTGAGTGAAAACGACCTGCCAGAGTCAGGAATAAAGCTGCTGCTTGCTGGACTTACAAGTGTGAGCTGTCAGGCACGGTCATTACGGTAAGTACTTATGGACCAGTTTTTCCTTTTTACACATATGTTAGCGATGAAATACATGACAGACAACTGCCGAAAAACTGATGCTCAGCTCCAAGGTTCAGGACCAATATAGAGAGTAAAGTGACTTAAATTCAAAAACCAAAGGACTAGCACAAATATGTGGATGTGGAGCACACAACCTGATGAAAAGTACCGACCCTCTCAGGTTAAGTTGCTGCAGCCTCTCAAAAGGAAGCTGTAAAGCCCTGGCCTCGGCTGTCAGCTCCTCCAGTCTGAAAGAGCTGGACCTGAGCAACAACGACCTGCGGGACTCCGAGGTGAAGCTGCTCTACGATGGAGTGGGAAGTCCACAGTGTCGGCTGGAAACTCTACGGTTAGTGCTCGTCGACTCATTCAGTTCGTCATTGATAAGAGCCAATTCACAAGAATCCGTAATTCTGTCGTTAAACGAACCATCATCAAGTCTTCAGTTGAGGATGGATATGGTTCTGGTTTTGGTTCTGGTTTCCATCTTGGAGATTCCAGAGTTGCCCATCCAGGAGGATCCAGGAGGAACAATGCGGTTTTTGTCTCGGCCGTAGAACACTGGACCAGCTCTATACCCTCCACAGGGTGCTCGAGGGTTCATGTGTTTTGTGAACTTGAAGAAGGTTTTCGACTGTGTCCCTCCTGGAATTTTGTGGGAGGTACTCCGGGAGTACAGGGTCAGAGTCCCTCTGCTAAGGGCAGGGCGGTCTCTGCATGACCGGTGCAGGACCTTGGTTCACATTGCCAGCAGTAAGTCAGACCTGTTCCCGGTACACTTTGGCCTCCGACTGGGCTGAATTTCTAGTCGTAGCAGGGGGCCAGAGGGGGTCCACTTTGGGAGCCATGGGATTTCATCTTTGCTCTTTGCACATGATGTTGTCTTGTTGGCTCCCTAGAGCCAGGACCTCCAGCATGCACTGGAGGTGGGGGGGTCTTGCTCACGAGTGAGGGAAGGATGGAGCGTGTAATTGACTGGCGGATCGCAGTGGCCGCAGTAATGCAGTAAAGAAACAGCTGAGCTAAAAAGTGACACTCGATTTCCCAGTCAATCGATGTTCCTACCCTCACCTATGGTCATGAACTTTGGATCATGATCGAAAGAACAAGTTCCCAGATAAAAGTGGACAAAATAAGTTGTCCTCGGAGATAGGGTGAGGAGCTCCGTCACCCGGGAGGAGCTTGAAGTAGAGCTGCTGCTCCTCCACATTGAGAGGAGCCAGCTGAGGTGGCTAGGGCGTCTGTATCGGATGCCCCCTGGACGCCTCCTTCGGGAGGTGTTCCGGGCATGTCCCACCGGGAGGAGACCCAGAGGAAGACCCAGGACACGCTTGAGTGCTTATGTCACCCGGCTGATCTGGGAACGCCTTGGGATCCTCCCGGAAGAGCAGAAGAAGTGTTCGGGGAGAGGGAGGTCTGGGCTTCCCTACTCAGACTGCTGCCCCTGTGCCCCATCCCCGGAACGGGAGTGGAAGAAGATGGATGGATGGATGGATGGTATCAGGTGTCTTCGGTTCATATTTGCAGAGATTGTTTCTCCAAAACATATAAGACTGTATTGTCTACTACTATTTTTGTCTTGTCAGGTTGAGTGGCTGTAACCTGTCAAAGAGAGGCTGCGAGGCTCTGGCCTCCATCCTGGGTTCTCAGGCCTCCAGCCTGAGAGAGCTTGACCTGAGTAACAACAGCTTGCGGGATCCAGGAGTGAAGTTGCTCTCCGCAGGGTTGGCGAGTCCAAACTGTAGGCTGGAAATCCTGCGGTCAGTGGCCATGAAAATTAGATATTCTTGTCAGAAATATGCACTCATGTCAACCATGAAACTAAATGAAATCCTTCCAACCTTAGGTTGAATATTTCTCAATTTTCTCAGATGTTGTCTTGCCTGTCTTTGCATTTCATAGCAAATAAGATTTTCTTTTGTTTTGAATACACCATAAAGTGGATCGAATGTCCAATGGGATACATGTTTTGAATCCCACTGTTTTAGTAGGACACAATACAGACAGACAATCATGCTTTGACATACATATATAATGAATTAATTAATTATGAATTATGAGCTACCTCTTTTCCATTTCACTCAAAGTCAAAAGGGACTGATGGGTAATTGGGTAAAAGGTGTAGATAATTGTTTTAAGATACTGATGTATTCTATTTGGAGTTTGAGAGTTTAGAGTGGAAAATTGATCCATAACACATACAGTTTGTCCTAAATACACAGATTGACGAGCTGTCAGGTCACAGAAGAAGGTTGTGCTGCTCTGGCCTCGGCTCTGACCTCCAACCCCTCCCATCTCAAGGAGCTTCACCTGAGCTACAACCACCCAGGAGAGGCAGGGGTAGAGCTGCTCACTGCCCACTTGGAGGACCCACGATTCAGACTGGACACTCTGAGGTTGGTTTTGTCACTTGGGCTGTTTATTGTTCCCTGGTCTGTTTGGATTTGCATTTGAACTCTATGTTGTTTTCTGGTCAATCCTGCTACAGTGTTTCCCATGGTGGAAGGCATCGTTTGGAACCCCTCATTTGTGAGTTGACCTATCCCAATATGTTCCTGATGCCATCACCATTTAACCAACACATTGACACTAATAACATAACTAATAACTCAACACCAAATTGGCTGCCTTCTTGCAGTTGCAAAGATACTTCACATTGTCACATGAATGGTCTAGTTAAACTCCATAAACCAGACAGGGCTTGATTTTCTGTTTTAGTGAAGTCAGATCCTCACCACATCTGAATTAACCGACAATCTGGCTGTGTTGTGTCTTATTCTCCCTGTCAGACGCTTGCAAAGTCACCCTGGACCCCAACACTGCAAACAGGAAGCTGTCTGTGGACCAGGACCGGAGGAAGGTGACCGAGCAGCCGGAGGAGCAGCTGCTCCCTGATCACCCAGACAGGTTTCACCACTGGAGGCAGGTTCTCTGCAGGGAAGGCCTGAGTGGCCGCTGCTACTGGGAGGTGGAGTTGAAAGGGTGCGTTCACGTGGGGATGACGTACTACGGGATCAAAAGGAAAGGAGATGGCGGCGAGTCATGTCTGGGCGAGAACCTCAAGTCCTGGGGTCTTTTCTGCTCTGCCCGCGGTTTCTCAGCCTGCCACAATAAGAGAACGACAAACCTGGGGGCCGTCCCCTTCAGCCTTGGCGACAGCAGAGTGGGAGTGTACCTGGACTGGCCTGCCGGCACTTTGTCCTTCTACAGCGTCTCCTCGGAGGCACTTACCCATCTGCACACCTTCCACTGCAGGTTCACTGAGCCCCTCTATCCCGCCTTCAGGTTCTGGTCCAGGTCTGGCTCTGGCTCTGCAGTGACTCTGTATCAGTTTGAGGAGGGAGAAGCAGATCTGGCATAAAGGGAGACCCGCATCCTCTGATTGATGGGACTAGTAGAAGGAAACACACACTTCTGTGTTTTATCAGGATGTTTGCATACAGTAATCACTAATGTGCAAAATCAAAATCCTCACCCTTTAATCACACAACTGTGTTAAGTACAAACACTCCCAAGATACTCAATTTGTTAGTATTGACTTGATGGCATCAAATAAACTTTTAATGAGGGAGTTGAGTATATGCATCTTCACTTTATTTTCAGATTAGATCCGATTGTGCTAATCAATTAATTAATTCATGTAGTCAAATGCAATTGAGTAATTCCGGTCCTTATTTTGAGTCTAACTTCTCCCAGTAGGGGGCGTGCTATCACACATTCTGTCAGTTGTTTGGCGCTTGATTGGGTTTTTCAGCGGAGCCAGGGCGCCCCCTTGTGGATTTAACAAACTATAACAACAGATTACATAGCTCCGAACTGTCCATGAAGTGCGTGATCTGTCACACTCTTTGTATGTCAACAAGGCAACCGACAATCAACCATCTTCTGTTTAGAATCAGGTGTAGTTTATTTATACAAAAAAACAACAACAGTACATCAATCGGAAGCACCTGAGCACTGAGCGAATAAAATCAACTTTTTAACACATGGTTCACTGTGATTAAGTGATTTTACGTTTCAGGTGAGTACAATACCAGCTCATGTCAGAGAGACTATTTACCTGGAAAACATGCTTCAAGAGAAAAAAACTCAAAAGACAAAAAAACTTACAAAAAAACATCAAAGGATTCTTTGACTGGACCAAAGCACCTTTATGTGATGAAATGATTTTTGATATGTATTTTTTTTTTATGAACAGCTTGGCTGTTTCCATGTTGTTCTACCCCACACGTTGTGTTGTAGCTGTTGCTGATATGTTAATTAACAAAGCAGTTTTTCTGTAAACATCCAATGATGTAAAGATCTGCTGCTCAGTCTCAGTCTGGATTGATTATGCAACGATGCCTCACTTCGTGCTCTCCAAGTCCAGGTTTAATTGCATAGTCTCCGAGTTATTCATTTCTTTGAATGAAGTGGCTTGGACATTGCCCTGATTAAAGAAAGGTAAATCACTGTTCATATTCTTGACTATTTGCGACTACTCCCGTCAGAGTGACAGAGTTGTGCTCCTCTTATTGTCTTAGGCAAGATGATGTTAACGGACAAAATGCATTACACAGTGCATCAGGTGTAAAACCTGCTCTTCTTTGCTTTTTATTTTGTCAGTAAGTGCTATATATTTCCAAAAACACACAGTTAACGTCTCTGTGGCACTTGATGCTGCTTCTGCAGCTCTGGATCAGTTGAATATTGTGATTGGGGGTCTAGACCAGCCTCTCACAAAGTCTGGACAAAATATTTGGTCCCAGATGAGCCCTCCATGGACTGGATTCACGCGGCTTTTGTATCGCGTGTCCATTGATCGATATCTGGAGTGTTTGGGGCGAATTAGGGTGAACCTCAGAAACTCTGAACTGACATGTTCGCAGATCGAAAGAGGGTTTCTTCATTCAAGTTCATCGTGATGTCCTTCTACAGAGACGTTCCAATGACATGCGTCAACAACTTGTGATGAACTTGAACTTGCGTTCATCACAAAGACATCGACTGACATCAACGTTATTGCACGTTCAAAAGCGAAAATCAATCAACCAATCTGATTGCTTAAACATATGCATTAACAGCATAATCACATTTATACATATCCGATCTGGAGTGAAGGGAGCTCAGGATCAGCCAGCAGTTTTTATTTCTCCTTGTTTATTTCGGTTGATTTTTGTTTGTGTTTCTGCATCTTTGATCACAGAGTTCTGGGCTTTTCACACTTGATCCAGTCACACTGGCTGTTCCACACAACACTGGTCAGTTGTTTCCATCATTAAGTCAGTAATAGATGGAAAGGCCCCAGGTTTGATCCCAGTGCATGGATACAACATGGTGACTGATGAAATCACACTGGAGTGGTTCCAGGTTCAAACTGAGACGCTCCATGGTTTCCTAAACCGGAGTGACCGTAAAACCTCAGTCTCTAAAACGTCTGTGATTGACTGTTATGTTCTTCGTCTTTCTGTGTCTGCTTCAGACTGTCTGTGTGTCCATTAGTCACTTCCCAGCCCGCTGGTTCTAGTTCCTCGTGTGGTCGACTCCCTGAAAAATCTCTGGGTTCTCGGCCAGCGTGGCTCGCACCTTCTTCTTCTCCTTGAACCTCCCTGAGTGAGACACCTTGACGTGGCGCCCCTTGCTGGCTGTGGTCTTATCTACGATCCTCTCCAGCCGGGCCTCCAGCTGAGAGTCCTGCTGCGGCTCCTCGGGGTGGGCGCCGGCCCCCGCGGCTCCCCCGCCGGGTCCGTTGGGGACGAACTCTGCGGGCATCTCGTACAGAACCTTGGGCTGTGATTTCTTCCTCCTCAGGAAAGTTAGTTTCCACCAGCTGGGCGACGGGTCTTCCATCGTGGACGTGTGACGGGGATGGATGACGGCCTGAGGTCCTGAAGAAGGGAGGAAAAAGATTCGTATACGTGGTTAGAAGAAAACACAGCATGTCAGCGGCCGCCCCTGTCTTTAAGAGCATCTAGATCCTGTGGTTGTCATAATGTGAGTGTGTCACTGCTCCATCCACCTGTGACACTGTTAATATTTCAGTGTAACTCAATATTCTCCATATGCTGGGGATGCACACATGCTCGGGTTACATCACAGCGCTTTCGTGTGTGTTTGTGTGTGTTAGGAGGCAGGTCTAATGGATATAAACCCGCAGTTTACTAGATAATGTACTTTATGGTAAGCCTGTCTTTGTATGAGCGGAAGCATGTTCACCGGTGGATACGTCCCCTCGGGACATGAACTTGCAGTTTAGTTTCACTGTTTCTCTCTGCAGGTATTAAAAGGATCAGCTGCAGATATCAGTCCCGGCTGCTATGCAAACTGCGGCGGCTCGGCTCCCGATTGCCTCCTGGCCGCAGGACAAGTTTTAATAGCAGCTGAGCAAACAGAAACTAAATCACATTGTTGTATTGTTTCGTTTCTTCTCTCCCCCTTCTCTGTTTCATAGCTCCGCTAAATGGTTATTGTTTGACTTCCTTTGAGCCTTTTCATGTCGATCCCACGCGACTTTGAAGAGAAGGCGGGTATCACCTTCCCCGGTGCTCAGTGTTTGACTTCCTCTGAATGGGAGGGTGTGTGTGTGTGAGGGAGCAGCCATTTTCATGCTCCATATGCAGCCAATTAATTATTGCTGCATTGATTGGCAGGTGAACAGAACATTTAAAATTTTTCTAACTTTTTCAGAGTCTTGCCATGCTTCTTTTGATAAGTGTACCTGTACTCTTTAAGGTGCCTGTTGTGACTTAGAAGAATGTGTGATTTTCAAGGTCTGCAATGAACCAATCTAGCTGATCCCGTGACTTCCCAATGGGATTACGTTCTAATGAAATCAATCAGCAACCAATAGGCCCTCACTTAGCTGCTGTTCCTCAAATAATCCTCAAAGCGTCATGATGAACACATTACTCCACATCCATGCCTTAAAGACATGAAAATGTTCGAAACACGTGACAAAAAGGTGAGAAGAGTGCATTTTGACATGTGACCTGCGGGAACACGCTTGCTACATTTTATTGGCCTGCAAACGTCCCAAGATGTTCCCAGGAAATAGCTGATGCTCGCGTAAAGAATAAAAGCGCCGGACAAAGTCTGCATAATCGTGAGCGAAAACTGAGGCAGCTGGTGGTCAAATAAAAAAGAGCCAGTGAATACACTGTGAGGAGAGAGAGGGAGAGAGAGAGACAGAGACAGAGAGGGAGAGAGAGAGAGAGAGAGAGAGAACTGAAATGCTGGGAGAACGTTCAAAGGTCGCCGTGCCCAACAGGTGGAAAAGCACAGGACAAAATGTATCGCATCCGCTGAATCAAAATATGTTACGCAACGGCGAGAGCAGAGGAGACACTGAGGTTTCAACGTGGTAAAAGCCTCGCTGGCCTCAAGGCGAGCGCGCACTTGTTTTCCCTGGGTAACGAGACGCCGGGCACTTTCTCCTGTCCTCTCCCCGCACGCAAAGGTCAGATTTTACAGCTAATAGCAGCGTCTGCATGGGGCCGTGACTCAGTGGCCTTCCTGAGGATGCAGCAGCAGGACACCAGGAAAGTCCCTGATGACACATTGGAAAGCCTGCCAAAAAGAAAAACCAAACAACAGCCTGAATAATCATTTATAATGGCGATAATGTGAAGGGCTGGGCAGTATAAAGCTTTTACAGCTCTGTCGCATGCACTTAGACAATGAGCAGTTTGTTCAGTGCATCTTTTTATCCCGCTGTCATCACTGTGTGTGAAACCGACGGTGGATCACGCCCACAAAGATACGACGGCCGCGCCGTCTCTGGTTTCCATAAAGCAATAAGTGCATGCTATCTGCTGCACCCACTATCAGAAGGAAATGCAGGTAGAAAGGCTGCTTGCATAACAATTTAATGTGATGACAATTAAATGTGACTTGGATATAATGGAGGGGAAAATATCATATCATAACTGATGATTACCCACCACCTTCATCTGCCCCGAAGGTCAGGTTGCATGGATGCAAGATGCAAGTTAGGGTTGTGATATAAGTCAGTTAGCGGAGGACATATTTGATTAAATGCATCATGAAAGTCCCTCAGATAAAAGTTGTGAAGACATGCACCAGGTCACGAAGATGGTCTCTCTCTGGGCTGATTAGATATCTATTGGAGAACAGATCGTGCCGTTCAGAGGAGAGTCCCAGTTTTTATGGGTATCTGCTCAGATCTGTTTAGTGCAAGAACTCTCTAAAACAACTGAAATTACAAGGCATTTATCGTTTATTGCAGTCAACCTGTCTCCAAAAAGTCCGCAGTCTCAGGGAGAAAGATAATGTGCTAAATCTTTTTTTCAACAAAGCTCACATTGAATAGGAATTCAATATGAGGTGGATGAGGAAAAGCCAGGAGGTGGCTAGTTGAAGCACTGGAGAACTAGCCTGGGGGGAAAGCTGAACCTGCGGCCGCGTTCTTTTGTTGAAATAGCTAATATAATGTACTGCAAACATCCGTGTGTGTGACAAGCATTTCACTGTCGCCAGTGCCTCTGATGGAGCCGCTTCCAACCACTTCAAACAAGGAGAGCCAGTACCGCCCTGTGGTTCCCAACCTCGGGCTCTCCTCCCTCTAAAGGGTCACCGGAGCCATCTGAAGGGTCCCAGGATGGTTCATTGGGATCATTCACCTGTACTAGTTTTCCTATGGTACTTCATTTCATTTAAATAAAGAGTATTGTTTGAATATTTACAAGGCTGTGGACTCACCGGTTTGAATCAGACGTTGTGTCTTTGCAGCAGGCTTCTGGATCCGCTTCCAGCCTCGGCTCCTCAGCCTTCCACAGAGGCAATGATTCACCTCTCCCCGTCCTCTTAACTTCTGTTATGAGATGAGAAGCATGTTCACGGGCCAAAGAGGTCTACATGGGGCCAGTTAATAATAAGCTGCTGCAGCAGAGGGTCAGAGGGAATGCCACCGAGGTCTCACCTGACAGCTTTCAGACAGCCCAGTCCTCAATCCATGATCTGCTAGACTAAGACCACGAGTGGACCAGGAGCTCCATCTGACAACTCTAGTGTGTTTGAAGGAGAATCAGGTAAAAAAAAAAAACATCTCACCACTGATGTTAAGGTTAGGATGGCCCCAGCTGCTGCACTTTATCAGCGAGCGTGCTACAGCCTCACATCCCAAAGTTCCCCTTCTCTGTCACCGCTCTGTCCTCTCTCTGGTGCAGAGTTACAGGTGCTGTGGTCCACTGCCCCTCCCACTGATACACTGACACGCTCACACACACACACACACACGCACACACACACTCACTCACACACTCACATACACAAGGCTTCACTGGAGCTGTCAGTTCTTTGGTTAGAAAAGACTGTACTGACTCACTGACTGGACCCAGCCTGGCTGGAGGCGGTGGAGACAACCAAACCCACCCTGTGCAAACACTGTCCCTAACCTATTGATAAGGTTTCATTCAGAGCATCAACAGTGTTTCTTTCAACTCGACCATCATTCAAATTAGACAGTTTTGCAGCGTGTACCAACAGACTGAGCAGATTTCCTTATTCGTCACGAAACTGAACGTCACTGAAATCAGAGTTCACGCAAAAGCATATACAGAGGCGATTATTCACCCGACCCGTCAAAGCCGTGTCTCTCGACGTGTTTGCACCTCTGTTTCATTTCCTGCACCGCTTTGATTCTGTGCCATACATGTCACTCTGCGACTCGTTTGCATTGGAAAAGGCAACCCCCGTCCCCACCAGGAAGCTTTTGGTCTTCATGCTGAGTCTGGTAGAAGTGGCTGTGTGTGTGGAGGTGTGGAGGTGTCACATATGATGAAGACGGTTGGAAGAGACATGCAGACTGACTTGAGACCCAGGGTAAAACAAAATGTCATTTGGAGGAGACAGTGATGGATGGATAGATGGATGGATGGATGGATGGATAGCTCAATATGCCACACTAACATCGCTAAGGGTATCTTTAAACGACTGTCAGTTTGAACCCGTTTCCATGTTGTTTTTACTGCAACCATGATCACACCCTGGACAGGCCACTAGTCCATCACAAGACACACACACACACCATTGAGTCACACTCACGCCTTGGGGCACTTTCTGTCCTAACGTACACTCGCTTTGCCATCCTGTTATGTTACGTTAACTGCATAGTCGTGTCTGAAACAGCTGATTCAGCATGAATAAAAAGCTGCCTCCAGTTGTTACGGTCATGTTTTCTTTCACAGGCTGTAAAAAAAAGTTAAGTCGAAAGGTAAGAAAGGGCCTCCACACCCAACACTAAAGCTTATCTCATGTTACTGTTTGCACATGAATATTCCCTCTCTATCAGAGAGAGCTCATTGGTATTTATTTACGTTGTAAATGTCTGCAGCACGTTCTTTCTTTTTGTTTTCCAGACGATTTTCTGGAATGTTTTTTTGCCTAATGGCCCCTGACATGGGATTTTCCAGGTGTAAATGAGTGACTGTCCTGCTGAATAAACTGCCCTCTGTACTGTATGTATTCATATCTGCTGCGACTGCTTCAGTAAGTAGGGTAGGAGTTAATAAGTAACCGATTTTTAATTATCAGCACGGTCACAGATTTACAACACACACACACACACACACACACACACACACATACACAGCTCCATATTGTATGTCCATTGTTTGTTTCTGTCTCTCTTCTGTTTCTCCACATGTTCACAAAGGCAGCATATGCAGCGCACAGACGTAAAGGTGAGTCACTTTACTACTGGACCTTTAACATTTGCACGTTGGACTTGTTGGCCCCATTAAAACATCCTCAAACATGTTGTTTCCCCCGCACAGGTGGTTATCACAACACAAGAGGACGAAACCAAACGGAGTGACAACACCACCTTGGCCTGAAAACATTAAACAGGTTTGTTATGCAGATCGTCCTTCAGACGAGAGCGAACTGTGCGCTCTTGCGTCAGTGCCTTCCCCAAGCTTTTAAAGTCAGTCTGGATGAGGAACCAGTTCAAGAAAGCAATAATGACACTTAAAAAACAAAGCAAAACAAAACAAAAAATATATATATGTTTGTCTTACCTCCAAGGACCCCCAAAACAGAAACAGTAACTGTAGGTCACTCAGCAAATGCTTGTAGAAGTAGACGAAGGTAGATGTGTGAGGAGGAGGAAGTACTGTACGAACCAGTGGAGCGCAGTGATAGCAATATAAGTGTGCTATATGGGCTCCTGAATGGTGTTAAGACATGGTGCCTTTTAATCACATTATAATACATGACCTCTGAGGCATGAAGTCCGACCATCAGGGATAACTGACCTTTGTTGAAAGTGAGTGAAATCCAGAGATAATGTCTGCAGGCAGAGCCGTAGGTTGATGGAGATATGAAGTGGTGGATTTTATGACCGCAGTGATTACCGAATACACCTCATGGCGTCTTTTGGATTCACTGAATATGCATATGAGGTCTCAGGGTCCACAACCTGTGAGGTGCATGTGGACTGAAACGGTCAAAGGGTCAAAGAAAAAAAACAGTTTTATTAATCTTAGAAACGTAAAGCTCTGCCTCTGCTGATGCGTCCGCCCAAGCACATGACGGACATGCAGCGTGGAATCACAGCGCCTGCATCTGTCAGCTCGGCCTCATGCAAATCAGGGATGATAGCTCCGCTGTGATGCCAATCAAAGCACCCTGGTCTCTTTATCGCTGTCCGTTCCGCTGGTTCCCATGGGTGAGCATTGTCTGCTCTTTGCCCTTTTGTCTTTGATTTCCTGTATTAAAATCAGGCCGGAGGAGGACTCGCAGATGCACACGAGATACATGGCAGCAGAGTTACACTCTGACCTGCCGGGCCGCAGCGAGGAGGCCGTCGACTCTGCTGCACGCTGCACACCACAGCAGGCAAATATCTAGTCAAATCAGAACGAAAGGAGGGAACAAAGAGAGATAGAATAGAATGAAAGAGAGAAAGTAAGAACATCAATAAAGGAATAGTTTAAGGGCACAATAAAGGAAAAGAGGTCAAAACAAAGAGTAAATTGAAAAAAAGACGGGAACTGGACAGATAGATAGATAGATAGATAGATAGATAGATAGATAGATAGATAGATAGATAGATAGATAGATAGATAGATAGATAGATAGATAGATAACTTAGTAGTGTCCAGATGACGTACCATCTGAACATATGTGAACATATGTGACACGTATGTGAACGTATGCTCATGTGGCATGCCGGAATGATTGTGAAGGTTGCGCTTCGCCGCCATCTTGTGGTGAATTTGGTGCTTGGCTCGTTTGAAAAACATCTCTGCTGCCTCCTGCTGGACTGACACGACTCATACAGGCCAGAGTCGTCCTGGAAAGAGCAGAGAGCGTCCAAGGATGAAGCAGTACCACTCGCTTTATGTCTTGGTCTCTCAGCCGGCTTCAGTCTGAACTTCAGTCTTCAGTCTGAACAATGGTTCGTAGATGGTGACATGATGAGAAGGCAGCCAAGACAGATATGTAGCAAAACCCCCCAAGTGGAAAACAAAACAAAACTAAGTGCATAATGATGTCTGTTTGTTTTTATTGAATCACGTGGTGACTGAAAGACACAAACAAAATGATCCACTGAGACATTATAGTCACAAAACTAAAAGCTTATTTGCTGAAGCATGGGTTTTTTTGTCAGATGGGGGCTGAATACTACATACGTCCATGCATGCAAACATTGATCCTGCAGTCATGTGTATCTAATCAAAGCTCATCTGCAAATGCTGATTCACAGTAATCTGACAAATTGACCTGGATCTGACCAAGTCTGAAGATATTAGAATGGATCATGGTGAATGTGCAACCACAGAGAGTTGGCACCCATCAGCTCATGAAGCTGCAGTTCCATGAATTACACACAATTTTACACTGTTTACACCTGTAATGAAGCGTGTGCAATGACTGCATGACACACACACACACACACACACGCACACACACACACACACACGCACACACACACACACACACACACACACACACACACACACACACACACACACACACACACACACACACACACACCTCGCTCTCTCATTCACTCCCTAAAAGATCATGACTACAAGAGTGGACACCTGTGTCAACCAGGACCCTAAATAATACAAACAGGGTTAGAATGCGTCATTACACTGCCATCTAGTGTTCACACTAGATGCTGCTCACTCTGGCCACTTTGAAGACACTCTGGTATCAAACACATATTCGATTCAGGAACACATGTCCTCCATCTCCGTCCCTCCTCCCTTTCTCCTCTCTCAGGTCTTTTCCTGTCCTCCATCCTGTCTTATCTCTCCACCCCTCTTTCACTCTTTCCCTCTCTTTCTCTCTCTCTCTCCGCACATCCCTCCCCCTCCCTCTCAGTCATATTTCTCCATTAGGCAGGATTTTTAACCACCTCTTGTATCTCCTATTAAAGAAAGTTCTGCATCGTTTACCACGACGGGCTATCAGTCACTGTCACAGGGCTATAGCCCTCTCTCTCTCTCCCTCTCGCTCTCTCTCTCTCTCTCTCCCTCTCTCTCTCTCTCTCTCTCTCTCTCTCTCTCTCTCTCTCACACACACACACACACACACACATACACACACACACGCAAGGGCTCACATGCCTAAACACATATAAATACAAAAACAAATCATTAACACAACCGCAAAGCTTTGCTACAAATCCACGGCATGCACACATGCTCACACACACACGCACACACACACACACGCGCGCATGCACACACATGCTCATACACACACACTGGCACACAAAGCGAGACTGCGGTTGCGGGGATCCATTTGTCACTGTGGTAACGCCTGGCTGTGTCTGAGGAGAGAGGAGATAGAGGGATGCTAATGGAAAGGTGGAGAAAGGCGAGAACTGAGGTGGAGACGAAGGGAACGGTGGCACACTGAAGGACAGAGAGAGGAATAAAGGAGCGAAGAGGTAGAGGGAAAGAGAGAGAGAGAGACAGAGAGAGAGAGAGAGAGAGTCAGAGAAGCAGTTAGGGAGGAAAGAGGGGTCAGGGGGTTAAGGATGGAGGTGTGGAAACGGGGAAGTTGAAATGGGTGGAGGGAGACAGGGGAGGGGGAGAGCGAAGGTATCATTAGTCCTCTTTAGCTTCCATTATGAAGATTAAAGTGAAGGCTGCCTGATCGTCTTAACCCTTTACACCCCCACCCCCCCGGTGCTGGACTGAGAGATCCCAGCTCTCCAACAGCACTTAGCCAAAGCACCTACAATGCCTCATGTCTGACAAAACACGTGTGCTGGTGGAAAAAGAGAAAAAAAAAACAGGTTGCGGGAAATGGCAAACACTGACATGAAGGATCTCCTGTTCAATTATTGTTCCGTTGTCGTTCATTCGGTATCATTCAGCTCTGCGGGCGCTCTTTACTTAAAGGTTGAAGGTAATCCACCACAAGGTCCAAAGCTAAGTTCTGCGTCTTCATGATGGTGGCAGCCGACCAGAAACGAGTGTCCAGAGACGATGTGCTTCATCGGTAAGACTGGATTCAACTGTGCATCCCTTGCAAATCAGGGACAGAAAACACCAGCAGGTTTTGCTGGTTTGCTTTGACTCCTCCAGTCAAAATGTGAGAAAGCTTTTTAACGGCTTCCGATCTGAATGTCCCTCCAGGAGCTGATTGTTCTCACTAAATACGATGGAGTTTACAGGGATCTCACAGATGTAAAGAACAGACTGCTGTAGTGCACAGAAGTAAATGTAGATATAAATAATATGTTCTTATTTCTTTGCATTAAATGATAAATGCATGCTAATGAAAGCTGCTGTTGCATATTGTTCCATATTGTGTTCATTGTACCTTTGTCCCCTCCTATTAGCTGCAGAGCTGTCCTCCATCCCCTGTCCCCTGCTTGCTCCAGAGGTGATCCACGTCATTCCCATTTGACAAGGTTTCGTTTTTATTCCGCTCATGCCCAACCATTTCATGCTCACTGCCCACTAGTCACCAGTTGTTCTCCCCTGAGGCTGAACTAACCGCTGTCCGACCAAGCTACCGTAGAGACTGAGAAGATGGAGAAAACTACTCGACTGCTCAAGTACAAAAAGAGAGGTGTCCTTACTGTTCACACTGACATTGCGAGACGCACCATCGTTCCTCTCTCCATCTGTTCCATATGACTCCGTAACTGATACAGTGATGTATTGTTCCTGAGATCACTTTTCAAGTTTCTCATTCATTTTCATCATGTCACCATCCAGAGCATCCTCCTTTCTTTGCTCAGTCTCTGCTGCCCCTCCATGCTCAGCCATCACAGGCATCAGAGGACAAACTTGATGGCAAAGTAGATGTCTATTCTCGCTTATTCTTGCTTTTGTTGTTTCACTGGTGGACACCTGAACACATACGCACATCTGCATGGCAGATCCCAGGAATCCCAAGGACAAATGTAGCTCTAAATGGTGGTCATTTTTACCACCAAGCAACCTCACTGCCGATACAGTTCTTGTTTTCCCTCATAAAAGCTGGTCTCAGCAGGTCTGCGAGAGGGACTGAGGAGAAAACATTTAGCAAATAGCTCAGAGGGACTCTGAACAGAATGCTTTGTGAGGACGGGTCCTGATGCGGTCAGTTTTTTGTCAGGGCTCTCAGAAGAGCTATACATGACACACAGGACCTAAATGTTGAACCATTCCCACCGGCTCTTGATGAAGTCGCCAAACCAAATGTGAATTTGTCATGCGTTCGACTCCTGTGCCCAATTTATGACCATTGCTGATTTTACTTTGTTTTTGCTTTCTTTTGGTTCGGTTACCAGCCAGAACGTCCTGCAATCACTCTGAAGTATCAAAAAAAAAAAAGTTTTCACATGAACCAAGACTGAGGTTGGGCTGTTTTGCAGTCTGAAAAAAATGAAAGCCTGTGCTGATAATGACGGATCTGAATCTCTTTGCTGTTTTCTTCAGTCAATGCTGCTGAACTAGGCAGGACAGCACCACAGTTTCTATCCTGCATCATTAAGCGTTAATTAGCCCCCGATTATTGACCAATTGACATACTCTTCACAATGACTATCACTTATTCATTAGTTCATTATTGATATTTTTTGAAGATGAAGTGCAACATTTGCGTTTTTTGTTTTTTTTGCACCATTCTTCACAGTGTTTTTGTCACAGCTACAGACACAGAAAAATGTTTACATTTTGCTGTCGGCCAGACGTCACAGACCACTGTTAAGCCTCACTTGATCTGAGCGCCACACATTCTGCTTTATTTAAGTATAAAAGTGTCCTTGTGCATTCATTAATGTAGACTCCTCCTACCTGGGACCCAAACCAACACACACACACCACGCATAATACATCTTAAGGATGTGAAGCAGATTGAGATTTAGATCTCAACCACTGGCATGCATGCATAACAACATGCTCGCACACACGCAGGCTTGTGCACACGCATGCGTGCACGCACACACACACACACACACACACACACACATCTCGGGGTCCATCTTCCCATGTAAATCAAATCTCTGTTGGCTGCCCAGCTTCGTCTTTGTAGCCGCATGCAAATGACCAGTTAATAAATGCTGGCTAATGAATTCATTACATGCTATCTGAGACAGACACACACATACATGCACACATGCACACAAGCAACTCACATGATTTGAATAATAATAGACCAGATTTGGCCTACCACTTTTACTCATATAAAGGCAAACATAACATAACATAACATAGGGTAACCCAATCCAGTGACAGTGACTAGAAAGTCACATTTGTTATATAAAAAAAAATGTGTGTGGATTCATGCTTGTACAGGAACAATACATATATTGGATTGAAAGTTCCCTTTTTTTCACAAAACAATGGGGGAAACGACTGGCAAGAAATCAATTGCTTAAGAACAGTGGATGTTAATATTCATAGTCATTTCAGGAAACTAAATCAGAATTTAGGACAAGCGTAGTATGCTTTGTAAATAACCTCTCAGCCTTATATGGAGGCTACAGGTTAAAGGTCACAGTATCTGCCACAAAGACTGATCATAGAACGGAGTGAGGACAGGAAAGACATTAGGATAAATGCAGAAGAAGGCTACAAGGACTGTTTCTGTGTCTGGGCTCTCTCTAGCAGAAGCATTACCCTGACAGTGAAACTATATATGGACAAACACAGAAAATTACCACCATGAATTATTATGGTAATGGAGAATGCCTCAGGCGATATCATGCAGGAATATATTCATGTAGTTTGTCTAGGCAACAATATGGTTCAGGTCAATTTGTGTGCGTGTGTGTGTGTGTGAGTGTGCGTGCGCATGTGTGGGTGTGTGTTCATGCTTGTTCCTAATGAATGTGATTTTTCATGCTTTCCCTTTGTGTTGCAAGTCAGAGTGTTGTGTAGTGTCAAAAATAATTAACCCCTCTGTGACCAGCGTTTCATGCATTTTAATTTCAATTTGATGCATATTAAACAGAGACACAAAGCAGCACTTTCTCTCCCCGCAAACCTCACGCTTGTTATTTAACAGGAAAATAAACTTTTCTCTGTCCACTGCTGACACGATGATGTCCAAATCAACCTCAAATGCCGGGGTGTAGTTTTCTCATCACTCCATTTATTATATTTGATGAGTGGGAGACAGTTCAATCAACTCATCATTTAAATGTGTTAACAACATACAACATAACAAAAACATATATATAGATAATATAGGTTAACCTTCTCTGTTCATGAATATCTTGTGAGTCCTCATTTTATCCTCACATACGGGGTAAGTGGTACGTGAAACAATGCCTCTGTAAAATTTGATTTTTATTTAGACTCTTGATTGTGAGTCTGATAATAACAGAGTATTTCAGCAACAAAGTAACGCTCTGATGTCTGTTTTTCTGGTTGATCTGTTAGCTGTGGTCTACATTGGAAACTGGGTTTAGTCTGTTATTTTGTCTAATCTGCTTTGTACCTTTTAGGTGTCATGTTGGTCTGCTAGTGCCTATCATGGATTAACATGGAGCAAAGGCAGTACCCTGGACTGCTCACCAGGTAGAGGTCGACCCTGTAATTTTAGGTGCATGTACATGGACTTGGAGAGCCCAAAGGAAAGCGGCACAGATAGGGGGAAAACATTCAAACTCAAATTGGGATTTGATGCGGAGACCATTTTACTGTGAAGCAACGGTGCTGTTCACACAGTCTTTCCCTAGTTGTGCTCTGTAAAGAATGTGAATTTTGTGCAGATGATTGTCTTTCCAACCTGTGCCAAAAGAACACATTTGGACTGAACCTTGTGCTTGTTATAGTAAGTGCAGTGAACCAGAAAGAAAGTCCAAATCAAACACAAAAACCAAAGTAAAGAAGCAGTGAGGCAGAAGGTTCCTCTTACAATGTGTTACATTGAGTCTCTCCTTGAATAACAACCTCAGTGCTCTCCTCTGTTGGCACGGTTAGTTGATGTAAAACAATCTTTAAAATATCCACAAGGTATCTCACATCGACTTCTCCAAACGGCTCCAAGTGGCAACAGTTTGACTTTGAAGATGAGATTTTCCAGACCGACTTGGACCGTCTCTGAACTATAGTTTCCATATGCCGTGGTAAATTTCATCTTTCACCGTTGTAACCCCAGTGCATGCTGGTAGCCCACAGGGACTGGCCAATCAGGAAGCAGGAGCGCCATGGGCACTTCCTGTCAGCAATCACTGCCACTGATGGATGGATATGACATGCATAAACACACACACGCTCTCTCTCTCTTTCCCTCTCTCTCTAATACACACGCACACACACACACGCACACGCTCACACTTTGTTGTAGTTGGCGGCTGAAGTTAAACAGCGCTGAGTGTGTGACACCACCATCCATTCTGCTGAGGCAGGAGTGTGTGTTTGTACGTGTGCGTGCCAGAACCTGATAGTACACAGAGCTTATGTGTGATATTGTACGTTTGCGTGTGTCATGTAAAACCATTTGTTTTGTCACTCCACTTGCTCTCTGCCGCGACCCTTTCACTTTCTGCTCCTTGCTCCCTCTTCCTCTCATCTACTCCCTCACACCAACTCGTCTCCTTGCGTTTCTCCGTTAATTGTCTCCTTAACGTTTGCCGTTATAAAATGTATGAATTAAATGATCGTAATCTACAATGAAATGGTGCAAAATTACTTCCACGTTGAAGCGCTGTGAATTGAACAGCTATTCATATACAGCGGTCAGAAAATGTATTATCTCTTTGCAAAGAAGACGTTTATACATGAATGGTGAAGCCAACATCAGCAGATGTAGAACTAACAATAACGGCAAAGGTTAATGCCAGAAAGAGGTTATTGTTGGGTGGATTTATATGCTGGACTATTTCTTGGATGTAGGAAAGCAGCTTCATAACAAACTGTAATCTTGAATTTGCAGGGAAAAAACAGGAATCCAGTTAAGCTTAAAACACTCTCACCCCTGTAAGTCAGTTCACCTGGTTGGTGTAAAAAAAAAAAGAAAAATCAATAACAACAACAAATAAGTCCCTTCAGAATTTCAAGTCTGTACATTTTCACATTGACTTGTAAAGGAGCCGTCCATGCGTCCACGCCTCCAACACACCTACCAGGGTCCAGGGAACACACCCCTGTGGCCCCTACTGTGGCCCCTGGTTTCAGGGCAGTGCTTTTACACTTAACACTTCTGTTTCCACTGGTAAACTAGCTCTGGCCCAGATAATCTGGTTCCAGAGTGGCACCACATTTTTGCTGATGCGGGAGTAATACTTTTTTTTTCTTGTGCCATGTTGCCATTGTTTATTTAAATGAAAAGGAGGAGTAAAAAACAATGTGAAAAGTAAACTCACTTTCCAGTGTTTTTATACATTTAAAGAAAAACTAGCTATTTTATCATACATGTATATGTAACGTAACTGGGTTAGGGTTAGGGTTCCCAAAAGGAACCAGCTGTGAGGCACTAGCACCAACTTTGAACCAGCACTGAAACCATTTGGCGGAAAGGCTGTATGTGTAGATCAAAAGCTAAAAGTCTGGCGATAAACAGATGATTCTTGTACCTGAGAGGCTTTTTTAATTTTCTGTCGAGGTCCCAAAGACCTTCACGGCAGTTGATTGAAAATGTTGCTTTGTTTTTGCCCTTGTTGCACATATTTCCATAAATGCTAAGTTTCATTAATACCCATGATGAGTTGCAGGTGATGAGTTGCAGGTGATTCTGACGGTTTAAAAATGAAATTAGCCACTCCATAAAACCATTTCACCATCGCACAAAAGTTGTATTAAGAATGATCGAATCATCCACCCAATATGCCCAACTATAATAGAGGCGGCCACTTTTTTTTGCCACAGTAGTTTAAAGTAAAACTAGTTTATAAAAATGATTAAAAGTCTGGTTTCAGTATGACGCATGGATCATTTAAAAAGGTGACACCCAACAAATATAGCTACTTTTTCATCCTGCCCAGGGGCGCGGTGTTCAAAAGTGCTCGACGGATTAACTTGAATTATGAACATAAGATAATTGATTTCTTTTAATTAATTTCTTTTTCTCAAAACGCACACGTAGATACACGTTGTTTTACTTATTTATTTTTTATTTTTTTGTGGAGCCACCGGCTCCTCACCTGCTGCGCGTGCATGATTACCAATTAAAGGAAACAGTGAGCGATCGGGCCGGGTTGCGGGGCGCCGATAACGCCCGCCTCATGTTTCTCCATCAGCGAGCATTAATATCAAAACGGCGATAGTGATATTATATTGAAATTGTACCTGCATACCCCCCCCCCCTCCCTTTTGTGGGGATGAAGGTGGCGTCGGTGTGCGTGTGCGCGCGCGCGCGGGGAGGCGGAGGAGGATGGCTGCGGCTGTTAATTCTGCGAGCCGCTGAATGAAACGGCGTGGGGAGTCGGTGAGTGCAGATAAAGCCCTGCTCATGTATCAGCCTGCTCACCTGTCTGCAGCCCGCGCGCCGTAATGGATCGACACGAGCCGCGGCCATCACTCATACTCACGCCGGCCGCTCCTCTCTCCCCCTGTGTGTGTGTGTGTTCTGCGCGTGTTTGCTGGCGGTGGGAGTGATTATATGTCTGCATGGGTGCATGACAGGGAGAGACAGAGACAGAGTGTGTAGCTGGGCCCCGTGTATTTGCTGCCTGCGCGCGCGCGCGCGCCCGTGCGTGCGTGCGTTTGCGCGCGCGCGCTTATTTGTGTAAATCCTGTCTGTGTTTCTGTCACTTTGATGGATACTTCTAACACTGACACCATTTCAGAAAAGGAGTATCTCTGCCTCCCTTTCCCACCTCCCTCCTCTCTCCCTGTGTGTGTGTGTGTGTGCACGCATGTGTGTGTAGGAGGACGGGGTTGTGGGAAAGGGTCATCTGTGGGAACTGATGTGACGGACAGCTGGCAGGAGACCGGGCGCCGGAGCAGAAAGGGCTGAATCAGTGCTGTCAATCCCAGGGACCCAAATACCAGAAAACAAAAAGTAGTGGCGTTCAATTTGGAGGCTGAAAATCGTTTTTTATTAAACAGGTTAGACGATGCTGAATTGGTCTGGAAGACATCTAATAGTGGAGGCTCTAAAAGTGGAGGCTTAAGTGCACATTGATCATATGCAGTTTGTAGATGTCAAAGCTCTGTGTTTCAAGTAGCCCTCAGCATAAGCCGCAGCCAGTTTCTGCAGTACAGACGGCCCGGTAGCTCACCGCTCTGTGAACGTCTCTGTTTCCTCCCTGACGGTGCTAAATGTGTGTGTGTGTCACGCGCTACACAGCAGATACCACGCCACACGTCCAGCCCGGTATCAAGACAGGTCTACATGAGTCCAGACCTCAGCTGATGATTTATACGCCCTCCTGGGAAGCAGCATAGCCTGTACAGTCTGTAGCGAGGTGGGACAGGGGGGCTGGGTGATGCAGATGATGTGTTTGTATACTTGCCACTGACCCCTGGCTTTTCATTAGAGCTGAACATGATTTTTCAGCTGCTAATGTTTTTGTAGCCTAATGACTATTGAAAGCTTTAATCTTAACTGAAACAGTATTTGCACAGACCTTAAAACATTGAGTCATGTTGTCTGTTCTTAACAATGTATTGTTATGTATTAGTATTGCATCCCTTCTTTTGTCTCTCTCAACTCCATACATATTGGGGCTAGACAGTCTGGCAAGTCTTGAAAAGAGTTTTTCGAGAAGCTTTAAAGAGAATGGCTCTGCACAAGTTTAACCAGTTGAGTGACTTGAATCCAGTTTCAAGTGGTCAGTTTGTTTGGACTAACACAACATTCGGTAGTAGTGCACAGCAAGTATGTACATGCATAATTTAAGAGTGGAGTTAGTTTTGTTTTGTTTATGTGCACTCTGCTCTGTGTGCATTCGTGCAGTTACTTAAATGACTTTTGTAATCTTTTTTGGTTCCTTCCAGTGATATTTTGGGGTATCTTTTTCTTTTATCCATGCATGTATGTGGCAGCCAGGTCCCCGTCTTACAGTATAAGCAGAACATATATCCTCACAAGAGCAGACAGACCTTCCTTGTTCCGAGCCAGATGCCCGCATGTCTTCCTTTTCAAACAACAGGGATCGTTGCCATGCCGACCTCTGGGACCTGACCTCCAGAGAGGTCAAAGGTCAGCCTCCCAGCCTGCTGCTGTTGCCACAGTGATGAACGGCATCCTGAGACGTGTGCATATGTGTGCGTGTGTGCATATGTGTGTATGTATGAGAGAGTGATATAGGGGATAGAGTGAGAGAAAGTGCTTATGCATCAATTACTACCTGTGCATGCGTGCATGTGTGTGTGCTTACCACTACATGCATTTGAGAGAGAGAGAGAGAGGGAGAGAGAGAGAGGGAGATAATGAGGATAATGATGATGAGACAGTGAATCCCATTGTGCATGTGAGCGGGTGAGTGTGTGTGAGAGAGGGGCTGACTTTGTTCTCCATTAGTCATAATCTGGCATAGAATTCTGCTAATTTCATTTGCAATATTACAATCTGATTACGAGACAGCAGCAGGTCCTGTGTGTAAATGGGCCAGCAGGGCCACACACTGAGCACACACACACACACACACACACACACACACACACACACACACACAACCCCTGCAGAACAAAATGTACGCATCAGAGGCAGACAGACAGACACACACACACACAGACCAACAGAGGCTTCCTGTATGTGTGTCTCCAGGGGGTCAATTTGCCTCAGGCCAAAGGAATGACATCACTAGGGGAGGTCAAAGGTCACGACAGCGGGGGTGGTAGTGATGTGTGTGTGTCATGTAGAGACACAATCAAAGGGAGTCGAGAAAGTGAAAATAAAGCAGAAAACAACCCCCAGTTAAACCAATGCACGGTTACACTGACTTTAAGTAGATGGCAAATGAATGGGGGGGCTTCACTCGGCGACGTGGCGACAGTTTGTAATGAGGTGAAAGTAAACTAAGTGGAATGTAATAAATAGGGTTTCAAGCCAAAAGCAGATTCGATAGTATTTGCTCTTGACAAATAATGTACAGTATCCCAAGCCTAATGAGCATGAACTCTATTTACTCACCAAAGAAGACACAGATGGAGGAGACACAATGACAGCGTGTGCGCAGGCATTTACAGTGTTGCACGCCGTAATCTATACGCAAAGTGGAGTTGAGGTCGGCAGCTGAAGAGAGAAGTTAAAACCCTGTGTCATATTTTCCTGCATGACTGGTGTACAGTATTTTTTGTAAATTTTTACAAAGGCTAAGGTCTTACTTGGAAACATGCCAGATCAATCCAGATATACGGCTATACAGAAATATGCCTTTTTTAATGAAGGCTTTAACCGATCTGCCTTGACCTAAGATCGTTGTTGATTTTGTCACATCATTATAAGATAATGATATATTGCTTCTGTGCCACAGATTAGAGATTAGAGTGTGATTAGTGGTTAGTATAATGTCCTGGCTTCATCTCCTGGTCAGACCAAGGGCCTTTCCTGTGTGTGTCCTCCCTGCATCTGCAAGGGTTTCCACCAGGTGCTCTGGTTTCCTCCCATGGTACACAGACATGCATGTTTAGGCTGATTGGAGACTAGACCCTAGGTGTAAGAGTGTAAGAGTATTGGCTGTGTGAGTGTATTCCCTCCTCAGACCCTGTGTGTGCTGGAGATGAGCACCAGAAGACCCTCACATTGTTATGGCTTAAAGCTGGTTAGATAACGGATGAATGGATGGATGGGCGTCACTTTTGCCTTTTGTAGAAAAGTCTCATTCTTCATCTTGTTACACACGTTTTTTTTCCCCCCACAATACTCGCCTGTTTTGATGCGGGTGCAGCATAAATGGCTCCAAGATGTTGTGGATGTTCTGTTTCCGACAACAAAGAAGGCACGTCCGTTCTGCTCAGTGAAACTTTCTCATGAAAATGAAATCGCACCGTCGCTCATTTATGGCCAAGGCCATTTTGTATGTCAGGCTGCCTGAATGCATTGTGGGACCAGGATGAATGCTTATGGTCACGTGTATTCCACCTTTGGTGCGTGTGTGTGTGTGAGTTTGTGTGTGTTTGTGCTTGGACGTATACGTTTGTGTGTGTGTGTGTGTGTGTGTGTGTGTGTGTGTGTGTGTGTGTGTGTGTGTGTGTGTGTGTGTGTGTGTGTGTGTGTGTGCAGTCAGCAGGAGAGATGGAAAACAGCAGTTGCCTCTGCAGAGATACACAGTGGGCTTGTTCACTAAGAAAATAGATGTCATTAGCTCGCTGCTGCACATACGCACACCCACCCAAACCCCCTCCTGCACACACACACACACACACACACACACACACACACACACACAAAATAGATATCATTAGCTGGCTGTTTAGTATTCATACCCATCCACTCTACCTCTCCTGCACACACACGTTGAGACAGAAATTAGCCGGCAGCACCTGACACTCCATCATGATGTCACAGCGGGATTTGGGTGTGTAGGTGTCCATCTGTGTGTGTGTGTGTGTGTGTGTGCGCGTGTGCGTGTGTGTGTGTGTACCACATTAGAGGCTGGGAGGAATAAAAAGCCTCCAGCCATTAGCTACCTAACACACCCTCTGCACACTGGAGGGAGAGACGCAGAACGTCGGAAGCAAAGACAAAGAGAGAAAGAGAGGGAGAAAGAGGATGAATGGACGTGTGCAGGGAGAATAGCTAGCCACACTCTGGCACAGTGTACAGGAGGGATCACTAAATAATATGTTAGAAACTACAGGAAGTGTGTTAAGGTGTGAGACGATGGTTGCTCTGGGTGGAGAGGCTGAAAATGAGAACGTTGATGAGATGAGAGCGGTGTGTTAGAGCAGATGCACATCTTACCCCCCTCGTACCCACTGGTGTCATGGGTGGTGCTCTTTCATCAGTGCATAATCACTTTACTATTATTGTAGTTCACACCAGACAAACTTTTCAGTAAGTGAGGGGCATTCAGTCAACTGCAGTCTGCAAAATCAGCCAACCATGCTGTTGAACACTACACACTGGACCTGCTCAAGCACCAACTATATATGGATTAAAATCGCAACTGTAGTAGTCATCATGCTAAATGCATGTGAGCATGCTACTGTATGAGTACAGCTGGGATGAGAATGTTTTAGTTTTACATACATTTAGTCATAGTTCAGTATCAAGTATTAGAGCGCAGTGCTTATTTAAATGATAGAGGACAAGGCACTAGCACTAGCTGGTTTGTTTTGCAAACTTTGTCAAAAACAACAGTGTAGTGCAAATTAAAAGTTTGACAGGGTTGAATTGCCACTCAGACATTGATTTCTTGCGCTGTAGCAAAAACAAAAGAGTCCGAGGTGCTGTCATGAGAACATGTTGGTCGACAGGCTGTGTCAAGACGATACGGGCAGTACCTAACTTGATGGGATAAATTAACTGCACCAGCAGCTTTTCAAGATGTGGCACTGAAAGTTTTGTGCTTTACAGTGTTTGCAAGTGTCTATGAATGGTGGCTCTAAGGTATTGGAGTGAAATACAAACCAATTTGGATCAAAAAATACAAAACCCGGATAGAAATTCAGTGTTCAGTTCAGATACCATAACAGCGATGCAGAGATCGAGAGGAACAGTGCAGCCATGTAACAGTTGCACTAACTTTGATTGTTTAAGCCTCGAGAAACTGTTACGATTAAAAAAAAAAAAAATCAGTGGACTGATATTGAGCACATGTGACCCCTCCCGTCCCACAGGCTGGACCTGCCCATAAGTGAACTATTGATCTGCGCGCTCTGCATTGACCGCTGCTCCCAATCAATGATCTTCTATTGAGAACCATCAAGGTGGAGAGGAGGAATTGACATTTCTGTGGCAACTAATAGCATAAATGTATTAGTAACGGCATTGTAAATCAGAGTGAGAGGAGAGCAGACTCCTGGAGAAAAGGAAAAGAGATCGACAGCTGACTATTGATGCCTCCAAAAAGAAAAAAAATAAACCTAACCACATTACATATTACATCACAGAGTGAGGAGGGAGAGTACCAAGCAGACTCTCATTACTTGCTGCACATGTGTAACACCCTCAATGGGGCTGTTCTCACCGAGTACACACTAGTTTTTTATAGTAAATGGCAATAAAAGGCACAAATCCTGAGTTTACATCATCCACAACAAGTAGTTTCACAAATTTATGGAGCGACTGAAAAGTAACAATAATAATAATAATAATACTGTGCATCTTTTACTGTGAAGCACTTCGTAACTACAAAAAAAAGTCAAGTTGTCCAAACAGACAATTTTAGATTTTGTTGAACAATTTTTTAGAGAGCCGCTTGAAGTGCTTAAAGTTGGGGAGAGATAGTGGTTGCGGCTGAGAAAGCAACATCAACCGCTGAGACGAAGTTAAAATCCACTTGAAGCGATTGACCTAACAACCGGTCCTGTTTCATTCCTTCATGGTGAAGTCAGCCCGCGATGCGCCACTCGCTGAATGAACGATTTACACTGACCACAGCGTAGAGGATGCAGCCTCGCTGCAGCCCGCAGCCGGCGGAGATGGATAAAGTGTTAGGGAGGGAAAGATTGAAGGGGGAAAAAAAAAGGGAAACTGGATGAAAAAATCGACAGCTCCGTGGTCTATTGATGTCCCGTCGGACAGATGGCATAACAGTATTGGTAACAGTATTAGGATTTTACCCTCTTGTCATTGCTAATAGGGCTGAATTGATGCTGTGTGGGCAGTTATTGACCCCCCCCCCCCCCAGCCCTGTTCTTGTGCTCTCTTAATTGCATGAAGAAGCGTATGACTGCGCATCTGTGTTACATATTTCTATTGTACATTCTAACTGTGTGGGAAACGGAGCAAAGAACCTCCGTATATGTGACTTATTATCGTGGTTTATGTTAGACTTGAGGCTTTTGGTTTGTCCTGCCAGGGGTCTGGTTACACACTTGTACACAAAGAGACACAGAAACAACATCCACTCATATTTATATACGCACCCCTGCAAAATGTAGACCTCAAAACACACCGTGCTCTCACACACAGTCATATGTATGCGGCGAGATCCACACCCAGCCCAGCATGCACTCGCACACAGCGAGGTGTGTGTATGAGTGTGTGCAGAGTTGGCACAGCTGCAGCTGTGGGAGGTGGGTCTGACACTGTACTGCCTCGGGGTGAAGACTCCAGTGTTGTGTGTGTGTGTGTGTGTGTGTTGCTGTTCCTGTGCACAAAATGCTTAATGCCATATTGTGAGTGTGCGCACCTCTGTGTATGTGTGTGTCTGTTTGTGTATGTGTGTGTGTATGGGGGTCCTGACCCCCATCAGTCTCACTCAGGACTCACTTAACAACACCAGAGGGGGCCTCCAGCAACACAAGCTCCAGGGGTGGGACAAATGTGTATGTGTGTGTGTGTGTGTGTGTGTGTGAGCGGAGGTTCTGAGGAGGAGATGAAGTGACACCTACCACGGTCCTTTTGTGATGCTGAGCAAGCAGAAGACACAAACACAAACACAAACACCACTCTCTGTTAGTATCGATACACAATTTCTCCCACAAAATTTCTTCAGTATCCAGCCATGCTATCCTCTGTCCCAAACTAAACAGGACAGCATCATGTGTTAACCTAGACTGCAGGTGAAGCTGGGACTGAAGTTATACACTATTATACACTACAGAGTTATTAGAGAATAATGTGGAGATGTACATATAAAGCACCACTGACTGTAAAGGGAGCCGCTATCCCCACCTCCACCACGACTCAGAGCGTACCACATGTTCTAATGATCCACGGCTGCGCGGTTAACTTGAACTTGTGTTTTGTGCACGGATGTTTCATAACGCGCAGCGTGAACTCTCTCCGATGCAGAGATCCTCTGCGAGACAGGGCGCCGAGGTTCCTGGCTCTGCGGGCGCTGCTCCGGCGGCGGCCAGGACGACCTCCGCCTCCTCTGCTGCCTCCGGCTGCTGTTCCTGCTGCTGCTGCTGCTGCTGCTGCAGCTGCAGCTTGTGAGAAGTGAAGTTGGTGCAGCTCTCAGACATTCTTCAGCCTGGTTTCCATCCAGACCTCACTGCTTCCACTGCTTGAGGTAATGTGATATTTCTCATTAAACCCGGCAAAATAAGTCAAACAGACAGCGCTGAAATACAGTATAGGCTCTGTGTGTGCGGTATGTGTGTGTGTGTGCGGCATGTGTGTGTGTGTGTGTGTGTGTGTGTGTGTGTGTGTGTGTGAGTTGTATTTGTACTCTGCTGGATGAGTGGGTGTGTTCCAACAAGACAGGAAATTCATTAATTTGGGAATAATTGATTATCAGCTTGTAACTTTTATTACTTGGTTTAAGAAGCTGTGGTGTGTGTGTGTGTGTGTGTGCGCGTGTGTGTGTATGTGTGTGTATGTGTGTCACAAAGCCGTGGAAAATAGAAGTTCTGATCAATTTTACCTATGAAAGCCATAATTATTGTAATGCATGAGAATATATCTCCTATTTGGCTGCATGGTTCAGTGACCTATGACCCCCCACCCCCAAGATTGTTTTCTTGTAGTACCGGGGACTGACCTATTTCTCATGTGGACCTCAGTGGCGGTCTCTGCGGACGCGCGGGGAAACTATTAGAATGTAAAGTGTGAATTTCCACCCAGAGGCCCTGCGGTGTCGGGGTGGAGGGGGGGGGGAGAAAGAAAACAGCGACGCGATAAAAAATGTGACAAAGAAACAATTTAAAACTTAGCCTGACACCTCCAAAGCATGAAATAACAGCGCTCCTGGTTTAAAAACATTTTTCATGCTTCATTGAGAGGATGGATGCTGTTTTCAGAGGACGTTCTCACACATTCACAGCACCCGGGTTTCCAGGCAAGACCGGCGCTGCTACGCACACACACACACCCCGACATCCCTCACAGCGTTCGTTAGGACAGTAAGCGACAGACGACGTACGGTGCAAGGACCTGTGATAGTCACATGCTGCTCCTCCATCATAGTAATCTACTGTCAGACACATCAAGAATCAGGTAAATACCCCTTGTGCTTACAGCTAATACCTGTGTCATCTCATTGTATTTCAGCTGCCTTTGTCACAAGCCTAGAACAGTCCGGATTCAGACGGATTTGGGTCTTGGATAAACTGATTATGAAATTTCAGGGTTTCCATTTTTATTTATTTGGATGTAGTTTGCAGTCTCAATGAGGAACCAAAAACTGGAGTTTCCTCAAATGGCCACTGGTACCAAACGGTCACTTACCATAGACCCCCACATAAGAAAGTTTGTTCCCAGAAGCAGCCAGGATACTAACTATGAGTGACACTGCTTTATACAGTCTTCACACTGTGCCATGGCTCTGTTGAAGACAGCAGATCCAATGCTTAGGGACCTGTTCACTCCAGTGAGAGATGTCTCAGCCGACCACCCATCGGTCCAGCCGTGTCCACAGCTTCAGTACCCTGGAGAGGTCGCCGGCACCACGCGATAGCATCACGTACATCGCTCGTTTGGCTCCACAGCTCCACATTTCACGGCGAAGTGTTACAGCGCCAGGTACAGGCACCAGAACCACCTCCAGCACCACTGCTCCTCCCTCCCTCCTCCATACTTCTCACCGGGGTGTCCAGCTGTCCAGTGTTGTGTGGTGGCTCTCTGTGATCCCTGTGATCCGCTGAACAGCTGGAGGAGCCTCTGACAAATGTATGTGGTTTGATTTTTTTTAGCTCTCACAGTGGATATGGTTTTGTTGATGGGAGGAAGAGCGAGCTGTTGGTTTTCTGTGTGTTTGACGGGTTGCTAGTCCTTCCTAGAGCACATGCTCCATTCACTCTCACACCTAGGGGCGGTTTTAGAGGCACCAATTGTCCTGAATGTATTGCGGTTGGAAACTGGAGTACCCAGAGAAAAAATTCACAGGGAAAACATGCAGACCCCACACAGAAATAGCTGGGGACCAGCGAGATTCAAGATTCAAACCTGCATGGGTCACTGTATCACTGAGCCAGTACTGTCCAAGGCTCTACTGACTGCATCTTTATACATATAGACACACACAAACACACACAAACACACACACATTTTCATTGCATCTGCGGGTCTTACACAGTGTGAAAAGAACTGAACAGGAGCATGTGTTTGAGTGTGTGTGTGTGTGTGTGTGTGTGTGTGTGTGTGTGTGTGTGTTAGAGAGAGAGAGAGAGAGAGAGAGAGAGAGAGAGGCAGGTCGGCGCCACCAAGACAACATCCCCCCCAATCAGCGAGGCCCCTCCGCATGTGTTCCTGCTCCCTAACTCAATAAGGGCAGCACACTGGGAAGTGTGTGTGTGTGCGTGTGTGTGTGTGTGTGTGTATGTATGTGTGTATATGTGTGTGTGTGTGTGGGTGTGTTTGTGTATGCGTATGTGTGTGTGTGTGTGTAGAAGCTTAGACCTGAAGAAACTGTTCAGCTGCAAATCAAGTTCGATACAAAAAGTCTACCAACGTAAAAACTCAGAGGTTATTACAAGTTTAATTCAGCGTTTATATAAAAAGCTTTAGAAAGCAAGCTCCCCCATCCCTATCTTAAAAAGCTGCAGTTTTTTTGAATTGAGGAGAAATAAAAAAATAAAGGGAAAAATTAAAAAATAGTACCTTTTCAGCCAATCGGGAGGTTATATTTGATAAATGTTTCTGCAGTACTTTGTCATTTTTATTCCCCTGCAGTTTCCATTGTGTGACAGTGATGGCTGCTCTGAACCAAGGTGATTTTTTCCCCCGTACAACCATGAAGTGACTGTGACTGTGACTGGGTGTTCTGGTGGTCTGGAAAGTGAAGCTAAACAAAGACAGATCACTCATTCAATCCAGTGTAAATGTTCATTGGATACCTGATAAACCCCATCCGGTGTGACACGTCTTTGTGTCAATTTTTCAGATTTTGTTTTTATGATAAAATGTAGAAAAGAACAACATAGCGCACTTTGATAATTTTATTCATTGGTCACGGATTTTTTTTTTACATTTGACCAATTGCCTAATGACTTTAATCAGCACTAATTATCACACATATTTATTCCGTCATACATCGCTTCATTTGTCATAGAATTAAATTGTAAATCACCATCTGTTCACTGTAATTAATTGTTTTCTGTTTGCGAACGATGAAAACAGTATTGACGATTCTGCATTATGAAGTCACTGTTGATACATTTTGAGCTGCAGTAATAATCTCTATCCTGTATCATGATTACATTACATTACCGATATACATAATGACTGCTCTACGTTAATAATAAGTCATGAACGTAACATGAAAATATTGTGACGAGCTGTTTCATTTGCTTTAAATTTGTAAATAATATGAATTCAGTTTCAAACCACAACAATATGTATGTGCTTCAATGTGTGTGTGTGTGTGTGTGTGTGTGTATATCTGGATGTGCACATGCTTCCTCCATCCTGTAGTTGAGTTGTGTGATAAGAACACTATTTCCACTACAATATCACAATATACACTCGCTTTGACTATCATGTGCGTGTGTGCGCGCACACACACACACACACACACACAAACACGCGCACACACAAACACACACACACAATGAAAGAGAGATTTAGTGATGTTGGATTGACATATGTGACTGAAAAAACCTGACTAGCTCAATAACAAAAGACCTCGTCTCTCCATATCCCATTCTCTCTCTCTCTCTCTCTCTCTCTCTCTCTCTCTCTCTCTCTCTCTCTCTCTCTCTCACTCTCAGTGTTTCAGGGTCGATCAAGCTCCGCCTGGCCTCTTGCTCGACCATTCCATCTTTGCACTATTGGCTAATCGACCCTTTTCCAGTACCCTGATTGGTTTGCTAAAAATCTCTCTTTTTCTCTCCCTCACTTTTTCTCTCCGCCCTCCACCACTCTCTCTCTCTCTCTCTCTCTCTCTCTCTCTCTCTCTCTCTGTCCTCCCCTTCTCCTTTGTCTCTCGCTCACTCTCTATATTTCTGTCCAATCACTGTCTCGGCTATCAATCAGCTCTGACAGAATGTGGGGCCCACATGAAAAGAAGAGAGGGAGAGGGAGAGTGAGCATCAACAGATGTTAACCCCCCCCACCCAACCCTCTCTCTCTGTCTCTCTCTCTCTGTCTCTCTCTCTCTCTCTCTCTCTCTCTCTCTCTCTCTGCATCTCTCTCTTTGTGTTCTGTTTTTTTCTGTTCAGAGAGAAGGTGGAGTGATGGCGGGGTGGGCATTAATCAAACTAACCCCCTGGAACGGCCTCACCCCCACCCCCAACCCACCCCCCACACACACAAACACACACATACATACACACACAGGCACCAACGGACAAGGGAGTTCACATGCACACATAAAGGTGACCACAAGCACTAGAGCACACCGACACACACACACACACACGCAGACCCTGTGTGCGTGCATGTGCGTGTGTGTGTGTGTGTGAATACACACATTACAGACAGTAAGTTTGCCTCTACACAGGCAGATGCTCTCTCTCTGGCTCTCTCTCTCTGAGCTCAGCTGGTGGTAGAAGTGTATTCAATTCCCTGTAGAAGAGGAGGGCAGCTGGCAGAGCTCTGTTATTGTCGTGTGTGTTTGTGTGTGTGTGTGTGTGTGTGTGTGTGTGTGTGTGTGTGTGTGTGTGTGTGTGTGTGTGTGTGTGTGTGTGTGCGTGTGTGTGTGTGTCAGGGGACATAGTCCCGTTGGGCTCTGCTCTGGCTGGGTACCACCTGACACACACACATGCACACACGCACAGATAGATAAATGTGACACTAAAATGCCGCGCGGGGCCGTGAAAGTGATGCACCACGGGCGCTGTGCTTCCCCGCTATGCTCAGCATTGTGGGAAGTTGCCAACATGAGGAGGAGGAAGAGGAGGGGCAGGAGGAGGGGGTTGTTGGAGGGGATGAAGAGGGAGACACACACAAACATGAAGAAAATCAGAGGTACAGAAAAAAAAGGATAAAGAGAGAAAGAGAGGGGGAAAAGATGAGGAGGGAGATGGAGCGTCCTGCCTGAATGGACACAGTGAGGGATATTATTAAAACGTCATCTTCTGTCGCAGGTCGGCCGGATTTACACCATCTGGCGGCCACTCTGGAGGTCCTTTGCAGTGGCTGCGAGCAGCTGATTGTTTCCCTTTTTGATATGCAAATCTGAGTCGACAATATGCTGGCGCGGTGGCGGTGTTCAAACTGATGAGAGGGCTGTTGATTCAGCTGATGGCTAAAGTGGACTAAAATACCAAGCCGAGGAAACGCTCACCTCGACTCAACCACTGGAGCATTTATTACCCGGTGTATTTGCCACAAAAAAGCATATGTACCCAGAATGAAAGTGTGCAGTTGACAAGCAAAAACCCGTTTTATTGGTGACACCTTAATTCCAGATTACTACTTTTTTTCTCGCACTTATTCCTCACATTTATTCAGCTGCAGAGGTCAGTGCAGGGTTCGCTGTGGTTATTAGGGATATTTCCAGTGATCCACTAAAATACACGAGATGACAGAGTCAGGGGAGTGTTCGCTCTCGTGGAGGTGGCACTCTTTCAACCAGGCTCGATTGCCATGGTAACGAGTCAGATGACCACCTGCTTCGAGTCAGGATCTGCTCCAAGTCTGCCTTAAAAACTTTCCTCATTATAAAGTGATCTCCTGATACTATTCACAGTTGGCATCAAACCTTAGCCACATTTTTGCGAGATGAACCATGTCACGAACTATTGCAAAGCGTGATATTTGAGCAAAGTAGTGACACAGGCTGATGGTGGTCACTGTCAACTAGCTGAACACAGGTTGGAAACATATACATGGGCAGCATATCAAGTCCCAGGGTATGAGGACGTAATGAGGGTAATAATGACGTATGTGTGTGTGTGTGTGTGTGTGTGTGTGTGTGTGTGTGTGTGTGTGTGAAAGAGATAAGCAGATTCAAAGGACATATTGATTCTGTACCACTACACAATTGCCACAACATCCATTTGAGCCTGGTCTTCGTATCCATGCTCTTCAAATGGAGAAATAGATGGATTTTCTAAAGCACAGCACTGACAGCACCACATAGGGAGATACTGTAGCTGCAGCCCTGAAAAAAATTAGGTAAACACAGAGCATGCAGCATCCAAAACCAAAGAATGTGTGACTTTCACTGATACACGATACGGATAGAATCCGTCTTCATCTGTTGTCATTCATTACCACCCATGACTGTGTTCTTAGGTGGTAACCTCTATGGTGTCTATTAGCTTTGTTTGGTTTTTCATGGTGCAGTATCAAAACGCAAGAAGGTTTGCACATGAACAAGTTGGACGAGAGTGAGCTAACATAAATCACATGGTAAATGTGGTATGGGACAAGACAACCCAAGTATGTCCACTTCTTTCAAACCTTCATGCAAACCACATAGGCCTAGCTCGCAACACCGTCATGGTGAATGGTCTGTATTTATGCAGGAAACGTTGCAGAGGCGACCGCGAAAGGTCAACAACCATTCATACACACTCACACACCAGTGACACAGCACTGGGAGCAATTTGGAGCTCGGCATCTTGCCCGGGGGCACTTTGACACGTCGTCTGTAGGGAACCGTCCACTAAAGAATGATCGGCCTGCTTCCAAGTCCTGCCATTCCTGGGACGGCGTGTTAAGATTCATACCGAATAAGCCTCCCTATATCTGCTTAGCCTGGTTGAGCAGAGAGTTGAGAGTTGTGTGAGGGCTGGTTCTGACACACTGATACCTCGGGCCTTGTGGTGAACTCTGGAGGAGAGTGCCTCAACCACCTATAGAGCTGTATGTGGTCCTGACCTCCTCTGAAACGCAAGCACCACTGGCCGAACACACACACACACACACACACACACACACACACACACACACACACGCACACACACACACACACACACACAAAGACATTGGCATTCAACGCGGAGACAATGTGAGGGAGTGCAGTCATTTATGTTTGTAGACACACCCACGTACAGAATGATTGTATACACGTACAGTACACACAGACAGAGGGCCGCCAGTTTAATTAGCCGCTAATTCCCAGAATACAGCCCGGTTCGTGAGGCTTCATCCAAGGAAAACTGCGTCTCCGTCAGATCCCACGTGACTCGGTGAGATCATGCCGCACAGCCTCTCGACGTGAACACAGTTCCATAGACGCAGACAAAGAAAAACATGCAGATGCTCGAGCATTGCAGGTATGTCTTTTTGACATTGCGAGCATGACCCGGCTGCTCTAACCTTCTCCACTCCTCTGGTTTCAGAGTCCTCACTGGTTTTGTAAATCTGGGCAGAAAAGCGCACAGAATATCCCCGAGCTGCTCTCCGAATTCATCGACCCCGGCTAATTTTAGAACTGGGATGATACGAGAGTTGAGTCTGTCATCAATCACGTTTCAGAGTGTGAGGAAACCATCTCAAATCAAAGTCAGCTTACTGCGCAAAAACACAGCATTTGTGTTAGTGCAGCAAATGTTTGACTGCTTCGCCATGTGTAGTACAGCACACATTAAAAAAAAATCTTCTGCAAGTCAGTCAATCTGAAATGAGCTGCGAGTTTATGCCAGACAGTCAAGTTCCATTTCAAAACCAGCTCTGAAACACAGCAAGTCCTGAATAATTGCAGCGATTAATGTGGAATAAATGTGGGGAAAATGCTCAGCTTCGTAGAGATGGGCAGAAAGAATGTGGACAGAAATACAAAGAGTGAGTGTGTTATGTTAGATTTTTTGTATTTTGCCCAACTTCCTTCACCATTTAGGCAGGAGCTACACACACACACACACACACACACACACACAGACACACACACACGCACAGTGACTTTTAATAATAGTGTCAACAGAAGCTGCCGTGACAGTGATGGATGGGGGTGGGACCTGCAGAGGCCAGTGAAATGACCTCTCCACCAATGGGAAGCCGGCTGTGTGACCTTTAGACCAATCACAGCACTTCCAGGTCAAATGTGACTGGAGGGCGAGCACCAAGACAATCTGTCCATCTGGGAATGAATGGATGGAGGAGAAAATTGAGTGGCTGAGGGAGTGGGAGAGGGAGAGAGGGAGAGAGAGAGATAGATGTTAATATTGTAATAAAAGTACGATTGTTATCTGTATATTTTTTTTGGCAAAAACAGTGCGATTGCCTAACTGTCTGTCTCTGAGAGTCTGAACGTTACCTAAAATACCACTGTTGTCTGAGAGCTCTCAAATAAACAATAAACGGGTTTGTCGCTTCAAACTGAGCTTTGTAGATGGACAGAGGGACCAAGTGCTCTTGCAACCTGCAACCTGCCCAGTGGAGGCTGCTGAAAAAGTCTCAAAAGTCCGGCTTCATATTTGTCTTACCAATCACAGTAGCTCCACAATTTTTATTTTTTTAAAAATTTCCACAAAATAATTACAGGAAATAGGAGCACGCAAACTCTGGAACTAAATCGTTCCCATCGTTCACATCACACATGTTCACCTGCAGCACCACATTCATTTGGTAAGACTACAACTGCTGGATGGCGTTTTTTCTGGACGTGTAAATGGAAGAAATGACGTTGCCTCATATAGGACGGTGAGTCAGCGTACGCTCTGCGGCTTCTCTAAAAGCCGTATTTAGCGTTTGGTGCGATCGACCCGTGCATCTAACTAGAGTGCTCTGCTCCTCGGCGGGTTTACATCCTCGGCCTCGCTGCAAATGCTGTTCCCCCGTGCAGGGCGCCCACACTGTGGACGCTTTCAGGCCCGCTCAGATATCACTGAATGTGAAGCTGTGTGGAGCTCAACAAACAGAACCTTGAGCTCGGCCGTGTGAGCGTGGCTGTGCCAGTGGGAAAAGTGAGCCTGGCCGTACGGCCATGTGTTAAACATTACAACTAATCAGGGGGGTTAATGCGCACACACACACCCGTTCAGATTGAGTAGGCAAATCACGGTGCGAGGATTGCAGCACAGTCAAAGTGATGGATAGATGCCGGTACTACTTTTCTGCTTCCCATTCCGCAGCAGACATATGGAAACCACACACACACACACACACACACACACACACATAGAGCACCACAGTAAGTTGTTATTCCTGACATAAACACGCAGTGAGAGCCTATCATACAGTGCAAGAGCCAATCATTAACGTCCTCTTTGAGAGGCATATATCACACACACACCCACACGAGCAAACATGCACACACCCACGTGCTTGCGCACCCACACAAACTAATTGATGCACACACACAATCACACACACACACACACACACACTCAGACAGTCACATACATACAAGCTAATCATGAGCTAGTGTTCATTTATAATCAATCTCAAACACTTGACACTGGCCGTAAATAAACAGACCTGTGTGTGTGTGTGTGTGTGTGTGTGTGTGTGTGTGTGTGTGTGTGTGTGTGTGTGTGTGTGTGTGTGTGCGTTCGTGCATGCCTGTGTGTGAGGGAGTGTAATATGACATAAGAAGAAATGCAGACCTCAGCCTTTAGCAAGTGGTTGCAATTAGCTGTATTTTGCTCATAAATTACACACACACACACACACTGCAGTCAATCAAACACAAACACACACATGCGCAGATTTTTCAATCACACTGGCACCCCCGTGAGCTCGAGTTACTGTTTACATTTCCATGTGGTTTGTTTATAATATTCTTAAATATCAAAAGAAGTTATTAATTGGTACTCTAAACCTGTGTCAGGATCAGTCAAATGGAAGCGCAGTTTTTCACATGGTCTATCGTCATCTTCGGCATCACCATCCATTCGTTTTAATGAAATGAAATTGTTTCATTCTGGACACCAGAACCTGGACACGAGAACCAAAACAAAAAAACAAAAAGAAACACCCTCTGGATTGACCACCGCCGTTCTGTGTTTAAAGATCATATTTATTCTAGATCTTTCTGTGCTTTTCCCACACACCCTCCCACTGTCATAAACTCACGCAAGCACCAGATCTACATCACAAAATAGTCCCCCTGACAGAACTGTGCTCTGTAAGCTAAAGTCATTTTTTCAAGTGTTTTTACTTTTCGCATACTTTTCTTTTTTGTGGTGTATATTGATGATCTGGCTTTAAACATTAACATCTTTTGAATCAGTATAAGCAAATTTGAGGACAAGGACGGT
This sequence comes from Karalla daura, assembly GCA_029224185.1. Taxonomy (NCBI): domain Eukaryota; kingdom Metazoa; phylum Chordata; class Actinopteri; order Chaetodontiformes; family Leiognathidae; genus Karalla; species Karalla daura. The sequence goes on along the minus strand of CM055203.1, from coordinate 16,879,361 downwards.
GGAGACTAAACGCAAGTGAAGTGAAAAATATGCCTGATAGCAGTTTTTAGAATTATTTTCACTGTTTCACTGGTATTGTAAAAACCAAAATGTCACCAGCTGAGAGGGAGATTAATGCTATCAGCTTGTCAGCTGAGTGAAAACAGAAAAGTGTCAGACACAAATTGTCAGGTAAAGCATAAAAATCACCGAAAGCGTCCATTTAGTCAGCTGGATCTGGCTCTTGATCAAAAACCCTGAACTTGCTGATGTTGACTCAATCTCATCTGTCATCCTAAACCGTTTGTCAGATACTTCTCCATGTTGTTGTTTTTTCTTCTTCTTGCAACTTGTGGCGTTGTGTCTCTACCAGGAGACTTGTCTAGACTGTGCTGCTCAGCAACAACAGCCCCCCCCCCACGCACGCACGCACGCACACACACACACACACTCACTGACCTCACACACACCACATTCTGAAACGGCTCCCACACACCCCACCCAGCTGCCATTGCACGTCAGTCAAATGCTGCCATGACCAATCAGAGGAGCCTGTCAGTCCGTCTTTGTCCTCACAACACCCTTTGGTCAGTTTGGACTGGCAGAAGTGACGGCCATTCAGACGGGTGTGTGTGTGTGTGTGTGTGTGTGTGTGTGAAAATGAAAACGTGTGTGAATGCCACTCTGACAGTCGCTGCTCTGGGCTTGCGAGCGTGTGAGGGACAGAGATTGGTCACCATTAGATCAAAGCTGACCACGGCGCCAGTGTTGTCAGGACAACACATAGCAACATCTCAGAGACAAAACTGCAACGGCAGCTTTTACCAAGTATCCCTGAAGCACCCCCCTCCCCTTTTAACACACACACACACACACACAAAATGGTGACTGCCGTCTTTACTTGTAAACTGACTTTTTGCATCACCTAGTGGTTAAACGGAAGAAGCGCAGGCGCGCACACAGCATTGTTGTAATGCAGTTATGAAACTGAATGGATGTGGGGTTCTTTCACTGTTCTGGTGGCAGCCATTTGTCCCTTGTGATTTTCATTTGCATGCAAACGGACTTATAAATATCAGCTGTGCCCTTTTGGTTGGTTATTGACGATGGGACAGGATCTGATTTATGTCCATTTGTATGGAGTTAACAGACTCGACAACAAGACACTATGGCACTGGAAATGTCTAAAGAGTAAATCTCAAGCGCTGCCATGATTTCGGGTTTTATTACCCCCGCCTCACCGCCATCCTCCTTTATTTTTACTAACTTGTCTCCACACGTTTACCTTCGCACCAGGATAAATGGTTTTTCTGTTGCTAATTGCGGCTGTGTGTTTTTCTGTTGGCTGGTTTTGTGTTTCTCCAATCAGAGCCCTGAGATCCTGTATGGAACCCGTTTGTTTTTCCAAGCACAGGGGCATCATTTATAATGTATGTGTGCGTGTGTGTGTGTGTGTGCACGTGCGCGCATACGTCTCCGTGCACATGCATCTGTGCAACTCATTTTTTCTGTCTCGTGGGTCTAAAATGCCTAACCAAGTGAAACATATACTAAGAAGTATGTCTATTTTCAAGGCCTTGTGCATAGATTAGACCTGAGGCCTTATTTTCTTCTAAACTTTCTTATAACAATCTTGATGTAGAAGGGAAAATATCCCCCCCAAAACTCAGTTGGGGAGACATGTGGAACCCATGCACACGGGAAGGTGGGAAGTCAGTTTCTAGAGCCAGCGATCCATCTCTTGGAAGCACAGATGATCTTTGGCCAGATGGTGGCACAAGAGGCCCCTTGGTTTTCTCCATCCAGGACCTGGGTTATATTTATTTAGTTATCATTTATTTGAAAATGGGGCGTGCGGCCCAACATTTTGCAGGCCATGTGTTGTGTTTCTCCTTTCACTGCTGGGATTCGGTGTGATGGGAGTTGGGCAGTGAGGCCCAGTGCTGGGCACACGGACAGGGCAGGATTACCAGAGTCTGTGCAGAGCCTGTTTTTTTTTTTTAACTCTTTGCAACTCGCCCGCAGGATTGCTGCAAAAGTGAACAAACCACAACTAATCTGATTTCATTATTTATTGAGTGGAGGTCAGTAGAGGTGTCTGGAGTTTACGATATTTTAAATGCATTTCTGGACATGTTGTTGTTATGAGTGTGTCAGCCAATCAGAGACCAAGATTCAAAGTAAACCAGGCTAGACCAATCCCAGGCAGTGTTTTAGACTATGCGCCAGCCTTTGGTCTCAATCTTACTTTCCTACAACTAAACATGCTTTCAGAGTTCATGTATTGCTTTTTATTTATTTTACACCAGTGTGTTTTGTTGTTGAAGTGTGGTGCATGGCTGGATTTGGGGAATTAAATAATTCCTCCAGGTTTCTTTTCTAAAGTTTTATTTAAAGGGATAAAACATGTATTTTAACATGCTTATTTTATTTGTTTCAAAGATCTACATGCCAATACACTAGGGCCTCTGCTGTCAATATATTGCTTAAGCAATAATTTGAGACTGGAAAATGGCAGAATTTGCAGAGTTGTTCAGGTCCAAGCCATGAAATAGCCCAGGACAGAACAACACACTGATATTTTTACACCAGCTGTATAGTGTTCTTACAGGAGGATTGTGCGGGCTCTCGGGGGTTTTCTGGGGTCTCTGGAGATCAGTGGAGGGTTTCTGAGAGCCACAGCTGTCAGCTGTCGTTGGCCGTGGCTCTCTGCTGTCGCTCGAGTCCGTCTGCTGTCGGAGGTTTGGCGTTTTGAAGGTGCTAATTAATTTCTACAGCCAGGCTTCCAGCTGGAGCCTGCGGTAGAAAAATAACATAATCACATTTCCACCTCACATTAAAGGTGACGCTTTGCAGGCACAACATTTGGCCGGGCAGAGACCGGGCCTAATGGAAAGCTGAGACGGCACCAAGACACGGTTATTTACAGTGTTGAACAGTGCTTTAAGGATAAAGCTTATGTCACGCTGCAAGACATTATATCACAGCAGCGCAGACAGGACAATCGCTCACAAGGGCTCCCGAGGCGCTTAATCACCTGTGACACCTCACTTGTGTTGTAAAATAATGTTGTCTAATGTTACCTTGACTCCCTGGCCCCCGTAGCCACAACATTCAGTCATTCAGAGTGGGGCCAAATTGAAAAGTGAAACATGACGTTACCTTGGTGGAGAGATGTCTCGAACATGAGCCTCCATAGAGACCGAGCCTGCACCAGACAGACAGATGTGACCTGATGAGGTGACGTGGTGATGAGGTGTGTTTCAATTGATTTTATTTTTGTCTCACAGTTTCCACCTTTTCTCATCTGAAACAGACAGACCCACGGCAACAGGCCACTCAAAACTACAATCACTTTACTTTTTATTCAAAGTAATGAGTCTCAGTAATGCTGAAGGTGACTGGTGATAGCCCCCCTCTCTCTCTCTCTCTCTCTCTCTCTCTCTCTCTCTCTCTCTCTCTCTCTCTCTCTCTCGCTCTCCAGTGTAAATGTTAGGTCTCTCCATCCAGGTTTATCCCTCCCACTTTCTCTCTCTCCCACAGCCACGCTATGCCACTCTACCCCATCTCTCTCTCTCTCGCCCGACCCACATTCAGTGACATCACAACTTAATTACCCAATCACCGTGAGGCCAATCTGTCACTGTCAAGTTCCTGGCGAATCGGCAGCCGCATTGTAATGTCCCCCCACCCAATTGCAGTGGCCGTGACTCTGCTTTGCACAATATAAACCGGGCCAGGACGGTGAGAGAGAGGCGCTTGTACACACTGGGATGGACAGAGCTGACAGCTTCAAAAAGAGGGAAGTTGAGAGAGAGGAGATGTTGCAGAGAAACAGAGACTTCTTAGTGGCCTTGCTCTGACAGGTGGCCAGGGTGGCCGATGGCAAAGAGAAAGAAGCTGAGGTGAAGAAATTGACATTGTAACAAAAAAAAATCATTCGAACATTTTGCTGTGAGAATGACTCTTCAATGAGAGAACATGACTCCTATCACCAGTCCAACACATACACGCACACAGTCCTCCCTGAATGCCAACTCAAACAGTAATTCAGAACATGACACACAAACTGGCCTGTCTGTGTACATATCCCTGCCCTGATGGAATACAGAGCAAGTGAGAGATGATGATGATGGAGATGATGATGTTGACGATGATCGATTTAATTCTACTGACTCAGCAGAACCATTACACCATAGTTTCCTCCCTTGTCCCTATTTTCTTTTTCTAACTTTGACTCAGGCCTTCAAGCAATGACAGGAAAGGCTAGATTCCAATAGCCAATGTCAAGAGACTTTCAATCTCATTATTCTTGTGACTGAAATTTTTCCACATCTGATCATAGCTCGCCTTTCTCTCCAGATCTGATGGGACTCCCTTTTTCTGTCACATAACTTTTCCACACACGTATAAACAAGGCAAAACCATAAACTAAATTGGAGTCTGTGAATGGGGAGGACAATATGGCCAATTAAATCAAAAAAAGAAAAAAAAACAAGGAAAAAAAAACATGTAAGCTGCAGGTCTTGATGTCACCTCCCCTGCACTTCTAGCACTGAGGCTTGTCGCGACAAGACAGCTGTTAACCACCAGAGGGCGACATGTACAAAACACCACAACTCATTATCACTTTCTGATGCATGGTCTCAATATGTCCCGCAGGGGGCGTGCAGCTGCCCGTCTGCTACTGTACTGCCATGGGAGCTGCTTTATGTGCTTATATGTAGTGGTTAAATTGGGAGCCCCTCACTCAGCGGCCCTTATCTCTCAGAATATTTTACCTTGCATATTAACACATATTTTCATGAATTTTTTTATTTAATAATTTGCACACTTGTGTGTTGCATAACTATTTGTATGCCTGTTAGTGAGTTGAAGTTGTGCACGCTGCTCATATTTGTGTTACGACCAAACACAAATTGGTTTGGTATGAATATTTTTGGTTTCATTTTCAAATCTACTATTGTTATTATTTACATGCATGTGTAACTATATTGGGTCGATTATATACTCATTTCATGTTGAAATGATCTGGTCTGGTTGACTGTATATTGAATAATGATAGATTTTGTCATTGGTTGCCTATGGTTTATGCCATATCACAAACTGTGCTTTTATTATTTCAGCCCCTCAGTTGTTCCTCTGACATATTCAGCCCTATCACAAATGAAGAGAGTCATCACTTGGCCACAGTCCCAAAGTTTTTCTTCAGACTGTTTCTCTTCTCTCTCTTCCACCATCTTCTGTTCCTGCTTCAAGCCCAGTTTCTTCCATTCTGGCCCTCACTACAGTTGAAGATGTTCTCTTACACTTGAAATGGGAATTTCTCATGATTCAATATGTCCCTGTACAGTATTTACCTTTTTTCATCCATTACAATGTGTCCTGTACTGTTTGTGGCGAACGGCTCACATGCTATAGAGCTCATAAGAAATTTCCACACTCCAAAAATATGCATTAAGGTGTGTGTGCCCTGCTGAGGACTGGGAAACTGTCCAGGATGCATCCTTCATCATATTTGAGCTGAAGATAGGCACCAGAAAATCCCAGCTGAAGCAGGTAAGATAATGGACGGGTTCTGTTGAAGTGTCTGAATTATTTCCACAAACATGAAAACTGGAACATGGAAGACAGTAAGGTTGTTGCGGGACTCCATTCAGTAAAGTAATTTTAAAAAAGATTTTTTTTTATTCCAGTCCTAGTAACTGAATTTGAACTACTATCTACTATTCTTGTTTAGTTACAACCTACAACCTTTGGATCTAGAGCCTCCCAAGCTATTCTGCAGGAAAGTTTCATGTTTGGTTATATATCTGGATGTGAAGGGACACAAACAACTTCAGATCCAATACATTTTTCCTAATTTTCACAAACCTCCTCTCTCTTTTCCTTCTTCCCCCTGCCTCCCTTTCCATCCCCGGGATATGTTCCCCAGTTCAGCGGTGCCGGGCTGCTTTAATGTGGCAGCTTCGCCCCCGACCGCTGGGGGCACTGTGGGTCCATTCCTGTCAGGATGAATGAATGGATGGATGGATAGAAATAAAGGTCCGACGTGACACCAGTAACGAAAAGTAACATGAGTAACTTTTTAAAATTTCATTTTAGGGGTAGATTTTGGACAAAATATCCACTAGGGTGGATAACAAGTTATCAGTGCAATTAAAAGAGTGCAAATACAAAATATATATGATCTGTGTTTCTGCACAAAAGTTTCTGACTATGCATCAAGATTTAGGAGAATTTAGTGCCAAAACTGTAAAAAAAAAAAGGAAAAAAAGTGCGGTTGGTTGATTGATAAGTTAAGAGGAATAGTGGTCTTGCTGAAGAGAGTGACTAATTATCTGCTGAATAATAGTTCTGTATGGTTTGCAAGGTGTTGTGGTGCCGACTTAATGAGGTCTGTTTTTACTTCTCACCGATGTTTTTTCTGTCCCTAAAATATGTCATTCCAGTTAAAACCTTCAAGTGACAAATTTAGTTAAATTGCTGCATTGAGGAGTTTGATGAGCATCTTATTTAATCAACCATACGTTACAACCATAATATATGGATGTGCGTCTGATATGAGACAGATGTAGACAGGAACTGAAGAACCACATAGATGAAATGTTATTACTGCTACTACTAAATAATAAAGACACTAACAAATCAATTGTTAACAAGAGTTGTAGTAGTAGTAATAATAATAATAATAATAACAAAAATTCTAATAATAATGATAATACTTTTAGTTCTCACAAAAAAGAGTTGTACTCTAATTTACTGGATTTGAATCAAGTCTCTAGTCAACCCATCTGGTGTTTTTCTTTCTTTTTTATCTCTCTACTTTGCCTGGTGTGGGAGTGTGAAGCACTCACCCAATCACATTTATCGGACATTAAATCAGAACGAACCATTGGCTGAAGGAATCCAGCCACATGGGTGGCGATGTCACGTCGTTTCCACCAATAGCATCTCAGACCACACCCACTGCTCTGGGTTTCCTCTGTGGGCCTCATTCATATTCATCAGGGTCATAGATTTGAGTCATGATTGGACCATCACACAGAGGGAAAATGACCTATGAGAGTGTGAATGCGTTTGACGTTGATAAAAGGGAGAGGAGAGAGGGAAAAGAGGACTAGAGAAAAACAAGACATTCTAAATCAGGACAAATATACAATTTTATTCTCAATCTCACAAATGGACAGAAAAAAAATGCCCGATATTAAACAACATAGCAGCTCCTTTCAGCCACAAATGTAAACAAAATAATTATTTTGTCTTTGGCTTTTTCTTTTTTAAATTCCAATAAGAAAATATTTCACATCTATGAAGATATTTCAATTTCAGAAAATAAGCGTCACTCTATGTAACTAGCCATGACATTTGGGAACAGTATTACATACTCTGAAAGCTCCCTTTGATTCTGGACATTAGATATTTGTGCAGACATTCAGTTCCTTCATGAGGCTAATGTGTTTTAAGTGAAATAAGGTTTTTTTACTGGCTGAAACAGTAAAATATTGCCTCCTACACATAGTGCTTATATTCGATTAGTGTCAAAGATTTGCGTTCTTTACTTAAGCTCTACTTAAGAATCACAAAAAATCGTTGAGGCACCTCAGTCAAACATAGCTAATGTAGCCATTCAGTGCACAGATTACACGTGTGTTGAATACCAATCTAGTTCAAAGACCTTTTCCATGTGTTGTAACATTAAGTTTTTCAGCTTGCATTTATAGATAAATGGTTCTTGTCAATTGTTGTTTTCAAGATTGAGATTTAGCAAAAGCAGTTTTCCACGCTAACTCACAAGTAGTGAGTAAGTGACAGGACCCCCCCCAAAATAATAATTTTTCCAGAGAGTTAGCGTTAATAACCTTTTAGGGTACAAGATCTTCATGTATAAAACAGAACCGCTTAAGATGTACGCATTTAGTTGTTATGCTAAACGGCACTTTCATATTACCGTACTTTTAGAGCACACACACAACAGTGGAAGGTCCTGCTCCACCAAAATGCAAGTAACAGATCATTGATTGCTAATCAACGTATGTGCATTGATTAGTTTGGTACTTAACCACACGGTTTCGAGAAGCTCAGCTGTACTTTGAAACCTGCGTTTCCCTTCATTCTTTGCATCATTTGGCCTGTTTACGATGTCTCTACCTAAGAACGGACAAACATCACTCACCGACCGTAATAAATTAATTACACAAAAGATAAGAAAATGTGACCACACATAGAAACACTCGCCCATTACCAGCTGGTTAATTGCTAAATGAAGCAGCCCACTGATCTTCACACTTTCTTCAGCAGCCCTCCCTTTTTTTTTTTACTCTGTTACTATGAAAAATAGCTTTGTTGCTAGAAATGATTCTCCTTCTCTCCTGCATCCTAACGTTGTCTGGTCCGAGTCATTTCAGTATGGACCATTTGATCTGCTCCTTGGCTGACTGCAACACCTGCACAAAAGAAAGATTGAGAATAGGTTAAATGTTGTGCTGCAACGGTATAACAATATAACAATTAGGGATAACTATATACAGAAAAAATCAAATTCGGATCAGTATTACTATACTATGGGACTGAATGGGCTTGATACATAGCTTATGGTGCATTACATAAATCAAGTGGATACGCACATACAATTGTACAATGACGATATAATCTCAACAACAATTAAGAATTACTGACAATATGTAGAGTACACTTCTAAGACTTTATGGAATTCAATGCTCTCCAGTTGGAGAAAATATAAAGTGTCAATTTTTCATTAGTTTGTACAGCATCACAGGACCCTGTTTTGCCCACTAGAGGTCAGACTAAGCACATGATCAGATACAGAGTAGATCTGTTCGTCCACATGACAAACCTTTCAGTTTAATCAAACAACGTAAGGCTCAGGATAACAGATAAATATTTCTAAAACAGTATGCTTTTCAACAACAGATGTGAAGTCAGTGTCAGAAACGCCCTTTGTGCCAAAGGTTTTCCTCATAGTTTTGATTAAATGTTTAGAGGAAACGTAAAAAAAAAAGTACTGGAAAAACTGTTGCAGCTGTGGATCGTATTGGACACAAAACGTCCAGTGAAGTGAATGTAAGAAATAAAATGTCACCAAAATCGAACATAAATACTTCATTAGCAGTGCTCCTTCTTGACTCTATCCTGAGCAGCACCACTGCTTTGTGGTCACTGAGGCTGTTGTTCCTGTTCCTGACAGCAGGGGGCACATGGCGCCCACATAACAGAACTCGCAAAACTGCTGTGCTGGTATCATCAGGCCCAGGCACATTCAGTGCTGCTGACATGCACACTGTCATAGATACTTAGAATTCCTCCCAGTACGAACTGCTTTTACCTACAAAGACATCTTTGTTGCAACTACAAATCATTAAGCGCTATTATTATTATTACTTATATATTTTTTACAGAGACAACATGCTTTTGTTTGGTTGTACGATTATCACTATCTTCTCTCAGTCTGGCCTCTGACTGGCAAACTTCCAGCTTTTGTGAGCAGTCTCATGAATTAGATATGCACTGCATCAAATGTGAAAAGTTTGGTGGTTTGTTATGTAATTAGACAGACAATCAAAACAACTCTGTGGGCATATCTGCAGAAAAGAGACCTTTAGAAAATGAGCATGCTTAGACTTTTGCAGAAAATTAGTTAAAAAAACATCCCCACTGTTCATACATTTGAAAAAACAAAGTTGGCATACTTGAGGATAAAGTCAAATGGATTTATCAGTGTGAGACGTGCAGTACTGCAGTGGAAGCTCTGACGGAGAGCTTATTGTGGTTTTGTAGCAGAAACAAAGTTAGCGGAGACTTACGTTAGTGGTGAGAGCCAGTTTCTCTGTTATGTGCTGTCAGGGTTAGAGCAACAGATAAAGAAAAGCTTAGAGAACGGGAGTATATACACACACACACACACACAGACATGAGCAGGCACAGAAACATGTCCTTGCACATGTCCATTCCTGCACACAAAGCAGGAAGACATCACAGCAGCTGAAGACAGAAGAAAGCAGACTGGAAACACAAACGGCATCACCTCTGTTTTAGTAATGCAAAGCCATTTAAACTGAATAGATAAAATTGATTTTATTTTCTATCTTTCAATCAATATTGTAGCTTATATCTGCTGAGCTGAGGAACAGAGCTGTGGTGCTTTAGAGGACGTTAATCCAACTATCCCCTGATTTATCCATCAGTCCATTCATTCACAGTTGAACCTATTAGTGCTGCCCTGTGCTTTGCGGATGGATCCAAGTTAGCTTAGCATGCACGGCCAGCTCAGGTGTTAGCGCGCGGCTCTGTGAATACGCAGACAGATGCCAAGCGGCTGCCAGTCACTGTGTCTGGGAACCAATGGGCATCCTGCCTCAGGTCTGCGTGTTTTTCTCATTCAGTGGAGTGTGTGGGAGTTCAGCTCTGCACTGCAAGCTAATGGCAGCAAAGTGAAGCAGCTGCAAGTAAGTACTAAAATACCATTTACATGTTAATACTAAGATTTCCATAGTGCTGGCTGCCGGGACTGAGGCAGCGAGTGCTGTGTGTCTGAACAGAGAGTACATCTGGATGGATCTGATGATAAAGGCTGTGAAAAATTCAGAGTTTTAGAAACTGCTCTGTGTTTAATTTACAACATGAATGTGACCTGCTCAGGGTGTCTATTCTCTGCCTCCCACCCTGTGAGTGCTGGAATGAGTTCCAGAAAATCGCTGGTACACCATTTGGGTATAGAGCGGTCAAAGACGGTGACTGAATGCAGTATTAGTACCACAGGGAGTCTGTTTATATGCATGTGTGCATACTGTAGCATCAGTATCATTTTCCATGTGTTACCTGGGCCACGCTCTGTTCAGACAGAGGGTTTTCATCCGCCTGTAAAACAAAAGGGTCAAACGATTATTACAATTTTTAATGGACACACGCACACACATGCAGACACACCCACACTTCCTACAGTCCCTGTACTGCACCTTGCACACACGTACATGCGCGCACACGCATTTGTATAAAAACAAAAGCGGGGCACTTGTTAGAACCTATTGACCTGTTTCATGCTATGAATTAGATGGACTCGAAGCTGGTTCGGTTAACAGCTCAGCCAATCACAACTCATATCAGAAAGCATTAGTTGAACTGCTGGTGATCTCCACCACTCCAACCAGTACCTGAACAGCCAGCGGGGTGGGGGAGGGGGCTCGGTCAGCACTCTCTCTCACCATGGATTTACTTCCCACCCTGCCATTCATTCATTCATTCATTCATTCATTCACTCATATCTTTCTCTTCGCCCCCTCTCTTTGTCTCTCACCCTCTGTCTGTCTGTCTACAACAGCTGGCTCTTGTCTGTTTGTCCCTCTAGGTTACCGGTGATGTAATCAAAGAGGACAAAGCCCAAGGCTGGCTCTGACATTAGCTGACACCAATTGGAAGAGAAGGAAGGAGAAGAAGAGGGAGTGGAAGAAGAAGAGGAGAAGGAAGGAAAGGAGAGGAGATAAAGAGAGGGGAAAAAAAGAAAGGAAAAGCAGGTAAGAATGGGCAGGAAGCTGGTGAGAGAAAGCGTGGGTCACTCTCTGAAATGGCCAATCAGCTGCTCAGAATTTTGTTTTCCATTTCCAATCCCACAAATTGTTTAACAATCAAATGGATATGGTGGATGGTTAGAAATGACAGACGGCTTTCTTACCCTGTAGTTGACCTTCTGAAGGACCTGCTGGGGGTCACTCTCCAGGATCACCCTGGTAACCACAAGAACAACCAATCAGGACCAACCATGAGCCAAGTATGAGCAGGTATGAACAGCAGCATCCGAAACAAAAGGGGGAGAGGCAACTCAGGTAATATGGTTCAAATATTTTAAAAGTTTGAACTTATTTAGATTTCATGAACCTTCTGTGTTCTTAGTGTTTTTCTCCAGTCATGTTCGCTCACTATTCTTTGGTTTTCTCGTGTGAAGCATAGATGCAACTTTAATTTTTCGTGTTGTATTTTGTGTTGTCGATCTTCTTGATAGAAAAACAAAAAACATCTCGAATCGACCTGATCATGCACAGATGCTCTCTTACCCTCCATCGATGATTTCATCCACAACCAGGAACACTCCTTCCATGTTCTCCAGTAAACATCTACGCTCTACATTTTTCCTGAAAAAAAAATTACCATGACAATTACCATTATCACATCACTATATCATCCAGTTAGTGCTCAGGAATGTCAGTTATATTTTAATTTCATAACCTAGGTTTATATTCTATGAATTCGTCCAGGTCTGGAACCTGGAGGATGTGCATATCACCCTGTGCCTATTTGAGCTTAAAACGAAGGAGAGCAGCTCCTCTGATTTTTCCAGCGTTGCAAAGCCAAAGTCTCCACATTTACATCTCGCACAGGCCAACTTAGAGTGGCCGCGCGCTCTCGCAGGGTGTATAATAATATAATCTCCCCATGTCTCTGTCGCTCACACTCTGCATTACAACTGCATCGGTTTCCATGGCGACCGCATTAGCTGCTGTTTGGCTGGAAACGTTGCAGTCAACAGCGAGGGATCCTGGTGTGCAACACGCCGAGGCTCTCTGGCAGACACTCTCGAGAAATAATCTCTGCGCTCATTAAAATAATCTAAAAAGATGTAAAGGGAGGAGCCGGGCTCGGCCGTCGTGCCAATGTTTATTTTTCCTGCTTTCGTGCTGAGCGCTGCTGCTCAATTTGACATCGCATTCAGACGTGGAGACTCATTGTCTCTCCGAGAGGCTCTGGTGGGGGGCTGGCAATGCAAGTGTGGAGATTAGCACTGATGTCACACACACACACACACACACACACACACACACACACATGTGTGTGTGAGAGTGCTTGAATTGTATTATAATGCATTTGCATGGGGAAAATTTCATTTGTCACTCCAGCAGCATAACCAAAGCGGTCGGAGATCAAAGAGCAGTTTTCATTTTAGACGCATTCGAGAAAGCAAGAGCTGAGAGCAGCTGTGTCGGGGTCGTCCTGTTGTTTTTAAGCTTTAAGTGACATTTCTGTCGAGAAGCTTGCTGGCTAATTTGACTCAGTGGGTGGAGTGAGGAAACATACCTGAGGATCTGACTGACGGACTCAAAAAGGCAGGTCAGCACTGACATCAGCATCAGCTGCAGAGGACAAAACACAACGTTGCGTTAATGTTATTTAGCATGAAGGGGTTTCATTATGGCCACCTGCAATTGACTAGTGACCATCCACAAGCTTCAGTCATATCCAGCCCCCCTCTGTGCTTCAAGATCGGGCCAAGTACAGAAAACCCATTAAATGGCCTAAATAGTCACCACCTGGGAAATACTGAGCCTTTTTCAAATACGTCACGTGCACCTCTCCTCCAAGGCTTCAGCGGGAGAATAAAATGGTTTTAACTTTCCTACATTTCATGTCTGGTCTTTGGTTTTCCATACCTCATTCTCCTGAGCACTTCCCACAACGTAGAAGAAGAGATCTATACTGCTTTTGTAGACAATGGTCATCCCCTCCAGGAAAGCGATCTCGTCTGCAGGGAGAAGAAGGAGAGAGTAATGGACTTGCTTGGGACATAAAGAAACCCGTGAAGACGGCACTCTCTCTTTATTCACGTCAACATTGGTTTAATTTAGTGGAGCAACAGACAGTAAGAAATCATGAAGAGTCATGAATAGAGCATGCACCAGAATACATGCAAGAAGAAGAGAAATGAAGGATGAGAGTCTAAGAGGACGATGATGGAAAAGGGAAAAAGAGATGAAAAGAGTAAATGAAATCAACAACTGGGAGGGTGTGGAATGAGGGACGGAGACGAGGAAGGGTGAGAAAGAGAAAGGGAGGGAATGAGAGAGTGGGAGTGAAGGGATGCTGCAAGGAAGGGAAAAGCGGGACAAAAGGAGGACGAGGTGGGAGGGAAGGAGAGGGATATAGCATGACAGGAGAGAAGAAAGAGAAGAAAAGTGAGGAGAAAAGGAGGAATGAAGGAGGGGTTTAGGACAAAAGCAGGAATATACTGGCTGGGTGATAAGGAGAACAGGGCTGAGACTCAGGTGTCAGCCATGTGAAACTACATTTACTCTGTGCTGCCACAGAAAGCTCAACAAGTGTCTGTCGGGTTTCCCTCTACAGGTGGACCCTGCCAGTTTAGAAGGTGGAAAAAGAAAATCCCAAAGTCTGCTTTTTTTTAGGATTTTCAAGCTCCATACCAACATCGTGATAGTATGGTTCGGACCATAGAGCAACAGAAGCAACAGAGCAACAGAAAGCAGGATACTGTGAAAAAAAAACAGAAATGCCTCTGGCTGGTATCGTATACAGGTGTTGGGTGGTACAACTACGACACAGGACACTGGAGAAGTGTGTGAGTGTTTGGTACAATACGCAGGATGGGCTACGTCCAGAGGAGATGACTTACTGTCTGCTTTGTGCGTCTTGTTGAAGACGTTCTTCTCAAAGTTCTTCTGCTCCTTCATGGAGGGGTAGAGCTCCCGGTCATAGTACTGAAACAGAGATGTTATGAAGATGTATGGAGGCATGTAGGTGTCCTCTAACAGCCCGATCTGCTGCTCTAGAAATATTCCTCATGGACCATGTTGTTCATGTTTGAAACCTCTGTTCAACTATTTTACTGTATCATCCTCCATGACTTCTAGGTAAAAACACAATTGTCTTTTTGCCTTTGTGTTTATGGGGAACACTTTTCAGTTACATGCCGAATACTCTTTTTCTGTTCACTTTCAGAGTGAATTTAATGAAAGTTTTACACTTCAAAGGCTCGATCGCACGTTTAGAAGTCAGTAAATTGCAGTTTATGTTCCCGGAGCCTTACCTTGGACAGAAGTCTGTTGCCATCATTGTCGAGGATGAAAACAGCTTTCACTGTGTAGAGCGAAGGTTCCTGCAACAATAAACAGGGAGGAGGTCTTCAATATTTCAGCTCTGCTGAGTCACCTCGGGGAGAAATGTGTGGCAACTGAAAGGGGTGTACTTCATCGTGCCATTCCTTCCACATCTGGCCTGCGTGTCCTATCAGTCTCTGTCATCCAGATAAAGCCAGCTGATCTACCACTGCCCTGCTTTACATTCACTCCGGGCCACACCGGCCTCGTCCTGCATTCAGCTTGTTTTGTCTGGGCTTTATTGGGTTTCACTCTGGTCATTCATCCTGATCAGTCTTCCAGATGTGGAGGTGACAAAATGCATTTGTCTAAGTTTTTCCACATGCTTCACACATCCCTCCCTCCCTCCCTCCATCCATCAATCTGTCCACGTGAAGTTTTTACAGAGCCGGGACAAAGTTCTGTTATGCACTGACTAGCATAGATTCACAGTCAGAGTGTATCACAGAACTTAGACCAGGAACTTACAACATCTGATGTTTGGAGGAAAAATCACCCCATCACTTCATAAAGTTATATATTAGAGTGATACTGGCTGAACTGGAAGACTTCCATCTGGGTAGAGCAGATTTCCATTTGTCAGTCTTAAGTCGCAGTGAGCTTATACTCTTTGTTTCCTCTCTTTTCTCTTCACACTCATGGATGACTCCTGGCTCTGCCGAGTCCTGGGGGTGGGCAGCTAATGGAGGGCGGTAAACAAACATAATCACTGATGATTCGTTAGAAATCCACCACTTAATGGCTAATACAGAACCAGGGCGTCGTCAACGTCAGGTACTCGGAGATGATGATGGGGGCGGAGAATGAGTGGAGGTATCTGTTCTGTTCTCGCTGTGTCTGTGTGGGGTTTTCTCCTGGTAACTGTGAGAATGAGAGTGAACGGTGTGAGTTTGTGCCCTCACTGGACTTGGGGCCTGCCCAGGGTGTACTCCCTGCCTTCACCCTACAGTCTGTTGTCTGGAAAAAGGCTCCAGAAGACCCCAGCATCTCAGTTAAGGATGGATATGTCCTCCACAAAACGGACTGAATACGAAGACTGTCTTTGTCATGCAGTCACATATTGTGTGAACCGCACTTCCAACAACAGGCTCTGTCTCGGTCGGTGTCTGACTGTCAAATGTAAAAATGGAAAGTGTCTGGTTTGGACATAATGATTTTCTCTGGCGTGTATGTTTATAAAGTAGGTCATGCACTCAGACAAAACCATTTCTGATGTCAAGAGGCAGTTGACTAAAAACAACATCAAAGCCTCTTACTATTTCCACTTGGTTGTAAACTACGATTTTGATCCGCTTTTTTGATTTTCATTTTACTACTTTATGGAGACAATATACCGACAGGACATTCTAGGGCTCGGGCTGTAATAAAGAATATCTGAGCTGTTTTAGTTTTTCTTCCAATGACAGTCAGAATTACATAAAATAAAGCAAACCACGACTTTTAGAACATTTCCTTCTTGCTCTGTCTAAACAGAACCAGACCACTGACAGTTATTCTATTTTTAAAGGAAGACGGTATGCCAAAGGAAAACCTTCCTTTCCAGCAATCTCTGTGATCTCTTTAAACTAATTGGAGGCTAAGTATGGCCCGGGCTTATATGTAACAAAGAAATCAAGCAAACGATTGATACCATAAAACCAGAAGTAGCATCAGTCATCCGGAAGGAACAAAGCTTGAGAGATGCTGACATTTTGGTAATTACTCATATTTAATATTTCTTTCCAGTGGGGACAGCAGCTGGTTAGCGTATTAAGATCGGTTCATAAGAAAACAGACATTCTTCCACCCTGGTTTTTCAGGCAGATAGAGTGAAAATGATACAACAGGAAAGTGTAGTATTGAGCATGTAGCTCATCTACGAGGCTATTTTAGAGGTGATATGTTGGATAACTCAACTGTTTTTCTTTGCTTGATACTCATGCTCCCGGATGGATTTTCTGAAAGAAATTGCAAATGAATACAAGCCTTTGTACCAAATGGATTTAGGCACAGCCTGCTCATTTTCCCATCTGCACATGAATGCAGCATTGTCGCTACTTCTAAATGCGAAAACAGGAGAATCCTTACATTAGGATGAAGACCGAATCTAATCAAGTTTAACAATTAATGGCTGTTGCCCTCATTTCCATCACGGTTTCTTAATGATGGTGATTTATGAAGTGGAAGCTTTATTTTTTTTACACTCCACTGCAGCAGATCAATTTTTGATGCTGGGACTCATTCTAAGTTACCCTGATGGTATATGTTTTTTTTAATCAGGGTTTAGTATTTTTCAGTCGTTTCCTTTGAGTTCAGATTTCAAGAGGGCGAGGGTGAGGGGGAGCGACATGGTGACAGCATCCCTGGATCACACGCTCTCCCCTCGTGTGCGTACGTTTTCTCCAGGAGCATCTACGGTCTAAAAACATGCAGACTCTTCATTGTCCCTGGCTCTGTGTGTGATAGTGGCTGGTGTGTGTGTCCTGTGATGGACTGCTGACCTGTCCGGGGTGTGTGTTCCCTTTCTTCGCCCTTTAGGCTTCAGCACACCCTGTGTGACACTGTTACAGCACAAAGCTGGTGGGATGATGAACGGATTAATTGATGGATGGTGTGTGTGTGTGAGGGTTTTTTTTTTAACTTTCTAGTTGTTAAAACTACCTGTTAGTTGTAAACACCTGTTGCTTATTTTGCAGAAATATCCCCATGTGACGTCATCTTACATTTGACAACTGAAGATTTTCAACAGAAACCCTACATCACAAGCTATGTCTTTCGAGAAGAAGAAGTTGAGTTGCATTATGGGAAATGTAGGCACGAGTGTTTTCTGACAGGAAACCGCCGAAGCACCTTTCAGTAACATTTGCCTGCATGACTTGCATCTGCAACGTAATAATTGAAATGATCTCAAGCAGATTATTTCCCATACTGATGCAAATGACAAGGAAAGAACCAGTCACATGCAGACGAGGGTGGAGGGGGGGGTGGGGGGGTGGGGGGGGTGGGGGGCAGGCAGAGGGAGGGTTAGAGATAGCCGAAAGTATGAAAGCAGCAAGCATGCGTGGGGAGCAAATAAAGGCAGAGATTCAGATATGGCACAACACTCAAAATAAGAGGAGGGACAGACAAGAGAGAGAGAAAGAGCAGTGGCGGTGAAGTTAGCTTCCCACAATGGCCAGTAAAGGACCCAGAGAATAGTGTTCTCAACAAAAAAAAAGTTTATTCACAATCGTAAATTAAACTTTTAAACGTTTCAGATCAGTTTGGCTTAAAGGTGTGTTTTGAAAAACAGGGAGATATTTTGAGGTAAGATGCAGAAATAATTCAGCTGAATGCAGTGGGAAAGTTCAGCACGGGTGGAACGCCAATGTATTTGTTGTTGTCACTGTTTATAATTGGCATTTTTATCTTTTGTAAAGTTTGTTGGTCCGAGGGGGATAAAAATGGCATGTGACTCATTAATTGAAGCAAAATAAATTCAACCACAGACTTTATCTGCACCAAACAGATGAGGTGTGAAAGTGTCCTTGGTATGAGTCGATTAGAAAAAAACACTGCCTGCTATCACCACCACCATGCCCCAGATTGATAGCATTGTTCATTAGGGTTCTTCCTGCCTGCACCCACATCTTTTAGATGAGCTTTTAAGTCCCATGTGTGTAGCTGCAAATAAAATGAGCAAAGTGCACTTTCAGATATAGGAAGGAAGGGATGCCTTTAATTTGAAAGGGTATCCACAATTTTCGTATTTCAGCCAGCAAAAGAGCAAAAAATAGCAGCTCAAAGGGCATTGCCCTGGATACTATCAACCGTGCCACAGGGGGGAGAAAAAAAGAAAGAATAGAAATTCCAAACTTATATGTAACATTATTATCAGTGAGGTTCTTCAAGCCAATGGCGCTGGATGAAATGTACTGCAGAGAAAGAGTGGAAAAGAAAGACAGAGACGTCAGAACAGCCAGCTGACAGAGAGAAGGCTTGAGTGTGTGTGTAAGAGAGAGAGAGAGAGAGAGAGAGAGAGAGAGAGAGGGAGAGAGAGAGAGAGAGAGAGGGAGAACGGTGGACGTGGCACCTACTCTGCTCAACACGTCAACCGGTCTGTGCACAAGCAGACATTTACACACAGCCCTGATTTGCCTGCAGCACACACACGCACGCAGACTCTCTCACATACACGCACACACATACACATACACACGCACATACACACGCACACACACACACACACACAGTCTCGCAGTGTGTACAGTGATCCCTGCAGGACCAGAGTCTTCCAGGAGCAGCGTCCTGTTGCGCTCTGCTCCTCTCCGCTCGGGATGAAGTGGATAACAGCTGAGGCTCAGCCACTCGCTCCATTGTAATGGAGTTAACTTAACACCCGCGATAAGTTGTCGCACTGTAAGCGGCACACACACACACACACGCATACACCATCTGCACTATTTTTACACGCACAGAAGGAGGAAGAAGGGAAGGAAAAAAGGGGACACAGTCTGTGAACGTGAAACCCTGCGCTCCGATCAGGCCTGCGCCTCCACTCTCACGCAACATGACGGCAGCGGCGGCCAATTCAGGAATAATTCAAGCCTGTTTTCACGTTCAATCCCCCCCACCCCACACCCTCCTCCTCCTCTTGCTGCTGCTCACCCCCACGCACACCCCCCTCCCTCCTCTCGTCCATGCAACAAATGTCCCGCACGCTGATTTACAAACACAGGGAGCAACAGGGGATAAAACAGCGGCGAAGCGGCAGCGCGCCGATCGGCCCGGTGCCCCGGTGTCCCGGTGCCCCGGTGCCCCGGTGCAGGCTTACCAGAGCCGTGGGGTCCATCTCTGCTGCTCGGCTCCGCTCGGTGTGTTGACGTGGACAGCTCTGAGCTGTCACACCGAGGTCTGTGCTGCTGCTGCTTTTTTTTCTCCTCCTCCTCCTCCTCCTCCCTCCCTCCCTCCCTCTCACCGGAGCCGCCCGGGCGCGTCCCCGCTCCCGCAGCAGTCAAGTGGATGGAGCCACGGGAGCGCGCTCCCGACACCCTCCCCCTCTCCGGAGCGCCAGCCTTTCACAATAAAAGTGTTTGTGAGCGCTCAGGGGTTGCAGCTCATCGAGATGTTTGCGTTGTTCTTATGGGGGTGTTATGAGGTTGCTGTTGAGGCGTGTTGAGGCATCCAGCTAAAACGCTCCAAGTAGAGCCGCTGCTACTCGGCATCAGGAGGCTGTCAACTGAGGTGACAGCCTCAGCTTCAGGAGAGAGACCATAGGGAGATCCAGGACCCGCTGGAGGGGGTTTTAACTTAAGGAGCTGGTGGAGGTGGCCTGCAGGGAAAGGACTGTCTGGGCCTCTCTGCTGCTTGGACCCAGATACTGTGGATAACAAGACAGGATAATATTTGATAATAATCCCAACTGTCTTGTTAGTATCATGTTAACAGATGGTGTATTATAGTTATGTTCTAATATTGAAATAGGGTAAGGAGCTCTGACATCTGAAAAACTCAAAGTAGAGCTGCTGCCACTCCACATCAAGTGGAGCCACCTGATGTGTTTTTGGCATCTGGCAGGATGACTCCTGGATGCCTCCAAGGGGAAATGTTCTGGGCATGTCTATCTGAAAGGAGACCCTGAGGTGGTGGGGTTTTATCCCTCAGCTGACTTGGAAGCATCTCTGGATCCTAAAGGAGCTGGTGGAGGTGGCCAGGGGAGAGGAGTGTCTGGGCTCCTCAGATTTGCAGTGGATGACAAGACAGGACAATATTTTCAACAATCTACAATTAATGGCTTGTCAGTATCATACCAATGGATAATCTATGATATTGAGATCATTAAAATGTATTACACTACAAATAACAAAATGCATACTCTAATATGTAATTTGTAATGTATTCTGTTATCTTACATTGATTAATCAATGTAAGTATCAAATGATAACATATGAAAAAAGTTGACT
Source organism: Karalla daura (assembly GCA_029224185.1). Lineage (NCBI taxonomy): Eukaryota > Metazoa > Chordata > Actinopteri > Chaetodontiformes > Leiognathidae > Karalla > Karalla daura. The sequence continues at coordinate 16,858,561 of CM055203.1, read as the reverse complement.
TAGAGTTAACAACGGTATTAATACGACACTCAGGACACTATTTTTGATTCCTTCTTATTTGCTATATTCTGGCTATATCTCACTTGACTGTCGTTGCTACCACATCTAACTTTGGTTGCTAGAAATCCTTTGATCTGATCCATCAATTTAAACAACATAACTGGATTAGGTCATCGACCTGTTGCTATGATAGTTTCCATTTGATAAAATGAGGGATGTGACAATAGCACAAACACATATTATGAATGGCTCATTTCAAGATAAAACAATATAATTCATATAATAATAATATAATATAATATAATAAATATAATAATAATATAATATAATATAATATAATAGATATGAACGCGCATTCACAGTGCACGGGCACGCGCTCTCTGGATCAGTGCGGGCCCCTCCCCCTTTCCCCGCGTGGCATTCTGGGAGATCAAGTTTTCCGACCGGAGTAGGAAAGATGGTGGACGTACAGCCGCCACCCCTCCGCAGCCTGGACGATTTCCTGCTGGGCTCGGCCCGCTTCGCCGTGCCCGACGTGCGGGACGTGGAGCGCTGGAACCACCGCGTCATCAACAACCTGCTGTACTACCAGAGCAACTACCTGCTGTCCGGCCTGGCCTTCCTGCTGCTGGTGGGGTGAGTGTCCCCAGCCCCCCTCCTCCTCCTCCTCCTCTCTCCTCTCTCCTCTCCGCCTTGCGAAGATGCTGCAAATGTGGAGGAAACTCTGAGAACTTTGAGGGATAGAGAGCGGAAGAAAGAGAGAGAGGGAGAGAAATAGAGAAAGAAAGAGAGAGGAAGCTGCCTCTAAAGTTTGCATCATCTCATGAAGAAAGAGAAACCTTCCTGTCTGCAGACAGCTGCACGCTCAACTCTGTTGTACAGTACAGTATTATGTGCTTTTTTTCTTCATTTGGCTTGAGATCCTGAACCTGTCCTACTAACTGCATTTATTCTACATGCAAATCGCACCTCCCATCCATCCATAATCTCACCGGTGCTCTAACTGTGTCATTAAGGTGCAAAGGGCGCGCTTGAGGGCGAAGCCTGGTAATACAACAGAGCAGTAACGCCTCAGAGGATTTTAGAGGGATTTATGAGGCAGAAATAAGACGACAAACGTCCGCCAGCACCCAGTGGCCCCTTCCCTTTGCCGTCCAAGCTTACGACCGCTCTCCCGCCACCAGGTACTTCCGGCCGCTCCAGCTGTTTGTCGGGGCGGTGGTGGTCACCTTGCTGTTCCTGGGCTTCGTCTGGGCCGCCGAGAACCAGGCCCCCATCCGCCGTTTCCGTAGGAACCACCCGGCGGCGGCCGTGCTGGCCATCCTGGCGGTCAGCTACCTGCTCCTGTCGGTGCTGGGAGGGGTGGCCGTCTTCCTGTTCGGAATCGCCTTCCCCATACTGAGTAAGACACCCGCCGACGCGCAGTCATGCATTCAGGCAGTCACAGCGCCCGAGTGGGAATCAGCAGAGAGCCTAGAGTATTCCAGGTCGAAGACCGGATAGCAAGTTGTCGCCTCTGAACACCGCAACCGAGGTGTGATCGCGACTAGCATATTTTCTCACTGACCACGGTGTGTGGAATGTGCGATTTGGCTCCTCGCTCCAGCGAGGGAGCAAGTGAAGCGCGAGTTGTGTGAAGCATTTGTGCAAGTCACTGATTCCACTCCCTCCGTCGCAGTGGTGCTGGTCCACGCGTCGGTGAGGCTGCGCAGCCTGAAGAACAAGCTGGAGAACAAGCTGGAGAGCATCGGCCTGAAGAGGACGCCCATGGGGCTCCTGCTGGAGGCCCTGGGCCAGGAGCAGGAGGCTGGATCCTAGAGCGAGGAGGAGGAGGAAGGAAGGAGGAAGGCGCTCGGGGGTAGGGGGGTGGGGGGTGGGTGGTCGGGGTTCCGGCTGTGGGGAATCTAGCGAGGTAGGCGAGAGACAGCGAGGAAATAGCAGTGAGGTCTGGCCCAGAGGAGAAAGGACGGGTGAATTTCTTAGGAAGTTACATAACGAGCAAATACTCCGTCCTCTCGGACTGTCTCTGCCAGTCGTTGCACTTTAAGCACACACTTGTCTTCGTTTTATTGCAGTTATTTTGAAATACGCAGTGTTGTGGCCATTTGGGGATGTCCTTTGACCGTCAGTGTGGCAGATGTAGGTAGAATTGTAGATAGAATCCAGCTGGGGCCTCCAGTCAGTCCAGCGTCTTATCAGCCTTCACATTTGGTCAATTTTCAAGTCCGAATTTTTTCCTCAAATTCAAAGTCTGTGAGATGATATGATTGCTCTTCGCAAAACTACAGCTGTAGCCATCTTCATCTCGAGGACTTTCCAACACGTGTGAGATTGGCCAAAGTATTGATTCGATCCTACGAAAGGGCAAATTGTAGCCCTGCTAACTTGCGAGGCGTGACGAGGAATAAGACACTATTTATGTGATGTTTTTCAAAGGGCAGCACTGCGACGAGACCACAGGTATCAGGAAGTGCCCAACAGACAGCGGAGCACTACAAATGAAGCCGAACCAAACGTGCGAGACTGAAAGTCAGTCCCGCCATCGTGTTACACTCCCCGCAGCCTCCATGTGACTGTACAAATTCATTCCAGCAAGTTAAGATCGGACCGGACCAGAGTCGTGATGCTGTCGAGATATGAAAGTTGCTTTACTTGTATGGAAAAAAGAGGTCTCTCTGAGCGTCTGGGCGACCGTGTTGCACTAAAAAGCGTCTTGAACGCTGAAGGAAGAGGAGACGTTGCCGAGAACGTCGTCGTCCACCAAGGGCCGACGGTAGCGGGAGCGGTGTATGAAGGACGAAACGCAGCCTTCGCCTCTGGACGAAACGGTTCAAGCAACCGCACTTCTCAGCCTGTATTTACCCAGAATGAACGGCCTCGCCCACTGAGCTGCCCATTACCGACATGCCTTCCCGGTCAGTGGGACCAGTGGGACCTGCCCAGTCTTCCAGTGCTGGCAGTCCCGGGAGCAGCTCAGTGGAGCAAATGAATAACTTCAGATTCACCCTTCATTTATGTCAAGCCGAGGCCCTTGTTACCAGGAATAACCACTAACCAACGGAGGTTGCTAGTTGCTGTGGTAACGCTCGATCTGACTCAAGGTTGCAGTTTTATTGCCTGTGTTTTTGCTCCGGTTTTAGAAGGTTTTTCAGCGGTTTTGTTGCGACGGCGTACGAGGAAAACTTCGATTGTGTACCAGCGGCCTGTTGTGGGACGTTGCGTTGAAACTTTATAGAGAGACACGAGAAACCTGGTCCCGGCATCTACGTCGGCGATAACTCAACTTCACATCCTGTATTAAAGGAAGTGGGTTTCCCCTCTGTATTCTATTCATTCCTTTCTTTAGAAGCGCCGGTCAAGATTTGGAGGGATTTTGTTTTGAAGTGTGCATTTTTGATCGTGAATCAAACTGCTGCCTGTTAAGGATTGTTTTGTTTTTTTTTCCATGCACAATTTCATGTTGTGTCAGTGCCATTTGAATCCTGATAATTGCCTTGTACAACAGACATTTGGCTGACATTTGTCGGCCCGAGCCACACAGGATGCAGCCCGCCCTAATAGTGGTTGGTCTTGGCCGTGCATCACTTGCACTCAAGTCAGGAAAAACCTGTAAATCTCAGAAGTAAAGAAATGCCTTTTGGTCGTCTTTATAGCTCCTTGAGCGTTTTCTGAATTGCCAGAATGTAGAGCGAATGATGCCTTTCATTCAGCTAAGTGTTTGATTTGTGATCCAGCAGCACAATGTATTGTGTATTCTGTTGCCAAAAGCTGGTAATTCCATGTATTTAAAGGGTTTTTTCTAAATAAAGAAGGAATGTTCACTGCAGTGTTGTGTGTGTGTGTGGATCATCTGTCTGAAGCCAAAAATGGTAATGTTTGCTTGTATGAATGTTTACTCAAAATTAAGAGAAAAATTACCTCCTTTGGATAGAACCACAGCCATGGAACACACACAAGAAAGTACGCGATGCATGTGTGACACAAAATACTCCTGAAGACACTGCAAGTCACAATGTCCATAAACTGATGCTGAATGAACATTCAAAATGTGTAGTTCAGGTATCGTAACATAGAAAATGTAATTTAAAGTCCATGTGATGTGTGGTTTAGTGGGGCCTCTATCCTTTTTTTTTGAATAAACTAACAACACACTGCTCTGCAAAGCACTCCTGGAGTGTGACATGAGCTGTGAGTGTCACATGATGACACTTAAGCCAGTTCTGTTGACTGTTTGGAGACTGTGGCAGTGAAAGACGTGCTCTCCAACACCAGGTGGTGCCCTCTCTCTCTCTCTCTCTGCCTGTCCCCCTCCTTTCAGAGGATGATGACTTATCAGGATATCAGGAAAAGAAATGTATACCAAGTCAAAATGAAGTAGTGCAGAATGTCAAACTCTACATGCTGTTTGTTCTTGGATACGAGTTTTTCTCGTTCCGGAGCCAGAGCCTACAGCTGTCCAGCATCTCTTCTGTGGAACATCTAACAGTCTCAGCCCGGGGCGGACGCACACCCTGGCGTTCAAGACAAGATAAGGCTTACTGTGCTTTCCCATGAAGCCTATAGATCGGGCTGGCTCAGACTCGCCCTGCACAGCCCCTGGTTAAGCTGCTTCTATAGGTGCAGGCTGCGGGAGGTGTCCGCTTGGCACACTGAACTCTCTCCTCCCTGTTGCTTATGTAATTGTGCCCCATTAACTGCCTGTTACTTGTCTCACATTCTCCCCCAGAGACTTTGTGTCCTTTTTATGTCCCGCCCGTCCATCATCTTTACCTGCTTTGCACCTTAATGGTGTTGCAGGGCCCTGCAGGGGCCTGTCTCCAACATCCATATGGTGAAGGCAGGGAACACCCTGGACAGGTTGTCAGTCCATAGCTGGGTACACGCACCAGTCACTCTCACACTCACGGCTAGGGGCAAGTTAGAGTCTCCAGTGGAACTAAATATGCGTGTTCTTGGAAAACCGAGCACCCAGAGAAAACTCATGCAGACACAGGGAGAAGGTAGGTACAGTCAAAGGTATGTACATTGAACCTAAGTACTGATTGATTATGTGGACATATTACCATATATTCACATATGGAATATAAACGTGTAAATATGTATAATTGTAAGTGTGTGTGTCTTAGTTCATATATCTTTTGCCACATTTACACATGGATACATACTCATATATATCCTGCATGCACATTAATGTTTTTATGTTATTTTTGTTCTTTCCATGTTTGCAAGACACACAAAAGAGGAAGAAAGAAGGAAGAAATAAAGGCAATTACTTCCTAAAAAAATATTGTTTGTTTGTGTTAACTGACCAACTTAATCTCCCTCACTGAGAAGTATTGCCACACACAGAGGCGTTCCCTTACACACACATGCAGCCAGACAGCACAGTTGTGTGTGTGTGTATGTGTGTGTGCGTGTATGAGGCTTTTTTTTTTTTTCCAGGGAGGAGTTTTCAGACGTCACCAGGGGGTGTCTCTTTATAAAGGTCCCACCCTCATAGTCAGCCAGAGCAGAAACCAAAGCTGGGCCAGTGGGACACAGAGAAAACTACTGAATCACTCCCTGGAGCAGCCGTCTCTGGTAAGACTCTCTCCTATGATACTAGCTCCCCGGACAGATCTCACTCTGTAATGGCTCAGTTATGCCCGTAATGTTACTGTAACAGCCCTCAGGCTTTGCTTTGCTGCCTCTGACTCTGTGTTTCAGAGGATTTACAGTCTAGCAGAGTGTAGCAGAGTGTATCCTCCCTCCCCACAGGTATCATAAGTATCATATTGTGTGACATTTCTCCGTCTTCCTGGTCATAAACGTGTTACAGCTATCAGTTGGGTATCAGTGATGGAAAGACTGTGTAACCTGTTGCTCCGGCTGATCTCTGCTCAGGCAGGAAAAACAACAGGAAACAGCAGTAGCAATTACCTCAGAATGGGAATAATACAGCATTCAGTTAGACTAGACAATACCCTCATATTCAGCCAACAGAGCAAGGCAAGGTGGCTGTTACAGTGCACTGCTGGGATGTGTGTCCAAGCCCTGGACACACATGAAATACTAGAGAACTAGAGAACAAAATGCATTTTTACTCTGTAACTACATGATGATAAAGTATTTTGAGAAATATGCAAACCACTGCTGCAGACTATTGAGTAACAGCCATATGGCACAATAGTCAGTTTCTTTCTTAATTTACACCCAATGCCATATTTTACACATACCTGTATCACTGTTGTAGTTGTGCCTTACTTTCCATTCATTTAGCTAAAACCTTATTCCATGTGACACTATTTTTGTAGTGTCACACAAAGTGTGATTCTATATTGTTTGATTCCCCAAAAACAAAGCATTCCAACAAAATCATTCTTATACAATGGATACGATGTTGTTCAAACAGTGAACAATACTTTGTAACAGATGGTTAAAACTAAGTTGTTCCTCGCACTGGGAAAAAATAGTCATATGTTAATGGTGTAGCCCATTTGGACACAGTCCTGTTTATATGACTTCAAAAGTAGAACAGAGTGCACTGTCAATGAGTATAAAAGATTAAAACTTTACAGTTACAGACTGAAGATCACCAGCTCATAAATATCAACATTAAAAACGAGTGACGGGAATAAGGTGTAATGGACAAAGTGGTAAAAGATAATCACACTGATTAATTTATTCCACAGACTCCAACCAGAATGTGTCACCACGAAATGATAAAATATTAAAGTAATAAAATGAATTATTCTGTACAGTGTGATGAATTCCAGGCAGTGCTGAAAAGCATCCAGACTCCAGTAACAGCTCTGCTGCGGCACCTATAAACAGGCTTCTGTAGCATGACAGCTAAAGCTGGCGTCTTGTTGGAAGGAGGAAACGGGGAGAGGGTTTTTCCAGCCAAACACCGGCAATTACATCATGTGGCTGCTGTGAGGCAGTGTGGGGCAGGCAGGTGGTTACCAAACTCCTTCTAGAAGTAGGTCGAAGCTACTGGTAATACAGGCTTCGCCCCGCCAGTGCGTCCCTCCTCCTTATCTCCTCGCACACACTGTCAAAACTGTCAACCGCTGCCTCCAGGTTGCAGGTCGGGCTCCACTGACAATGGGAGATTAGTGTTGATAACTCGAATGCCGTTAAGTATCATCTGTGCTGTGCTGGAAGTGGTCATTTTAACAATAGTCTGTGAGCACTGTTCGTGCCAATGGTTGCTTGTGCAGTAGCTGTAGCTCAAGTACTGATAATGGGAACATGGTGGAGCATGTCTCCAGACTATTAACATCAGAAGTCGCAATGTGTTGAAAAAGTGTCAAAATATTGAAAATTCAAATCTGCCAGTACTTAGTTATTATATTTGTTATATCTGTTTGCTATTATATTTATATTGTTGCTGTCTTCATTCCCAGGACGAAGTGTTCCATGAAGAGCAACAGGTTTTTGGATGAGCCTGCAACAACAGGAAAGTTTCCTAGTCAGTCTTAACAGCTACAAAAGAGAGGTTCCATCAACACCACCACCCTCTATGTTGGAAGCCAGCCTTAACGAGCATTGATCTTCGAGGGACTTTTTTTTTTTTTGCCTAAAAGAGCTGAAACAGAGGGGACGCTCGTTGTGGTGACGGCTCTTTGCCCGTCGTCTGACGGATCAAAGACCATGCTGACAATAAAGAAGTACTTCAACGAGGGCCTCATCCAGTTGGCCATCCTGCTCAGCCTGTGTGGGGTGAGGGTGGACCTGGGGCTGGAGCCCTACCTGCTTCCCTCCTGGCACGAGATGATGCTGGGTCCGTCCTCAGCGCTGACCCAGACTCAGTTCCACAACCTCAGGAATCGCCTGGAGGACGGCCACGGCCTGCACCCGAAGAGTGTGGACCTGGACGGGTTCTTCACAGCGCGCAGGCTGCTGGGACTGGTCCACTCACTGGACAGACTACAGGTAGGAAAACGTGTTTATTTCCATGTGTGTCTCAAATGCTGTTTGAATTGCAAGGGACTAAGGGTAATAACGATCCAGAATAGAAACAGGCGTGTTTCCTTTGTCTAAAGGGAAGACAGTCGGAGGTCACTGTAGGAAGTTACTCGATCGATGGGTTGTATTTTGAATGGAGCACACCTTCGTGCACAGGTTCCTCGGACAGAGCTGGAGACATGGCTGGTCCAGCGGGAGCCGGATCCTCTCCCAGTGGGGTTTCTAGACCAGACCACGCCTCTTGCAAGAACACCAGTTGGACTGGAGAGAGACAACATCGAGCCATCTATGGACTCTAGAGCTGCACTTAGCCTGCAGGATGAGGATGATGCAGAGGAGAAAGAGGTAAATTAGATATTTTAACTTGTACCTAAGAAAAATAAATATTTGCATTTGCATGCAGAAATTATTCATTCATTCATACTATAATATATCATTACTAGGTCAATAGGTAATGTTCAGAGGTTGACATGGTTATGTTTAGTTCATATCAGCAATCTCTGTTGACCTTTGTCCAGGCCATATAACACAATTGGCTGTGGAGCAGAAATGCTGCAATCGAGCTGCTTCATACCTTTGTTCCAATTAACCATAAAACAGGTGTGCTGCAGTCACTGACAATGGTGTAATGGTGCAGAGCTTGAGCTGATTAATGTCAGAAAAGTGCATCGACTGAAGGGATGTGACAGTATTTTGTGAATACCTTGTTCTAGCTGCCCTCTGACTGTAAAAGAACGTTTTTCCTCAGCATTGACATTGTTGGTCTTAGTGTACATTGGTCAAATCTGCCCTGTACATAAAGTATCTGAGACAAGACAAAACTGCAAATCTAACTTTTTGTTACCCCAGAAGTGAAAGTAGTTTGGTTTCTAGACTGTAAAACAAAAATACTGAGAAGAACATTGATCTGGTTAAAGTGCTACAGAAGCAGTGAGGTAACGGGTTTACGGGTGACCAGTTGACCCCCACTATTTATATAAATAGAAATAATCATTAATGATGTGGACAGTGCTGTTTTTGTTTTTGACCGGCACTAAAACAGAGTGCGGTGTCATGTGAGGTGATGAGTCAGAGTTAGTCATCAGGAAACTTCACCTCACAACAGATGACCTCGTCAGGAGAGTGAGGCAATGCAGTTACTGCTGCTGAAATACTGTAGAAACACCCCAGTGCTTTATTGTGCTGTTGCTCTGTGCAAGAGTGCCATCCCTTCATACCCTTAATCCTCATCCTCTTCATGGTAAAGTTACGCAATGAGCCTTCTAGTGACAGTGAGGCAATCAGCAAGACATCAGGAGTATAGTCTATTACAGACTATTTATCTATAGTGAAACACTTGATGTGGGAAAGTACCTTGTAGCACATGTGAACTGGGTTGAGTCAGGCCAAACTGTTCTAACCATGCGTTGGAAATACGATATGGGTGCTTCAACCGTACTTTCCCTCTGGTATCCAGGATTGAATGGTGTAACCTCAGGCTTAGGCCATGGACTAAAGCTTCATCAGAAAACACAAAAGTATTCAGCTCTGCAGTATTGGGCATATTTTCTGCCTCTTGATTTGGTTTGTAGTGCACATTATGATTCATTCTCTTATAGAGTAGGAAGTTAGTTTCAGCAAATGCAACATTTGCCGGCTAAAGAGCCTGAAAATGAGGTGTTGGATGTACAGCATGTCAAATAGCTAGAGGCTTAAAATACACATTAGCTGTGTCTCTATGTTAAAGCTGTGTATCTAGGTAACTGTGAACTTACATACTCACCAAACCTCCTTAACGTGGTGGATCACTATTGGGGGAGCAGCTTCTCACAGTTCCATAAATTAACACAAAGACACATTTTCTCCAGAGAAACAAGATTCTTGTTTCATTTTCTTTGATGTTCCGCTCACACTGCACACTGTCATCACATCTCACTCTCATAAAACAAAGTGAGTAAGCGTATTTTACGCGTCTTTAAATCGGATTACAAAGGCAGGGGACGCTGATCTAGAAGAAGCAGCACTGACTTCATGTTCTTGCCTGTATGAACCCCATTTATTAATGGCAACACCCCAGACATGTCTGGTCAAGCTTCGGCTCATAAGACAGACTGAAGCATGTGCACTGCTTAGCTGTCACATCTTTCACTTTGGATACAGACATGTTGAAACTGAAAATAATTAGTGGAGGGAGAGGTCCAGAATAGCCGAGGGTAGCAGGCTCGGAGGCCTGTTGTTCATGGTGTGAAGCAGAAGTATTTTTCTGCGAATTGAAACAGGATTTGTGCTTGTGGTCAGGCAGGATACACGATGTTAACCTATCTATGAGTATATCCAAGATCCAGTCGTTTTTATCACATTTGATTCTTTCACTGAGGAATTGGTCGCCTTGATTTGCCTGTATTATACTGTAAACAACTAAATAAACAAAGTCTGTAACTTTATTTGGAACAAGAAATCACGCGCGCATACACACACACACACAACACAGAGGCTGCTGCTAATAAACATACGATGTGTTTTGCCTAGCCCACATCCTGGTCGGCATGTCCGGTGTGGACGAGCACAAAAGCGCACAAACAAACACGCACACGCAGAATATTGAACTTGATACAGCACATAGAGATCTGAGGACATGCCGGAACGTTACCGTCTCGCCGTCCAGCAGCTGAAAGCGAATCCAACAGTGTTTTTGAATTCTCTCCATGTATTAAATGACACATGTAGGCAAACACAGATACAGTCACAGACTTTATTAGTTTCCCTTCGGCCTTGTGACAGACGGTCTTGTTTTGAAACCTGATCACTGGCTTATTGCGCTCTGACACACATTCACATCGTACGGTTTTGCAATAGCCCCCTGTTTACTTCAAGAGCACACACACACATAAATGCAGAGTGGCAAACATGCATGTAAACAAATACAGACAGATACCTGAGTCGCTCTCCTGTTTAGCGGTATTGCAGGAGTTAAAATTCAGCATGTTTTATCAGATTTCAAAACAAACTTGTGGATTATGCCCATAGTACATTTTTCAAATGTGTGAGAATGAAATGGCTGTAGCATATAACAACAACATAACTATACAATGGATATCCATGTCTATAGGGACTTTTACAGGAGAGAAAACATTCAAGCTGCATTGCAGTTGAAACCCAGTGTAATGATAGATACTACTCTACATTCTTTAGACCACAAGACTAGACTACAGAAGAGGAGACAGCAGTCAGGGAAATATTATGTGAAGATGAGATGCTGGGAAGACTTTGGTCTTCAAGAGCTTCTTCGATCAGATTAGTTGCCTCCAATGCATGTTCAACACCCTGCCTGTAGAATATAGTTCAGTCTACATGAAAATAAATCAGCAATCTAATTCAGACTCCCCATCACCCTCGCATGGTATATGCTCATTGAAATTCAACACACTCTCCTGATCGTGGCGGCATGTGTAAATGGTACACACAAGTTCTGCTGCCAAACTGTTCACCTGAAATCAATGCTGTAGCTACTTGTAACCGGTGCTTCTGCTGCCAGTTTGCTGCTCGTCTAGGATTGCAAAAGCCACACTCTCATCCCAGCATCCAAACTGCAGGCTCTGACACTACGATTCCTCAAGGAGGAAGTTAGAGTTGCCACTCCAGCTTCCCCTCTGTGCTGAGCTTCCTTGTGGGGCGTGCTTCAGTCAAACTATGCAGAGCAAACAGCATATGAAAGGAAATGTTTAATAATGTGTTTCAATCTAGACGAGAAAAGGACGCCAAAACCTGAGCACTCGTTTGGTCTGTGACCCATATATGTTCAGAGTCACATACGTGTCCTTGCTGGCCAACTGTTGAGGGTCTGTGGGTTTGTCTGTAAGCCCCCAGTCAGGTCAGGAGAAGGTTAAAGTTATTCTGGGCCTGGTTGTCTGTCTCTGGGTAAAACATGAGCCTTTACATTCTCTGCATGTAGACTGCTAGTATGGCTGGCAGTACTACAGTACAGAAATATTCCAGTGGCCGCATGGTGATTATATGTGGTGGCTATATGTTCATTATACGCGTCCCAAGGTGTATAGAGATATGCAGTGTATTCTTCACGAGTTCACACTTCCCGGTGAACTGATGAAAAAAAAATCGCCATTAATTGAAATACAATCAGATTTTGGATTCATCAATTCAAACAATTGATCTTTGATCTTAATGTATATAACTAAATGTTTGACACAACAAAAATAATGCAATTTATTGAAAGCAACCGGGTTATCATATATGCTTGTATACGTTCTATGTGAAGAACAGACTGGGATGAAAATTGGGTGTGAACAGTCATCAACATAAGATACCTGAACTGACCAAACATGACTCAGCCTTTTGCTGTAATGTCTGCACTGATTAGATCATCTTTCTTTGTTTTATCTCTGCAATCAGGAAGGAGCACGTCATGAACTTCACTGTAGTGGTGAGAGAGGAGATGAAGAGGAGGAGGAGGAGGAAGAGGACGTAGAACACCTGCCCGGTATTCACAGGCAGCGAAGAGAGGGAGGAGGAAGACCTGGAGGTCCCTGTGGCCGCGCCAACAATAGAGAGCTGACTCAGAATGAAATAGACGAGGTAAGACATGGTGCGAGTTAGATTTGTGTGTGTGTGAGTATGTCTGTGTCTGTATCTGTCTATGTTTTTGTCTGTGTGTGTGTGTGTGTGCAGAAACCGTCAAGCTGGAGCAAGCACAGACCGGCCATAGAATGTAAAATACCCAAAAACACCTCTGAATCCCCCAATTGACTATGGTTCAAAAAACATTGGCATTGCTGATAAAAAAAGGGGGATTAAGAGCTGAGAATGTTTTAGCAGGTAGGTACAGTCCCAGTTGCCAAATAACAGGCCTTGTTCAAAATTTCCCCCAAATTTTTCCTCTTCCTTTGCCAAATTTTTCAGTTTCTGAGAACTCTTTGGCACTGGGACAATAATAAGCAACATAGGGAGAGCTGACACACACTGTTCCTCCTGGAACAAATCTGTGGCTCTCAGTTACACTGCACACATATCAGGATGGAGCAGTTGAGTGTGTGATGAAAAAGGTTAGCTGTGGCATGAGTTCAGACAGTGATGCAAGGAGGGAAGTGTTCAGAGAGCCTTCGCAATCGATGCACTTATTTTTGTACTGTAGGTTAAATGTAAGCACTCAGATGTCAGGTAATCAGAGTGTGTCAGGCTTGGAATCAGAGCTCGATGCGTCATCTATGAATGCTCGATGGCTGCCAGCTCAGCAAAACAGAAAAGCGTGGGTGACACGCTTCAGCAGCTGCATCTCAGGGTGTGTGTTACACTCGATGCAGGCAATTATCCTTTTTCATTTCACATATATTTCGCTGTGGCATTCGAAATTACCAAATATGGGGCGTTGCAGCGGCCCATGTTTTTAGGGCCCATCCAAAGTATTCTGCTACCCCAGTATCTTCCCTCCTCACATTGCTCTGCAGGTCAGAGGTGAGAAGTGTCACATCGGCGCCCGTGTAAACGGAAAGACGAGACAGACTGTTCTGAGAATGAAACAGAAATCAGTGTCGGAGAGTAAGCTACTGTACGCAGAGCGCAGGTTAATTTTGACAAATGTGTGGGTACTCAGAAGTCTCACCGTCGCATCTAGGTCACCCTGTAACTGCCCGTTGGTGAAGGGTCAGTCCAAGAAGCATGGACTCTCAATAAACAGGGCTGTTTTTTGAGGAAGAACTGTGATATGTTCAGATTTACCATTAATTGGTGTGCTATACTTTTTCACATTATCTATTAAAAATAATCATCAATCAAAATTTTAGAGAAAGTGACATTTTGACAATAGTAATGAGTAAATAGGATTGCCAAAGTGATTATCAACCTAAACCAACCAACCACTCCTAAAACCTCTGTTTGTCTCTCTTCATCTCTCTCTCTATTTCAGACTTCTTTCTCCCTCCAAGAGTGTCTGAGGCTGTTGGAGGAAACCTTCCCCTTCACAGAGCAACAGGAGGTACCACTTCTGCTCTTCGTAATCCATTCTGCTGCATCTTCTTTACCTTGAGCAGAACTCAATATTTCGCATTCCTGTTGTGCTTTAGTTACATGATGTTGGTGATAGAGAGGGAGACCCGGAGCATCTGTCCTCTGAGAGAGACCCCATGCTGTCCCCAATCATTCCCAGTGGGAACTTGGACATGGAGCTTCGCTGGCAGGATGTCTTGGCTATTATGGGGCCTGAGGTGAGCATTAAAAAAAAAAAATCATGAGATGAGCAAACTCAAGATTTGTTAAACTGACATCATTTTTTTCATCCTCCCTCTCCAGAACGCAGATGCTGACATGATGACCGTTGAGGATGTCAGGCCTGAAGGTCGACAGCCAAACTGTATTGACAGTGGCAATGATATAAAAGAACCTGATCAAGAGGTCCCTCAACTGGAAACCCCTTGGCTGCACGGTAATACACTTTAGAAGCTGCAACGTGATATAAACATTGATCTGCTTCCCTACGCCTGCAATGGTTGATTCAAATATATTTAATAGATAGGTCACATGAGAACAACTAGTGCATCTTCATCTGCAAGACCATCATAAATTTGCCTTCCTTACTCCATTGTTTACGCTAGTTTTTTTTGTTTGCTTTTTTGCAGATTTCTCAGCGCCCCCTGACCCAGTCAGAGATGGAGCAGCAGCGTTTGCCCTCACCCCCAGTGCAGAACTGGATGACCACAGTTTGGCCTTAAACACAAGGGCCACTTTGAGCAGCTCTAATGCCAATCCCCTGTATGGTCCTCCAGATCACAGAGATCTACTCGCCGAGGATACTTCAGAGGACTTCAGCCTGGGGCTTAATGCAGAAGATGACATAAGTAGCTTAAATATGAATTTGCTACCAAACAACTTTGTGGATCCAGTGGAAGGAAGCCCATATCCAGAGTATGTTCCCTATCCTGAAACCCCTTCTAGCTTTGATGTCAGTTTTCACTCAGGTGACTCAAGATCTACCAGTCTCCCTCCATTTCCAGAAGGGAATGGTATGACCCAAGATTTCCTATCATCACCCTCTAGTGTCTTTCTGGACGACGAGGAGGATGTTGAGGATGAAGATAGTCTCCCTAGCCCACTGAATGAACTCTTAGAAGATGCTGCCATCTTGGATGAGATCAGCCTGTTGGACCTGGCTCTGGAAGAAGGATTCAGTGCTGAGATGGCAGCCAGGCTGGAGGAGGAGGGCTACCTTGACAGTGAAATAGTGCAGCAAGAAAATGGCATGGATATTGACCAGTCAGGATCCAGTATGGCAGTAACTGAGGATCAGCGCCTACCAAGACCTCATCATCAAGGTATTTAAACAGTGAGGCAAAACACCCTCTCTGGTGGTATCTTTTTCTGTCTTTCTGTGTTTCTTTCTTCTTTCTTTCTTTCTTTGAATTGCTGTAGGACATATCCTGACTTCCCTTTTCCTCCTCCTAGATGGTGGGCATGAAGCAGACTCAGACTCTGGTCTTTCTTTGGACTTCAGCCACAGCCCTGCATCTCCCAGTGACTCTGAGGCTTCAACCTATTCCTCCTCCTCCTCCTCCTCCTCTTCATCTTGTGTGTCAGCAGAGGAAAGTCTCCTCTCTGAAGATGAGGATGAAGATGAATGGTTAGCTGGTGCCCATATGGATGTAGAGGTGACCATAAAAGAGGAGGAGCTTGAAGAAGAGTTGGGGGCAGTAGGAGGAGGATACCCCAATTATGTTAAGACATCACTCTCTCCCAACCATCCCAATGACAAGATGTTTAATGGCTTTCCTTGGCTGGAGCACATTGGCCATGATCACACATACAACCAGCCTTGGTACCCCATGTCCTCTCCATCCTCCAGCAAGATGCCCACAAAACAGACCAAATCCTCCCAAAGGCATGATGCTGTCAAACCTTACCGCCACTCCTCTTCTAGACACATCTCTGAGACCAAAATGTGGAGCCGGGATGAACGGCGTGCAAGAGCCCTGAAAGTCCCCTTCTCTAATCAGCTGATTGTGAACCTGCCAGTGGAAGAGTTTAATGATCTTCTGGCCAGTGTCCAACTCACTGAGGAGCAGCTTGCCCTCATCAGGGACATACGGCGCCGTGGTAAGAACAAGATAGCTGCCCAGAACTGCCGAAAGAGGAAAATGGATGTGCTTCTGGAACTGAGTGAGAACGTGTCAGGCTTGAGGCTCTACCGTTCACGACTGCTCCGCGAGAAACAGGAAGCCCTGAAGAAACTGCAAGAAATGAAGCACCGGCTGGGCATGCTGTACCAGGAAGTATTTTCTAGGCTGAGGGATGAGGAGGGAAGGCCACTAAATGCTATGGAATATCATCTTAATTTTGAGGCCAACGGTAGCGTCACTGTGGCCTCCCACCAACAGGAGGCAGTGCTGTCACTGACAAAAAACAGCAAAAAACACAGGGAAAAGAAGAAGTGAGCAGGCGGACGAAATGCGTTACAACCTGTGGGGAGTGTTAACAGAGTGTGATCGAACCCCACTGAAAAAAGCAGGACATTGTGATAAGGTGAAGGACCACAAGAGCTCTTTACCTGGTATCAACTTATGGTGCTGAAATCAACCACAGAATCCTCAAACACCCAGACAGCCTGAGCAGAGGCGGCTGGAGTGGAGAAGGCGTGGCTGGAATGGAGATGCTGAGTTTGATCCGATAACCTTCGCTTATGAATGCGAAACATTTCAACACTGGAAAAGGACTTGACCTCAAGTTTCTTGTCATGCTCAGACAAGTCTGAGGAAAATCTGGGCCTCCACGAACCGGTTGCCAGATCGCCCGGGGAATACTGGTTTGATACCTGTGCCTCACATGTCACGTCCCTCAGAGACTACTGAACCAAAGGAGCGAAGAGGCTGATAGCAGGCTGGATCCTGGCCCTCAGCAAAGTCAGAGACTCTCCCGAAGACTCTGAGCAACTAATGAATGGAAAAGAGGGAAATTGTGGTCACGGCTCCTTGAGCTGGCGGAGTTAAAAACTACAAGAAGACCTTCACCTCACCAAGACTTCAAGACCTTTGGTACCGTCTCCAACAGAACCCTTTGAAGTTCTAGCCAGAATGGAGATTTTCGATGTTGGTCACAGTTTCTTGGATTAGTTCATTGAAGTTAGACCCCCTGCCTTGTAGTTCTGCCAGAAAGTGTTCCCTTTTCTTAATCATCATAAGCTATGGTTGTACAAGGTGGGATGATGAGTCATCATGCATTGGGGCGGCCCATGTGATTCAGTGGCGACCAGGGTGGAGGAAGAATATGAGAAATTTGCCTATGAAAAAGAATGTCCCGGACTCTCTCTCATCTGCGCAACCATAACCACTAAGCACTGGCCCGAAATTAAGGAGGACAGCAAACTTGCATCAAACTTTTTACAGATCGGACTGAATTGGTTGTTGTTTTTCAGTGCCTTTATTATCTTGTACACCTTGTACAGGTGTAGTGGTAAATGAGGAATCATTTTACCCCTCCGTGCCTGCGCGTGTGAAGAAAATAACTAAAAACAGGTGGATGGACTCTTCAGATTTGGTAGGAATATCACTTGTGAAATATCTGACGACAAATAGCCGGGGAGACATCTCTAAACGATGAACATCTTGGAGAGATCGGCTGCACCTGTCCTCAGCTGTAGCTGCTTCATTTCCTGTGCTTTGGATGGGCATCAGGCTCTATCAATGCATTCGACTGATTGTTTTTCTTTTGTTTTGTTTTCATGATGTTCAAGATGCAAATCCCTCTATGAGACTGTTGCAAATGCATTGTCTCCTTTAAACAGCTCACGACAGCTTCCACACAGTCTTGGCAGATCTTCAGTATCAGTTTTCACTTTTATTCGTATATTTAAAATGACGGGTTAGACCTTTGAAAAACTGGCTGAAATGCAACATTTCTCCTAACCCAACATCACCACGTCACCCTCTGGTGGCTGTGCCCGTTCTCCTCGAAGTCGCAGTGGAGTTCACCCACTGTCACAGGAGACGGCAGCAGTTTGACCTCCTGGGGCTGAGACTGACATCTTCCTAAATGAGACCCAATTCTCCAGCATCCAACACTGCAGCCGAAACACTTGGGTATGCGTTCAAAGTGACAGCTTTGCGAAGCAGTCAAGCAAGCCGCTGTAAGCAACACTTTTGACTTCACATTTCGATTTTCTCAGGAACGGGCCTGCTCTGAATGCGCAGTGGGAGTCAAATCAAATGTCATCCTGTCCGCCATTTGTACGAGCCTCCATTATCTACTTGTCTCTCACCACCACCGGCAGAACGGGCTTTTATTGTTCGTCAGTCCTACATTTTGTGAACGTCCATTGTGCTTGCTGGTATTCAAGGACTCGGGACTTTGTCTTTAATAAAAAAAAACAAACCAAAAAACAAAAGTATATCATGCACTGTACTTATTCACGGTCAAGTTCCCTGTGTATTTGACTGTTCTTTAAAAAAGACAAACAAACCGTCCTTTATTAGCTATATTAGTCCTGGATATCGGTACAGACATTGGGATACGACACGCAGAGACCTGTCGTCTCCACTGAGAGAGCTCGGGGATCAGTCATACCAGATGTTCTCGTTACATAAGAAATTAGAGCGAGAGCCAGTTGATGTGGGAGCTCCTTTCTCATTTGCACTGCACGATCCTGAGAAGAACAAACGAGCTCAACTGCTCACCTTCATTTGAATGTGTGCCGTTTAACGGATTTCAGTATTTCGCAGAGAAATTGCTTCCACTTGTGATTTATTTTTGTTGCAATCGACCGAAGCGAAAAAAAGCCTCGGGCATCTCACCTGTCTACCATTTAGCCCGGGTCCTTACATAATCATGTGAATTCGAACCATTACTGCCCATTTTGGCATTTCTGAGACGTGTAAAAAGAAGCAATTGAGACACCAAAGTACTAAAAAGTTATGAAAACAGATATTTTATTGTCCAACACACACAAAGGTCGATCGGCCGTTTACAGCGACACAGGCGAGTAACCAATAAACATGCAACAGGACAACACGGGCTAATCCACTAAATACAGGGAGGGGTTTTAGAGACAGGATAGAAAAGCTAACTAGCAGACCCGGGCACAGCAAATGTAATCTCTTCCCGTCCATGGCGAGGTACAACAGAGGGCAGTTGGTAAGCGGACATTGCGTGGAACATAATACTGATACAACATGTGGAGACCGGAGGGGGCGCGGCGGTATACAGTAGTATGACTCCGTTTAGAGACACAGCTTGGACTGCAAATGCTAGAAACTTATGTACAGCTGTGCAAACTCGCTTTGAACAATGGGGTGGGGGCGGGGCAACTGTACGTGCCACAAGGTAAAACAAAAACAAAAAAAAATCACAATTCTAAAAAGAGGTTCGAAAACAGCTGCGGACACGAGGGTTGGGACACAGTTGTGAACGAGTGAGTTCCGTTAAAGAGTAAAACTATAAAAAAAGAGAGAGGGGGGGGGAATCTTTAGTATTCAAGACCGTCTTCCAGGTCAGCTCGGTGCATCTCCAGCGATAGACGGCGATCCAAAACGGACGTGAGCGACGTCGCCCGGGTCTGTGAAAGGAAAAAAGGGTACTACTACGCTACCTCTGATACGGTACACATCGAAACGGGCACAGCCGGGCCACATTCAGCACGAAACGCGGAGCAAACAGGAAACGTCGCGGGCCACTCACACGTGAAGCGGCCCGGTTAACCATGCTAAAGAGAGAGAGAGAGAGAGAGAGAGAGAGAGAGAGAGAGAGAGAAAAGAAAGGGGTCTGTCGTGTTTTATGCGGCTATCAAAAATACGTATCAAAACCCAAAGGACGGTCTGCAAGCGGGGGACAGCGAGAAGGACTTCTTCACGTCGTGAGTGTTGCCCGGCCGGTGCGAGTTAAAAATCACACAATCTACACAGGCTGTGTCTTGTCTACGGATTTTAAAAACGGGGGGGGGGGGTAGAAACTGGAAACTTTTCCTTTTTTTCTTTTTAAACATACTTTTCGCTCATCTCCACCGCGGTTCGCCCGGGTGGGGGTGGGGGTGGGGGGTGGCAGACTAGCAGCCACTTTGGCGGGCGACCGAGCGGCCTCGGCTCCCTCAGGAGAGCGACCCGGCCGAGGGGGCGGAAACTGGCCTCGCGCGTCCGGGAGGAGGAGGGGTGGGGTCTAAGCGGTCAGGGCGGCCCACGAAGCGTCCCAAACCCGCGGTTCATTGTTATCCCGACCGCTTCCGACGCAAGGAAAACGCGGCTCTCAAGCCAAGCCTTGGGGGGGAGGGGGGGGGGGATTACGGCGCATGATCTCTCCGCGTTCACCCAGCTCCGGGTAGGACCGATCCAGGCCTCCCGGGACGCCGCAGTCGTCCATACCCCTGTGTGTGTGTGTGTGTGTGTGCGCGCTGAGGGGACGGACTGAGGAACTGGGCGGACGCGCAGTTCCACGTGCGCAGAGGAGGAGATACCCTTAGAGAGGCGCTAAAAAAGGAGGGGGGGGGGGGGGGTACAAGCTTCTGACGACGGCTGGAATGGTTGGGAACCTCAAAGATGACAGAAAACAAAGCAGGACGTGGACAGAGCAGCTGTCGAGCTGGGGGTGGGGGGGGGTTTGAAGTCGCCCCTCGTCCGTGCGGGTTTCCATGAAAGAAGCGGCGTCCAGCATCCGAAATCATGAGAGCTTCGTCCGAAAGAGGCCGATGGTTTCCAATCCCTTCCAAAAACGAGCACCCCCCCCCCCCCACACCCACACCCACACACTCACACATACACACCACCAACCACGCCGGCTGAAACGAGGGAGGCAGGGAAGAGGGGAGGCCAGCGGGATGGAGCATGATATACCGGCGGGTGGCCGGAAACCCCGCGCGCTCCCCTTCCCCGCCCACGCCGGGGCCGTCGTTTCAGCGCTCCGCTCGTGATGCCGGGGTGGGGGGGGGGGACGGTAGCAGAACAAAGGCACTAATGCCCCCCCCCCCCCCCCCATCGAGTAGCGCGTTCTCGGCGAGGGGAAAACAAACAAACAAACAAACAAACAAAAAAACACGAAACCGCGACCTGTCAAAATACCTCTCTATGTACATTTTTGGGCCGAGACGCGAGTGGGAGCGCGGCGTTCCGAGAGGAGAGGACCCGGGACCGCCCCCCCCCCCACCCCCCCTCCGGCAGCCTCCGCCGCCGCCCTGCCTCGTGGAGTGTCGCCTGCGCTGGCCGAGGCCTCCGGACCCCCGGCGCCAACGGATCAATACAACTGATCCACCGGGCCAACTCTGCATCAGCCGCTGGAATGTGGTCGGGCTGCTCTGTTTCGTCGGCGGATTTGCCCGGAGCGCTGTTGTTGGTGTTTTTTCCCTCGTCTTTTTGTCGCCGATGCTCTCTCGCTTTCTCTCTTTCGCGAGGGATCCTGGATTTCAACTCGTGTCGTCGCCAAAGCGGCTGCTAGAATCGACTGCCTGGGCGACAAGCTCCCACTCTGCACTTTCACCCCCCCCCCCCCCCCCGCCCCTCCCTTCCCTCCCCCCTCCCTCCACTCCCCACCCCCTCCCCCCCCCATCTAGTCCTTTTTCTCCTCCTCTTTCTTCTCCTCCTCCTCCGTGGGGTAGGAGTGCCAGGTGAGGCGCTCCTCGTAGAAAGAGATGACCACCTGGGGACATTTGACGTTGGCCTCCCTGGCCGGGACGAGGTCCGCCTCGTCGGAATTCTTCCTGCACATCGAGAAATCAGAGAGAGAGAACAGATTGTTACCATTTCGGAGAGGTGCCATTTCGGAGAGGTGCCCTGTACGCTGCTGCGACTGGTTGTGCCCTCATCCAGGAGCTCTCACTCACCACTTCATGAGGAACATGAGCTCTCCACTGGAGTCCGTGGCGCCGATGATCCTCTCGGGCTGCAGGCCCCGACCAAACCCTCTGGCCTTCTCACCCTGGGGGCGGAGGGACAGAAGAACAGTTGAGGCGACCCCGGCAGAACCGAGGGCGCCCGCCCCGTTACGCGCACGGCCCCCCCCCCGTCCGCTCACCTCCTCCTTCTTCCGCTTGCTCCCCCGCTCCTCGGAGTCTCCCGCCGGCTCGCTGGCCGCTTTCCTCTTGCCCTCTTTCTTCTTCTCTTCCTTCTCTTTGTGCTTCTGCATGTACTCGGCGATGAGGTCCGGACAGTCCAGGTTCTCCTCCGGCTCCCACGTGTTGTCCTCGCTGGAAGCGAGGGGGGGGGGGGGGGGGGGGGGTATAAGCAAAACGAAGGGGCTGCGGTTCCGAAAGCGCAAGCGGACGAGCGGAAGCAAGACTCACTCTGAGAAGCCCTTCCACTTCAGCAGGAACTCCACCTTCCCCTTCACCACCCGGCGGTCCAGCACCTTCTCCACCACGTACTCCTCCTCCTCCTCCTCCTCCTCGGCTGCCGCCGGGGCGGGCGCCGAGGCGGCCGGCGCGGGCGGCGCCGGGGCGGGCGGCGCCGAGGCGGCCGGCGCGGGCGCCGCCGGCTGCTCCTCCTCCTCCGCCTTCTTGGCCTTCTTTCCCGCTACGGTCGCCAGCTTGACGTCTGCCGAGGGCACCTGCGGCGGACCCCAGCACACAGCGGTGAGACGCGGAGCGAGCGCTTGCGTGTCTCCAAGGCTCAACGTTTTGCATCTTTTGTCGCACGTCCAACATCGAACCTGAACCGGGAGGGGCTAACGTCGGGTCTGGCAAGAAAGAACAGAAGCTGAAACCCGAGTAAGCGAGGGGGGGCAGGGGGGCTACCAGATAAAGAGCTGCTCTGTCTAACAGGACGGGCTCTGGAGAGCTTTGGGGAAAACCTCCACCTACCACACGTGAAGTGCGCGCACCGAGGGGGAGGCTGCCACGCGTGGCTGAAATTAGCCAGACACGACTTACTGATCAAACACCCGGTGACTGAATCGCGTCGACTGCTGTTCCCCAACTCGTTCCTTCTGCAATAGAAACCCAGCTTTTCTGACTTACGGGGCTGCACGTTGGAACTCGGGACTTCCCCGGGGAGAGCTCGCCGAGGGGTCAGTACTTTCTCTCTCTTTGTTTTTTTTAATCCATCTCCGAACACAACGGAACGTGGATCGCGCTCGGCTCCCAGAATTCAACGAGGAGGGAGATCCCAAAACAACGAAACGTGAACTACTGAGCGGGCCCCGCGCGGAGTTTCCAGGAAGTTTTCACAGCTTCGGGTCCAGCGGTCAGTGCTTTTCTACAACTGCAAACAATACAGTTAAATCGTAACATCTATCCCTGGATTTAAAGTTATGCAGTAGTCTGTGGTCTAGAGATTAGAGAGAGAGTACCATCTTGTGTCATCCTCTGTACCAGTCACAAAAGCATATCCCTCATAGCTAAAGAATTTGTGTAACGACATGACAATACATCTGATTCTGACAACTGCGTGACTGTAACACGGTATCTACAGTTTCTTTTTTATTTTTCAATGGACACTATGATCCAATGGAATATAGTGCAAATATGATGCAACATTAAACCTGTTTCTCTCACAGTGCTATCTGTGCATTGTGCGTATTCTGTGTATTACCCATATGTAAACTGTTGCCTGTCCCTGTTTTCTGCACCAATCAAGCAAGCCTTGCAGCCGTCTAACCAAGTTGTCTGACTACCTGGCGTCTGTGCACCTGGTTCTGCCTCCACAAAGACAAAAACATGTGTGTATGCAGTTTGGTTCACATAAAGACAGTGATCAAGAGTACCTAACCTGCTGATACAACTATCTCCATCTCTGTATGCATACTGCTTGCAATTCTGCACACTCTACACTACACCAATACAGAATAGTCTTGTATCACACTTCAGTGATACCTTGCAATGCATTGTGGATCTTTCGGCCCTCTTGCTCTTTTCTCCAACACGTTGTAACACAATTATGCAGGAGGACCCCTGAAGGAATGAATAAAGCACCTTTCTCCCTACAGAAGTCGATCGAACAACAAGTGAGGCGAAGACGCGGAGCTGAAGCTACTCTGGCTCACTTTCAGCCAAGCCGCATCCACATACACGCTCCGTGATTGAAAACCTCAACTCTGACTGCTGCTGTGTGGTCGGTGGTTTGACGCTGGCGGAGGAGGAAGAGGAGGAGATGGAGGAAGAAAGCCCTCCTCGATGCCTGCCGATTCACAAGCAGGCATGGACTGTGGGTTGCATTCACGGCTCATCAAACACACAGCCGAGGAAGCCGTGGTTTGACACATCCGGGGGGATTAAGTCACCGTTTCAGCTTCGGAGAGCAGCCGTGGCCATACTGTAACAGTGAATAAACCTGTCCTTGCCACTGCTTGTGCAGGAGGGTCTGAGCCAGCGTGCTGCAGCTTTTCAACCGTGCCTGTCCACACAGCGGCAACGCACTACCTCAGCGACAATCCGTAACAGCGAGAACAGGCTCGACCTGTTTTGTTATACAAGCATTGGTCACAAGTTGTTCTATTTTGACCGAACACAAGCAACATGATGGGCCAGGGGCCCGGCCCCCCTCTCCAGCACAGGACAACATGGCTGGCGAATCAACGGCTAGCAGGCTAGGTAGCTCCTGGTGGCTAGCGCGAGCCTTACCTTTTACAAAGAAATGTTTGTTTGAGGGGCTTCTGCTCGCACCCGTGGGGAAACAGCGGCTTGGTAGTTTGCTTCGGGTGAGTTAGCCGCCGTAGATGCGTCAGCAGCGACACAACAGTGCCTTGCCTTGGCTGGTCTCTGTCAATGTGCTCTGCAGCTGGATAGCACAATAGCCTCAGCGTCGCTAACGACCAGCATCGATCCAGGTCTGCCCGCCAACAGCTCCACCGGACGTGACGTCAGTGGAAGGGCGAGTGACGTCACTTTCTTGACAGACAAAAATAAGTGCTTTACATGAGTTATAGATAAAACGGACACTATAACGACAATAAAACAGATATAAAGATAACTAATATAAACATATTAAGGCATTTGAAACAAGAATGAGTTAGAAAAAAGTGAACAAGGTGAAACGGTGGCCAGGGCACAAACTGATCTAAAACTGATCAAGATCATAAAGTATGGTTTTGATTTTCATTTAAATACAGGTCACATGGCATTGCAGTGAACTTTGCTGTTGCCTCAAAGCAAATAGGGTAGAACAGAGTATTCTTTCATTCGTTATGCAATGAGGAAAGGGGATGGTTGATGGTTTATGTCTCAGGGCCTAGACTTTATTCTACTGGGTAGACCAATCCAGAGCCAGGAAAGATCACCTTCAGTTTTTAGGTGTGAGGGGGAAATTGAGATGAGAGAGAATGGCTGGAGAGTGGGTGGGGGCAGATTGAGCAAAGGAGCAGAGTACCACAATCACCTGTCACAAGTGATGATCTGCTGTGATGATCGATGATCGGTCAACCAGCTCCTATAACTACGACAACTAACTATGAAATGGTATGCTAAAAAACATAAGCATTTAATAACAAAAATTAGCAAAATGTTGGCCATGTTTTTTGTTCTAATGGCCAGGATCTTGAAAGTCACATGACTTGGACACATTTATAAGAAAAGTATAGGCAAAAAAAAAGTAAGTTAGACAATTCGGGCGCAGTTATTGTAAACCCTCTATATTTTTGCACTATGTATTTGGCACTATATGAGATGTGATTGATGGATGATATTTGGAGCAAAGCAAACTGCACGAAAATCTGCATTTTAAATCGATGACTTGTGAATAGGCTTCTGTTGAGTTAGGGGGGAGTGGATCATTTCTTCTTTCTTCTTCTTCTTCCGCGTTTGTGCAAGTTCAAACAGGAAGGAAGAATGAAAGTAGTTTTGACATATTTTCCTTTGTAGGAACTCCACACCCTTAACTGTTCCACTACTCCATCTAGAAGGGAAGAAACTCCAACAATCAATGCTAAAGATGGAAGCGAAATCTTAACACTTCAAACAGGACTTCATAGATTTAATGCCAGCAGGTATGTAAGGATAGAATGGACTCTGTCATTCTCTCTCTTTCCGTTTTCTTTGATACAGACTAGTTAGCTGTTGGGAAGGTCTGCCTTGGGCAATGGACATGCTGCCTGCTGTATATCCAGGTACCAACTAGTGGCCCTGTTTTTTAATTTGCCCAACACTGTCTTTTAAAATAATTGCCAGATAAATCTGTCACTCTGAGAATTTCACACCTACACTATTGTGAGGGTGTCTCATAATTTTGCTGCTCAATAGAATAACAACATTCTGTGTAAGTAGAGAATGGTGTTGGCAACATTCATGTTAAACAATTTCATTCAAATCATGTTACTATCACCTATGAATGACTAATGAACCAAATGACCTGTTAAACCCATAGAATAATCCAAACAGTGTCAAAACATATTTTTGGAGCCTACACAAGTTTTCCAATCTTTTATTGATCCTGACCCATTGTGTTTGGAAAAAAAGTATTTCTGGTGTACTTTCTGGTGTGCGAAATATAGCATTAGGATGATGACTCTATTTAATATAGGCCATTTTCTATTTCTGGGTGTGGTATGCTTGTGTCCTATTAATGCATTTTCCAGTCTACAGCTGACAGCTGATTTAGTCGAGGTAGCTGTTCATCATGTTAATTATGTGAATATTGCTAAATCTCTTATTTTAATTGTAATTTGGTCCATTTTGATTCAGGCATCCAAGAGCCAAACTACTAAAGATATCAAATGCTGAGTTTCCACCAGGGATGAGAGCTGAACAATTTCAATATTGCTTATCAGTTATCATTATAATAAAATACTGTGTTATTTAAAACACATCCTGTTGTTCACTCTCCAAAAACATGCATTAAGATTGTTTGGAGACTTTAAATTACTAAATAAATTAGTGTGCCCTGTGATGTGACTGTATTTCCTGCCGTCACCCTATGCTAGCCACAGATGAGCACACTAGGCCCTCATGGCTAATTGAATATAAAGCTGCTAAGACAATGGGAGATACACAAGGCAAAACAGACAGAGCTGAATGGTGGACAAAACTGTCTTGGCGCTGTCTTGCATGTGAATTGATCATCACTCTGTTGCACGAGACTGTATGTTAGCAAATAATAGAGTTTAGGCCACCAATTGTTCAAATGTGTCAGCAGAGTGTCTCCTTCTGTGTCATCAGAGATGGCGTCACATCCAGCACTTCTCCTTGAGGTTCTGCTGGACTTGGAGAATGATGAGCTCAAACGTTTCCAGTGGTATTTAAAGGAGCCCGTCACTGAAGGGTTTCCTGCAATCCCAAGAAGCCAACTGGAAAAGGCCAACAGGCAGGACACTGTGGATCACATGGTGAAGATATACCGCCTTCATGGAGCTCTGCAGGTCACAAGAGAGATTCTGAAGAAGATTTGCAGAAATGATCTAGTGGAGCGTGTTCCTGACAGTGGATCTCTACTTAACAGTGAGTTCAAGAAAGACTAGAAAAACATTGGATGTCATTGGTAATGTGAAATTAGCTCGATAGAATCCCACAAATAAACAATATCCTCACTTTGTGACTAAATAAGTTATCTTATTTTGATGGATTTTCATCATTGAAAGTGAAATGCACCTTTATACATTACATCTTATTTTCTTTCTGTGTGTCTCTCTCAGGGGATGCTTCTGATGTTGGAGATGTTCCTGTCAACACAAAGAGTTCTTGTCTTCCTCACTCACAACCCTGTGGTCCCAAGACTAAAGGTAAATACATGAATAGCATGTTCACAATACACAACAGTCCTCACAGAATCTTCAAAGTAGCAACGGTGAGCAAGTAAAAATTAAATTAAGAAATTAAGAAAATTAACAAACAAGTAATTGCAAAAATCAGCAAGTAATAATAATACAAATGATCTATAAAAGAGTTGCTTGCACTGTCAAACTACCTTGAAAAGGACAGGATTCATGGTTGAACAAAAGGAGAAAGGAACCTTATACAAATAGCACTTTCCCAGTATTTCAAGGAATAGTGAGGAATAGTGCCATCCATGCACACCTGCATATAAATACATAGAAATGAACATCTACAGTCATACCCTGCAAGAATATGTTTGCTTAAAAATGTTTGACTTAAGAGGGAGGCCTTTGGTTTTCAAATGGGTCTCAAACCCTGAAACCCATTTGACTGAGCAAGTGATTCCATGGTTAAAAAACATGGTGACAGCAGGGTATTGGCCTCAGTGTTTGTAAGTAACCATAGCTCATTACGAATGCAATTGAGAAGTCATGACAACCACTAGACTCTCACAGTTACTGTAGCTTGCTGTGCTGTGCCTCACGAGTGTTGATTTAAAATACAGCACTATATTGTCACATGGCCTTCAGCAAAAAATACAGTGAACATTTATTTGGGACCCACAGATTGTTAAACTGCATTGAATGGAAAACTATGACTTGTTCCCATTTCAGATTTGATGAGGCAAAGACTTAAACCCGCCAAACCAATCACATCATACCAACTGATGCTCCAGTCAAACCTCCAGGACAAGTTCATGTGCATACCAGAGGGGTCGTGCAAGCGGAAGGACAAGAAATGTCTGGATGATATCTACACAGATCTCTACATTATAGATGTGAATGATATAAACAACATGCAGCATGAGGTCAGGCACATTGAGATGATGTCAAGAAAACCACAAGGAGATGAGAGATCAATTGAGCACAATGGCATTTTCAAACATCCTCTTGGAGAGAGTACACCTGTAAGGACAGTCCTGACCAATGGAAATGCAGGAATTGGGAAAACATTCTTAGTTTCCAGGTTCATCCTGGACTGGGCTAAAGGAAGAGCCAATCAGGATCTGCACCTGGTATTCCCCTTCACCTTCCGCCAGCTCAATCTGCTAAAGGGGGAGCGCTTCCGACTGGCAGAGCTCATCCACAAATGCATCAGGGAGAGTCGGGACATCGAGGAGAAGGCTCTCCATGCCATTCTCAGCAAACTTCAGGCCTCAGGAAACACCAACTATGAGAAGAGTGAGTTTAAGATCCTGTTTGTGCTGGACGGCCTGGACGAAAGCCGCTTTCAGCTCGACTTCAGCCACAGAGATGAATGTCGTGTGGAGGAGCCGCGGCTGGTGAGTGAACTGCTGGCGAACCTCATCAGGGGGACACTGCTCCCCTCGGCTCGCCTCTGGATAACCACACGGCCGGCTGCGGCCCATCAGATCCCTCCTGACTGCGTGGACATAGTGACAGAGGTGAGGGGCTTCACTGACGCACAGAAGGAAGAATACTTCAGGAAAAGATTTGGAGAGGAGCAGATGGCGGACAGAGTCATCTCACACGTCAAGGCATCGCAAAGCCTCCACATCATGTGCCACATCCCAGTCTTCTGCTGGATCACCGCGACAGTTCTGAGGCAGCTACTACAGGATGACGAGCACAAAGACATTCCTCAAACTCTAACTGAGATGTATACAAAGTTCCTCGTGTTTCAACTGAAGCAGACGGCGTTTAAGTATAACACAAATAACATCACGATCATCGAGTCACTTGCAAAGCTTGCTTTTCATGAGTTGATGGGAGGTAATCTGATCTTCTATGAGACAGACTTGACAAAAAGTGGCATCCATCTCAGTGAAGCGTCAGTGTACTCAGGGGTGTTCACGCAAGTCTTTAAAGAAGAAGATGGACTGAATGAGGACAAAATGTTTAGCTTTGTGCACCTGAGCATTCATGAGTTTTTGGCTGCTGTTTTTGTAATCCTTTCCATTCGTAATTATGGGAAGGATGTGATGGTTGAGCAGCAAACGCTGTTCCAACGTATGCAGGCACATTTCAGAAAAGCATCTACAAATGGCGTCTGCATGAGAGCTGTGGACAGGGCCTTGAGGAGCCCAAACGGACACCTGGACTTGTTCCTGCGCTTCCTTGTGGGCCTCACGTTAAATTCAAATCAGAATCTCTTGCAAGGCCTCCTGACACAAACAAGATGCAGGAGGACAGAGACCAACCAGGACCTAGTGGAATACATCAAAAATAAGATCACAGAGAATTCCTCTCCTGAGAGATGCATTAACCTCTTCCACTGTCTCAGTGAAATGAAGGACTCTTCCCTGGTGGAGGATGTCCAACATTATTTGCAAACAGAGAGTATTGCCACAGCCAATCTATCTTCTGTACAGTGGTCAGCCCTGGTCTATGTGCTACTGTCATCGGAAAAGGAACTGGAGGTGTTTGACCTAAAGAAATACTCCAGGTCTGAGAGAGTTTTTATGAGAATGCTACCACTGGTGAAAGTCTCTACAACCGCACTGTAAGGATCTATGTATAATTGTTAATTGTTTAAAATATGTCTGTAGAAAGGTGGTTTTGA
Source organism: Karalla daura (assembly GCA_029224185.1). Classification (NCBI taxonomy): domain Eukaryota; kingdom Metazoa; phylum Chordata; class Actinopteri; order Chaetodontiformes; family Leiognathidae; genus Karalla; species Karalla daura. The sequence goes on along the minus strand of CM055203.1, from coordinate 16,828,392 downwards.
GAATTTTTTTTTTTTAGAAATTTTTCTATACAACTTAATGCCAGACTGATTAATCTAGGTACTATAGTGAGCACGTGTTAGGATGGGAGCTGGATGAGATTCAGGGTCTTTATTCAGCCATGATGCCATGACACAAGGAAACATTCTCATCAGAGCAAAGGCAAGATGTTAGCTCCAGAAGCTGATAAATGAGACAGGGCTTGAAAGGGATGGATGCGAAACAAACTTGATGAGAAACAAACAAAGAACAAGAAAATATATGATTTAAGACGAAACTGATCAAAATACCAGAACATCTGACTATACCTCTGATTACAAGGATTCATTTCATTTTCAAGTTATTGTGATGACACACTGTGCAAAGTGCAAAATGCAAAGTTAGTTTTAAGAATGGTCATCACCATAGCTAAATATCTACACAGTGGCTCAGATAGCTTTTGCTCACGTCTTAATGAAGACGGATGATGACATAAGACTTTTGAAAATGGGTAACTTTCTTTCTTGCTCTGCTCTACTCCAGACTGGACCAATGTGAGCTCTCACACCTGTGTTGTGAAGCTCTAGCTCCTATCCTCAGCTCCCCGATGTCCACTCTGAAAGTGCTGGACTTAAGTTGCAACAAACTGTGCGACTCAGGAGTGAAACTGCTCTCTGTTGGCCTGGCGAGTCCGCATTGTAATCTGGAAACTCTAAGGTTAGTATAACGTATATAGCAGTTACATAACGACATAATGTTTTAAAGAGATATGTGGGATCATAAAATGTTAAGCTTTATTATATTTAGTTAAGTAGAAATGTACACGATTCTCTTATATTCTATAACTCACAGCGTGTCAGTGAGAGTTGTCCTCTTCCTGGTTGAAAGTTCAAGTTCAATGTGTTCAGTATGTTTCTGTGATGTTTATACATCTTAGGGCATCTCAAGCACAGAAAGTCCTGTGTTTGCATCTGAATTTTGTAAGGGGCAAGTTAAAGGTGCTACGCAAATGAATGACTGTATACCGCATACTGTACAGGTTGTCAAGATGTTTGGTCACACAGAACGGCTGTGATTCTTTGGCCTCTGTCCTGTGCCCCAACCCCTCCCCGACAAATGAGAGGGAGTTGCACCTGAGCAACGATGGTCAAAGAAGTCAAAAAAGGAAGCAGTCAGTCAAGTCACCCACACGTCACGAGTCACCCAGACTAACACAATACAGTATATTATTATTAGATCACTACTGATTCGCTGGCACTGTAACTGCAACAGTAAAGTGAAGACTGCAAAGGGAGTTAGTCTCATGCTTCAGCTATATTTTGCTGTGCAACGTACCTGTATGAATTACATGTACCACGTCTATTTTTTCTTAGACTAAACACAACACACGTCTGTAGTCTCAGAGATTTGGACCTGAGCAACAACAACCTGCAGGATCAAGGAGTGAGGCAGCTCTGTGTTAGTCTGAAGAGTTCAAACTGTAGACTGGAAACTCTCAGGTTTGTGAACTCTTTTTTTCCTTTTTTACATTGTTTTTGCCTGGAAACCACAGTTTAACTCTCTCTCCCTACAGGCTCAGTTTCTGTGGGCTGACAGAGTATAGCTGCGCATGTCTGGTTTCCCTGTTTGTCCTCAAATTCTCCACTCTGAGATTCCTGGACATGAGTAACAACAACCTGCAGGATTCAGGAGTAAAGCTGCTGTTTCATGGACTCAAAGATCCAAACTGTCGACTGGAAACTCTTAGGTCTGCTGACTTTGTTTTTTTTTTTGTTTTTTTTGGTCTACAAGATAATTAATGTGTCCCGACCTAACCTTAGCTGCTGTCAGTTTAAAAGAAATATCATCTATCAAACAAGAGATTCATTCGACTCGAGAAGATAAGGAGGGTGTATTCCTGGCAGGTTGTCCGGCTGCATGATCACAGAGGAAGGCTTCAAACTTTTGGCTTCAGCTCTGACCTCCAACCCCTCCCATCTGAAGGAGCTGGACCTGAGCTACAACCAACCAGGAGAGGCAGGGGTAGAGCTGCTCTCTGCCCGAATGGAGGACACACACTGCAGACTGGACACTCTGAGGTACGAACAAAGATATTAACTGACCAATATAACAAGTACCACTGACTGTTTTCCATGCTTTCCACTCTTTGTCAACGGTGGCTTAATTAATGTGCTATTTCAGAACGAGTTTTTCTTTTTCACATTTCACTCCACCTGTCATACCATCTTAGTCAACAGAGGCTGAATAATATGGAAGGGATGGATGCATGTTACTTGACAGATTTTCTCCATCAGTTTAACTTGCATTTGAAGTAGTTTTTGTGGTGTTGTTAAAAGTCACTCTGTCTTCTGCTGTTCCTACTTCAGGCTTGATCATTGTGGAGCAAAACGGTGAGTAATTTTCTGTGTGTACGTATGCTGCTTGTCTTAATGCACCCTTCACAAAACCAGATGAACAAACATGAATGTCAGTCAATGATGTCAGTCCAGCTCTCTGCAACCCTGTTAGTGCTGACATCTTCAGGTGACCTTTCTCTATCCCTTAAGGCAGATCACAGATACATATCTTAACTAATGTTCTCTTTCCTCTTTGCAGATGTCTGCAAACTCACCGTAGACTCAAATACAACAGGCAGGACGGTAATTTGTTGTCCGAGGAGGAGTGATGTTCAAGGAAAAGTCTTCGCTCAAGTGGGATGAAAGCTCCCAATGTGTTAGACAGCCAGACATACACTGTTTGGCACAATGGCATGGCCACATCTGCTGGGTCTTCAGATTTCTACATGATCTGTTTCTATCCATCTATCTACTTAGACAACTGCGCAGGCACACAAACACTGGCACAGAAATCCAATTTCATTTCTCAAATAATAATGTTATGATTTTCCATTACTGACATTACAAATGGAACAAATCAGATCAAAACTGACAATAGACAATACAACAAATGTGAATTTCCGCACAGTACTAAAAGGTTTGTATTTATACAATACCGCCATCTAGTGTCTCAGTAGAAGAGGTGCATGTTTCAGGGGGTATGGCGCTACAATTTCATATGGCACTTGGTTTGTAAATAATTTAGACGGTGTTTATACAAAAAATCTGTACAGGCCTTATTAAAATATTTTTATGCTTATATTTATTTTTAAAAAATCACAATTGTTTTCATCAAAAATCATGTAAAGACACCTGAATAAAATCATCATGCAAAAATCCACCATGTTATGAGTTGGTTGCTTTTGTAATGCTTGGGAAATATTTTACATCCTGATATGACAATTGTTCATTCTGAGGTTTTGGTCAGGAATTTGAAAAAGAAAAACGGAATATATGTCACCAATTTAATTTCAAAATATTGGATTGGAAATATTGGATCATAATTTCTTAATTCTTAATAATTTCACAACTTTCCTTTGTCTTCATTACTCCAAGAAACACGTGTTCCATTTGTGCTTAATAAGAAGTGAATGTATTAAACCTCCACAGATGCTCAGTCTTCTCAGTTTCACTTTTACGTATTGATAACAACAAAACACATTGTTTTACCTCACTTTTGTCAAGATGACGTTTGGTATTTTGAAATCAAGTTCTTGTTGCTGCACTGCCAGCAGATGGCGCTTGGAAGCCGGTTCAATTCCCGCCCATCCAACCCAATTCGGTTCAACGCTGTAACAACGCTGTACTACAAATTGCTCATACCCATACTATTTATACAAACACACACACACTGACTGAGAGACACACCGAACTTTAAATAACAGACATAGCATCACCGATAGATGACATTTGATGAAATAGTGTAATACAAGTGGTCTTGGAGTGGTGCGGTACATTTCATTTCGTGTAGGAAAGAGATTATGATAACTCTGAAAAATACAGTATATCTGTGTCAATCCAACTGACTCCAGGGGAAAGTAGGGGGGATTTACTTTCACCATGCCTCCCAGTGGAAGACCAAATCACTCTAACCTGACATAAAAGATCTCCAACACGGTCTGCAGGTGACATGATGCGCTGCACCTGCTAAAACACTGTCACTGGATGATGTGGGTTATGTATGACTGTCAGCAAGAACATTTTCACAACCACTCTGTCTTGTATCACTCCATCTCGGTTTTGTCAGACATTATGTAGGAACCAAAGTAAATGAAACTGCTAACTTTTGGCTGATCATATTTGTGTCGTTTTTTTTTTTTTTTTTTTTAAAGAACATCATGCGTTTAATTCATGCATGAATGTGTATCTACAATTATAGTTCCTTCTTACACTGATTACATTAGTTGATACATTCCATTTGAATTAATTTAATTAATATATTTTATTTGTTAATTATCATCGTGGAATGATTTATTTTATTCCGTGGTTCACATTGAAGGTCAATTAATAAATAACATAAATAAAATAGAACATGTTGTATATTTTATATATGACCATGTATTATGACCCTCTGACACTATGATGATTTTATTCTTTCTAACTTTTTTATATGATTATTACATAATGCTGTACATATTGAATAACACAAGTGTTACAAATTACAAATTTGTAATTTGTCGCAGACTATTTCAGACATAATGTAAAGTACATGCATTTTAGTCTTTCAATATTTATGAACACATCAATTATTTAATTCAGTAACCTAAGATACAACACACACATTGCATAAACCAAAAAATACAAAGAGAAACATATTAAGAGCAAATGAGTGAAAAAGAATCATGTAAGATTTAGAGGATGTAAAATCAAGATAAATGAATGAATGAAACATCAAAATCAGACAGTAAAAGTTTCCCATTTCATTCCAAGGTTCTAGACAGGTGTACTGTCATTTTAGGACAGCAGGTGGCGCAGAGGTGCACAGGGCCAGCCTGCACCGCTGCCCAGGCCTTCTCCCTGTGGGTCATAGAGGAAACACCACAACAAAAAATATTCTGTCACAAGTCAGACTTTGACATCAGAGATACAACAGATTTCATTTCTATGACATCACCATATCATTGCTGATGTTCCAGTGTCTACTGTGCAGTTTAAAGATCTGCGTCCTCACTGTTGAGGCACTAATCAATGTTTCAAAGAAAAATTAGCACTAACCTGAGCTGAGGGGAAATTTGTGTGACATCACACATTTTATATTTAACCTGCCTGACCAACAGACAACAAATTCAAGACCTGCACATTTCCTAATTACAGGAAAATAATGAAAGATGCACATTTAGTTCATGGTGGAAGTTTTGATGTGGGGTAAGTAATTAAATGTGTATGTAAGGTATCTATCCAGTTGCTTCAGTAATATGATGTTAGACATAAAAAAATGTAAGCTTTAAGAATGAACATGTACTTGAAAATTGGACAAACTTGAAGACCACAACATAAAGATTTGCCCCCAACACACACACACACACACACACACACGCACACACACAGACAAACAATCATAATCATTCTCACTCAGTTGAACATATATGACCTCTAAGAATGGGATCAATATTAATGATCAGTTTGACCATCAAAATATCATCTGTGTCATCATCTCAGCACAACACAACATTACTGTGTGTGTGTGTGTGTGTGTGAAGGAGAGGTGTCAGATGGGTGCTATGAATATTGACACGTGTAATGGTGTGTATCACCTGAAGCGAGTCTCTATAATTAACAGACATGCGTCCAAACGTACATGTGCATTAGAATTGTTGATTTCTTGTCTCGAACCTTGACCCCACAGCTGTATGCAAAGAATTATGGGAGATTTGACGTGCAGGTCCCTCCCCAACTCCCTCAGTCTCAATAAGAATAAAGAAGCTGTCTTTTTTTCCCGCTCATGACCATAACCAGGGCATTTGTCCTGTGGTTGTTTGCTCTTGTTCTAGAGTATTTTCATTACTGCACTGCACCATAACACTGTAAATAGATGGTATGTGAACAAATTGGGAGGATTGACATGCAGCAAAAGGACTGGGGTCAGGATAATGGAATATACGTAAAAGTGGTGCGCCCTGACAGCTCAATTACAGGGTCCTCCTTGACTTCTCACTTTTTGCTGAGGACGATATGGAGGGCTGTTGGCATCTCTTGGTCACCAAATAAAAGAAAAGCTTCTGGTGTTTTGTCTAACCCCAAAAGCGTTAACAGCTTCCAGGAAAGTTCTGGGATCTTGAATAGAGAGAGTACTGTCACACTATGTTCAGTGATTTACCATGTGCAGACTTTGTTGCTTACAATTTTATGTTCTGTTTGTGTTATCGCTTACATTATTCAAATCACCCTAGGGTATACAAGTGTAAGAAATATGCTCTAAAAATAAAGCTGTTTTGTCTTGTCTTGCCAGTATTTTAAAAAAAGGTATTTCCTGGCTTGAATTTCATGCTAATCTATGCTAACTGAAACATCAGAGTGCTGTAATTGGACAGAGACTCAAGTCATGCTACTTTTGGCCATACCATGTTGTACTTGTGACTTCACAGCAAAAAAAGCCACTGATGAAGGGTATAAGAGCGGTATAGTTCAGACCAACAGGTGCATGCAGGCTCACTAAATTCAGTCACATCTATGCTCACTCAGAGATCTACAGTAAGGATTGTGTGTGTGTGTTTGTGTAAGCACGCTTTGCTTTTTTTGGCTGTCAAGCTCATTCTCAGTTATGATGTGACCGTAAATCCCTCATCCTGCTCATCTTAAAGTGGCTGGAGGTTGTGGAAGGTGCCTGGCACATCTTTTGTGTCTTTGATAAAATAAAAGTGCAGGATCGTCTTTACAGATGAAATTGTACTGTAATTGGGCTAATAAGATCCTGGCAGCATGCAATCTTAATATAAGTGCATTTTACTTCATTCTTCGTCTGATATTACAACATCCATCCATCATCGACAGGCAGGGTGGGTATAAAGTTTGTACTTTATACCCACCCTGCCTGTCTCCAGTGTTCATAGGGTGAACGTGAACGAGAGTGGATACACCCTGGACAGGTCTCCAGTCCATTACAGGATGCACACACCATTCGCTCTCACAATTCGGATACCCACAGTCTGACTGGAAGTTGAACTAGCACCCTTCTTGCTGTGAAGCCTCAAAACTCATTCCTCATGTGGAGTTAAACTGGAAAAAAAAATCTGTCATGTGTGTCCTTCATAACCGCTGGTGACATATTTACCACCATGAAGAACACATTTTTGCACCTGTTTTTTTATCCACATGTAAAATCCATTAGAACTATTCATGTCCAATGTTTCATCATTTAAAAGAAATGATTGCTTGTCCACAGAGGAAAATATGCAATACATTTGTACCTGGAACAACTCGGAGAGGCACAGAAGCATCATGTCGAGAGAGGAAGCCCCAAGCATGAGAAATAGAGGCAGGCGAGATCAGAGAGGGGATGAGAGAGGAAACGTGGGAGATACATGGAGATGAGAACAGAGGGACAGATAGAGAGAGAAATGGAGGGATGAGAGAGAAGAAGAGAGATTTTCATCAGTGGCAGAGGAGCGGCTCATTTTTCCTGCCGACCTCACATTGACCTACCATGGTTAGCAAGAGAGAGACAGCAGAAGAGAACAGAGATCAAGACTCTTTCCCTCTATCTCTCTCTCTTACACACACACACACATACACACACACACACACACACACACACACAGACACACACACACACACACAGGTAGTTATTGTATTCTTGGCCATTTTTTCTCCCCAATTTGAAGCCCTAATGAAGACTCTTATTGGGGGATGTTGAAGACAGATTGATAGGGAGAGACAGAGAGATAGATAGATAGAGAGAGAGAAAGGGAGAGAGAGAGAAAGAGAGAGACCTAGGAGCGTGTCAGTCTCTCACAAGTTACCATGACAACACCCTGACATCATGTGTTTAGCCCAAGGGAAAGAGCGACTGTTGCGAGTGTTGGTGTGTCTATGTAAGTTCATTTTGCGCAGGTTTGTGCATGTGTGTGTGTGTGACTGTGTTTGAAATATATATGTAGTGTGATTTGATTATTTTAATCATCTTAAAATTGGACTCACACTAGAAACATGTTTCAGCATTTGTTCACTCGTCTTCCAACACCCTCTCCTAATCTTCCATTTTCCTCTTTGGCGTTTTCACACTTCAATCTTATTCCACTCTCACATTTCATTCAACTGATTCTCTCATCTTTTCAACAACTACATGTGATCGACACCTGCTGTGGCTACACCCCTTGAGTACAAGGGTCTATACTGTCCTTCACAGCCTGCCACAGGAGTTTTTGCACTGCGTCAGCAGTAGTGACAGGTCTGATTGAAGCCATTTTCATTCTGTTAGAGGTGGAAATAACCCTCTGGCTTGTTTGTATTTCCTCAAAGCAATCACAATAATCTTGGGTGGCGCTGATGCCGGAAAGAAGTTATAGCCCTTGCAAAATAGACCTACCTCATCACGTCACCCATCCTCATCCTGAATTTAGCATTTTTATCGTGTAGGTTTCTGGCTCGGAAGTTATCGTTTCCCTTTCACATAACTATTGTTTGGGTGATAACACAGAGACAATGAATGCCAAATCACATAGTCTTCTACCCACAGCCCACTTCCTGTGAGTCAGCCCAAATTTGGCACCATTCTTACCTTTTGTGTACATACTACTGGGTACATAAAGAAACATGTGTTGTGTTGATTATTGTTGTTGAGGCATGCCTACTGTACCCCAGCGCACTGTAATCCCAGAATTCCTCAGGAGAACTGTTTTTCTTTTTTGTTTTGTTTGTTTTTCAATCACGGTGTGTAGGTCCAAGTATTGAATCATTTCTTTGCTTTTGTTCCATTTCATGTTTCTTGTTTTTGCCAAAACTGCCATTTCATTCTCAAATTTAGGAAGTCAATGTTCATTATATTTGCACATACAGCATGTTGTGTGTTACTACTTTATTTCCTCTATACTGCATGTGTTATGTGTGTTTTCCTTTGTGGTCCATCATTATCATATGTCTTTATATAATATAAAGTAACTGGATGTATTCTATTGCTGTGCATTGAGCACACATCTTGGCATCTTGTCTGCATCTCTCCCTCCATGTTCTCTTTCAGCCAGTGCTACCAGAGGAGGTGCTCATTTGGTATATCTGCTCACAAACACACACACACACACACACACACACACACACACACACACACACACACACACACACCTTAATGCATGGCGGCATGCTGCGCTGCGTGCCCCCGGGGTGCGTGTGTGTGTGCATGTCTGTGTGAGCGTGTGATGGAGGATGGGAAGAAAGTCGTTGCCCTGCTGCTGAACCCTCCACGTCTCTGTCCTCCTCTTCCATCTCTCTCTGTCTCTCTCTCTCTCTGTTTCTCATGGCCGATGTGCGCCACTCTTAGCCTGGAACCTCTCATTTCCCAACATCACACCCACATAAACAGGAGGAATTTATGGAATAAACATAAAGATAAGCTGTGTGCATTTGGCTGGTGGTTTTCCCTTTCGCCAGGAGCGATTGTGATCAGATTGTCGTTCTGCACCTGTCCCGGTCGACACTGCCATTAAAGCCTGTTCAGAATAGAGGCACAATTCGCTACGTATGTGCAATTTCAACCAGAGACCAGGGATGTAAATAATTATTGCCAGTCCGCCTGGTGATCAGGGCTTTAATCTCCCTCTTACTGAGCAAGAGGGACACAACCTCAATATCCCTTGAGGCCTCACACTCACAGTGACGGTGCCTTTGCTCACAGGCATGTCTGGGAAACGTAACATACTCCAGGTTCACCTTAGATCCATGTGCAGGCATGATGGAATTTGTTATTACTTAATGCATAACACAGCAGAGGAAGCTCATATTTGGTACGACACCAAAGGAGTTTTTGGTAGGCATTTGTCTCACTCGTACCCGTCCCGTATACGACCCGTATTTGTTTCTCTGTCATCAATGATGACAGAATGTAATACCTTGGGCACTCGCAAGGAGTCTAAAAGTGGGTTGTAATGAGGGTTTCAATTTATTAACCGGCGATTTGTAGATGAGAGTGACACTCCTGTCAGTTTTGATTCTGTGCAGATCTGGTGTTGTCCAATGGTTCGGATGCATCCACAAACATGGCTGTACTTTCATGTCAAGCAAATGTCGAGTGATCACAATGAAGAGTTAACAAATATTCTTGAGTTTTGACTCCTTATTTTAAAACACAAGTTTCATAGGATTAAACATCATCATTATGAAAAGAGTCACATCTCAGATTTCCATTTGTACACGTCTGTCACTCAGTGAGTGAACCATTAATGTCAAAAATTGTTGGTCTTTGACCAAGCAGAAACAGAGGTGCCATTGTTGAAAACCATTTCAACTAAAATGTATGGAAGGTGTCCATCAGATGGGAGACAGAATGAGCTTTGGCTCTCTGCGCTCTGACCTGGATTTGAACCCAGACTGAACCCTCGTTGCACCCTCACACACACAACACAATGCAAATCAGTTAGTCAGCATTTATTCTGGAGCAGAAATGTGACCCGATCCTGAATGCAGCTCGTTGCACCTCACTGTTCAGAACCATCAGTGTTTTTTGGGACAACCTTAAATAAACAACACCCAAATGAATAATGTTCTGCTCATCGACCAAATGTATTTTTGGAGGAATAGTGACCGCCCGTTTTTATTTTGTACCCTGAATCAATACAGAAAATCACGACGAGCTCGATGAACTTTCAACATTAAAAGAAAGCAGAGAAGTTGCTCTGTGTGGAACTGGTAACAGCAGAAACTACATGCAATTAGCTCCATGACACAACAAAGTGATAGTCTTGTGACACCCAATGTAATTTAATGCACATTAGACACTGTGCATAAACATCATAGCTTGATTTCAAGGTAGGAGAAACCATGAAAATGAACTCTGTCCGACCCCTGAACCTACCATGAACCTCTGATATGTAGTGGGTCTGCTACATCCCCGCTGAACAGTCCACTGTGGTTTTACATTATTTCAGGGAAATTCTTTGGTTCTTTTATACTCATGTTCACCTGCCAAACTCATAAAATTATAATCAATAATTATCCGCTTCCTCTAATATTTACTGATCAGAGGGTACAACTTGTGCCCGATCACATTACTGCAACATGATTATTCTAAGTTTTTTGCTAAATATGGGACTTGGGGCGTGACATTTATCATTAGGAGGGACTTATTTCCTTAAACAAGCCTTTTAACCCACAGAAGAATTATATCATATGAGCATCAGCAAACAATGAGTGTAAATGAATACAAACGACTATTTAACCAGTTCTGTACAAGAGACAGCGAGGTGACCCCTGACCCCGCACTGCAGCGACCGATGTTCGACCCCAGACTGAACCCACGCTGACCCCGCGGGGCAGGAAGTGATGACGCCGGCTGAATTGACTTGAATGGATATTCTGCATTTGTCAGAAGCGCTTTCGAGGGGGTTCATCTGCAAACAGCCGAGCCCGAGCTCAACGAAGAGGAGACAGCGTAGGAGCGAGCGCATCGTCGTCATCACCGTGCCCGTGCCCTCACTCAAGATGGCTGCCGGGCTTCTCCATTCGCCAACTCTAAGATGGCCGCCATGGAAATGAGTGGAGCGGGTGTATTGACAGTGATGTAACAGGGGACCAATGTTACTGCCCGGTGATTTCACATTTCTCAGCGGAACAATCGCAGGTTAACAAACTGACTGTAGGCTGCCTCAGTGTTGGTCCGTCAGTTTCAGGCTGTCTGATATGACTTACTGCCTTACTGGCTTAATATTGTTAGAAACACCTGCGCTTCTCCCAGCTGCGATACGAAAGGGTCAAAATAAGTGTCACGCGAAAGGTGTCGTTTGTAGCGACAAAGCCACAGAATTATCACTCGGCTGGGTGGTTCATTGGGCTCTGAGGAGCCTCTCAGCGAGTCCCTGCTCATTGTTGTGGACATAAATTTACAGGCAGGCAGTTGTTTTCATTGCAAAAAAAAAGTTCTAAAGACCCACAATACACAAAGAGCAGATATAGTTGGAGACGTGCACGTAGCCTAGCAGAGCACTGACAGACTGTTGTCATTCTTTTTGTCTCTCCACATTCTCCTTTTCAGTATTTATTTATCTCATTTTACAAGGCTCCACTCTCACCAGCAGCTTGTCTCATATTCCTACTGTCCTGGGTCTGTGTCTGCTGCATGAACTGACCTACAGCTACTGATGGCATTAATACACTGATGAGGCAGCTTCAATGTTGGTGGAGATAAGCAAAGCAAAACTAATTTCCTGTGTGTAGTGTATACAGTATATACTTCTAATTTAGTCTAATCTAATGTAAACTAATCTAATCTGATCTAATCTAATCTGATCTGATGTGTTCTATAAAGTTGATCGGATCAGTGGAAAAGGTTTAACGTAGGTAATGCTGATTGGAAGCCATTTCATCAAACTGTCAGGTTTGTTGTGGTTGATAAAGAGTATTAAGTGGAAACTAATGTGGCTCGTAGCAGCAGCTGAATCTGAAGTATCTGCCCACTGACCTCTCTCTGAACCTGTATGTGTGTGTGTGTGTGTGTGTGTGTGTGTGTGTGTGTGTGTGTGTGTGTGTGTGTGTGAATCAACCGCAGGCTGAACCCGGCTGGGGTCAGAGGTCAGGGTTGAAGGCCAGGTCGCTGTGCCTAAGCTAAGGTGTAGAGTTGAAGGCCAGGTCAGTGTCCTGTACGAGAGGCACTCTCTGTTGCCTCCTGCTGGACAGATTCAATGACCACCACTCATTTGATCTCACTTCTTGATCATTCGATCTATCTATCTAGAAAAACACATCTAAGAATTAATATCAAGATTTTTTTTTTTTTAAATCACCAAAAGAAGCAAAATCATGAAAAGGAGAGATTTTCGTTAACTTTAAAGACTGAAAATGAACCATTTATCCAAAACCTGTTAAACTGGATGTAATTTTTCCAATTTCTTAATCTACAGTATTTTTTCTTTTTTAAATCCTTTCGCATGGATTATTAAGTATTGCATAAGGTAAACAACAAAGCATGCCATGTTTGAGCCATTAGATGTTTAATAACACACTGTGATTTAGGATTGACTGTGGAGGAAACCCATCTCACTGTCAGGTGGAAGGCATACCAGAAAATCTGGCATCCTCAATCTCTGCCACATCACAACTTGTTTGATGTGATGCCTGCGTCAATTTCAGAATCAACAACAATCTAAAAAAATCATTAAGTTGAGGTAGGCAAACAATCAATATCGTCAATATATTGACTTTGCACTGATACCAATTAAATATAGTAAAATATCACATCCTGTCTATTCATCATTTCTATCTAATTCATGCTTTTTTTTTCTTTAAGAATACAGAAAAAGGTATATTATGTGTGATTTTGCAGTTGAGATTAAAAAATGAAAAAGGGAAATCCATGGAGTAAAAACCATAATAATCAAATGTAATTTTTTTCACATAAAAAGCTTCAGCAAAAAAAGGTACAAATCCTGTAGCTCGTGAGATAAAGCTAGTGTTCAATACCTTCCTGATTGTGGGAAACTGCACTTGCAGGAGGTGTGAGCTGAGTGAAGAACGCCCCCATTAGGAAAAGAAAATAACGACAACCTGAATTTTGCCATTTGTAAATAGTGGATAAAACTGAAAGTATTATAGTAGTAGTATTAAAGTTAATTACACAACACAGAATGGATGAGCATGCACCTGTGGAAGTCAGTGACGACGTGTGTGTTCATACCATGGTGCTTGCATAACTGTATATGTAACATGCATTTGTGTACATCTGCATACCAGAGGTGTGCGATGCAAGTGCATTATGGGGGGGACAAATCATGAGTGTGAATAGGGGGCAGAGAGGTTTAATATTGTTAGTGTGTGTTTTTTGTGCCTCTGCATTTGACCACGCACTGACCTGGGCCGAGGTTTGACCGCCGGGTGACTCGTTCCTCTGTTTCCACGGCAACGCAGCAACCCCAGACTGACCCCTGCTCCGGTCAGCCCCCGTGGCCACCGGCTGACCCCCTCCTCAGGGCTTATGGCTCCTGTGCATATCTGTGTGTGTGTGTGTGTGTGTGTGTGTGTGTGTGTGTGTGTGTGTGTGTGTGTGTAAGATGACCAGCAAGTGACCAACACTTGCCTGCTCAAAGAGGCTGTGTGTGTGTGTGTGTGTGTGTGTGTGTGTGTGTGTGTGTGTGTGTGTGTGTGTGTGTGTGTGTGTGAGTGTACACTGGTGAACCTAGCAGCTGGTCAAGAGTTCAAAAGGTAACAGAAGAACAGACCAAAGTGGGCCAACTGATCAGTCTGCACTATATGTATGATCTGGAGTTGTTTTTTTTTTATTGTTTCACTTTTTTGTGACTAAAGCGGCATCTCAAAATTATTCCATTTAATCCAGTAAAAAATGTGAGTTAAAGTTTACATTGTGACACAGTAAAGGAGGTAGATTATAATCTTGACTGAGAATGAGCATATTTCTCACAACATTCACACGACATGATAAACTTCCCATTTAAGATGAGGTAAAGAGTAATTATCCATGTGACTGAATGACCTGGCGGAAAAACAACAGAAAAGAGGAAGAGTGAAGTGTGGGGAGTAGAAAAGACGAGAGGGGTCAGACAGAGAAAGTGAGACAAATGAGGAGTCGGCAGGTCAGAGGTCAGAGAACACCCTCTTTATGTGTGTGTGTGTGAGTGCTGAGGAGGGGTATGCTCTGAGACCTCTGGCCTCTGGACTTTCCTCTTTAATAAAGAGAGTGACTAAATACACATTAAGACAATATGGACTGTGGCTGTTTTGTGTGAGGCTGTGTGTGTATGTGTGTGTGTGTGTGTGTGTGTGTGTGTGTGTGTGTCCCATGTTGCTTTTTATAAAGTCAAATGTATACCACCATATTCTCATAAAAGAAGCTTCTTTTCAGCATGACTTAGAAATCATCTGACAAAGCTCAACAGCCAAAAATCACAAAAAGACCATGGATGATGTTTTTTATGAGTTAATAATAATCATAATTGTTTTTGTGACACCAGATGGCATTAGAGAACAGCACAGAGATCTGTTGTCATTCTCAACTCTGTGGTCACTGTTTGTACCTGTTGGTCACCAAATACATTCCACACAACAAACCTCTCTGACAGGTTGACATGGCTCTGTTCAGGCTGTGCTAATGGTGCCGGATGCCCTCATGTTTTCACAACACGACAACAGTCAGTAAATCATGGGAAGATTTTTAGGCCTCACTCAGTTGGAAAAGTAGTTGTGGAGATGAAAACGTGAAAGTCGATGTCAGTCAAAATCACTGTAGACAATTTGTATACTACATATATATATAAATATATATATATATATATATATATATATATATAAAACTGGAATAGCATATTGGATTGACAATTTGCAATTTTTATCTCAACTCTACGAATGAAATGAATTTGCACACCCTCTGCCTCTGGCTGCAGAGCTGTGTGTTCACACTGTGCCACTCTGCAATGTCCAGACAACAATACAGTTTCCCATAGAAGTGTCTTCCTATTTGTTAAGCCGTGGCTGTCGTTCCTGTCTGTTTCAGAGCACTGTGACTGAGGAGTCACACCTTCCCCTCTCCTCGTGCCTTCTACCTCATTCAGCCGTCTTGCGCTTCACGCTGCGTCACACACGAGCAGATAACAGGTGAGCCAGTCGAGGCACATGATAGTCTTATTAAAATCATCACTAAAATTCAAGTGAATGAATTAAGATATGGTGTCATCAGTCTCTTATTTCACTTTACATATAAGGAACGGCTTCCTACGGTGGGAACTGACCCGTGTTATTAAATGCTATTCTTTGTGTCATGAAACTGACCTTAATATAATTGTCAGCGCCTCTGAAAATGCAGTAAAATTGTCTCTCTTTTTTTTCCTCATCTTATTTCACTTATGACACGCGTTAACAGGCTGCTGAACCAAACCTGAGCTCATTTTGTTACATCGACTCGCCAGCTATAAAATCACAACAGGTGAAGTGAAACCGGCCCTCTGTTGTTATGGAAACAAGGTGTATGATCGCTTCTTGCCAACACTTAAACTCACCCTAAAAAAAAAAGGATGTTAGAGCACAATCTAACAGCCTCAGCCCATTCTTGTCTTCTCGGTCTGTGTTTGTCACATTCTCGAGACTCGGAGATACAGTTCGGCAAAAGGAGAAACGTGATTTACTGTAAGTTTATAGGAAAGCACATGTCTGGGAGTGAGAGGAGGAGAGAAATGAGGAGGGAGAAGTGCCGGGAGTGCGGAATAGTGATGAAAAAAGAGGGAGGAGTAGATGAAGCGGTAATGATGGAAAAGATGGAGGGATACAGTGAAAGAGAGCAAAAGAGGGAAAGTGTGTGTGTGTGTGTGTGTGAGAGAGAGAGAGAGAGAGAGAGAGAGAGAGAGAGAGAGAGAGAGAGAGAGAGAGAGAGAGAGAGAAGGCGGCAGAGGGAGGTGTAAGGAAAGCAGATGGATGATGCTACTGGACAGTATTTCATGTCCGACTGTGCCGCCTGCCACTGGGCACGCAGCAGGGTGTGTGTGTAGGCGTGTGTATGTGTCTCTGTGTCTATGTGCACTCTCATTCACATGGATGTCTTTGAATTCCAAGTGGAAAATGGTGTGTGTGTATGTGTGTGTGTGAGTGTGTGAGTGTGTGTGTGTGTGTGTGAGTGTGTGAGTGTGTGTGTGTGTGTGTGTGTGTGTGTGTGTGCAAAGCGAGCATGTATGTTATCCTTAGCAGAATCAGAAATGTGTGTATGCATGTGCGTGTTTATGTGTGTGTGCCCACTGTGAGATTAATTCAGCCCAATTAATTAGGTGGAGATTGAAAATGAGCCGAGGACACAGCTGAGCTCATCCCTCCTTCCCTTCTTGCCGCCCTGTATCCTTGTCTACTTTCCTCCTTCCTTCCCGTCCCTCCCTTCTTCTTTCTCGCGCTCATTTTTTCCTTCTCACTCGAATCCATCTCTTTCAGTCTTTTCATGGTATGTTTCTTGTAGAGCACATACATCTGGCACCCTGCGGTTTCACGCACACACACAGATGGTCGGTAGCTTTTCGTACAGAAACGCATTGAGATGAGTACGTGCAGCGAGAGATGTGAAGCACAGATATAACAGATGTGTGAATATGTGTGTTTGTGTGTGTGTGTATGTATAAGATAAAGTGTTGAACAGTGACCTTTTCAGAGAGAGGAGATGGACCAGTTTAACCCTGATGTATCAGCTGTGTGTGAATGTTGTGTGTTAGTGTGTGTGTGTGTGTGTGTGTGTGTGTGTGTGTGTGTGTTGATTTCTCTCTCTCTCTTTCTCTCTCTGCAGGGTGACACAAAGAGCACTGATTGGTCCTCGGTCTGCTGAGCAACTCAATTATTCCTGTTAATACCAGTAACACCATGACACCTCAAACAGCAAGCCTATTAACACACACACACACACACACGCACACACACACACACACACACACACACACACACACACACACAAACACACACACATCCCCTGTGTGCATGATGGCCGTTAAAGTGACAGCCGAAGGAAGCAACTGCCTCAGAATTCCTGAATGTCTTTATTTCTGTTCAGCAGCCAGTAGCAAGTTGAATATAATGGGAATTATACAAAGAAAGTTACGTTTAAAGTTCATTTAGAATTAGGAAAACTTAATTAAGGTTTCGCAAAAAAAAAAGAGAAAAGAAAAGTCCTGGTGTGGTTAAAACTGAAAATAACTTGAATGTTATGCTGGATTTCCCAAGATCCTTCTGCTTGAGCATCTAACAACACTAAGTGGGAAAATGTGATGTGTGGTGTGTGGTCAGTGCCACCACTTTCTCGCGTAAAAACATTATGATCATAGCACATAGCAATATGAATACGAAAAGCAGAGCCCTGTGGAATGAAGATGCTATATGGTTTAAAATTAGTATGTTGTGCGTTAACTGCTTGGGCCGGCGTCGGGGCTTGTTCCACGCTCCCTTTAGGAGGTCACACATTAAGAATAGAATGAATACTTTATTGATCCTTCGGGAGGTTTCCTTCTGGAAATTTCAGACACAGCAGCTGCCGGGAAGTAATTGGGGTGAGGTGCCCCGTGCAGGGGAGAGATTCAGGACCTGAGACCTTCAGTTAGCAGTCGACATCCTCAACCATCAGGCCACAGCTGACCACTGTAGTCTTGAAGGTGACACCTATCCAACCCTGCTCTTTCTGCATGGGTTGGGAGCATAGACTGTATAAAACAATGCATTACATCCCTTCACATTCATGCAGAGCCATTGTGAGGGTTGTTTGCAGTCACAGTGCCAGGACTAGCCAAAACTTTAAGCACTTCATGGTGCTCGCCTGCACCATACCTGGTGTCTAATTCGACAGGCTTCGATTGAAAGAATTCTTTGAAATGTGGAGACAAGTCTGTCATTTTCAAGGCTGCTGCTTGATTAGATTTGGCTGATAAGACCACCTGTTGAATCCTTAAAGTCTCTACATTGTGTCTAAGGCATTAGGGTGGTGTGTGGACTTGGCTGGCATTTTGTCGTGTCTAAGCACACAACAGAAAAAAGACAAAAACCATGACGCTGAGTCATCGTACACAATACCAGGAGGCTGGAATGAGACGAGTCTCAGTGGAATGCAGTCATTTATTTTGCGTTTCCTGCCAGTGCATGTGAACCATCTCTGCAGTCAAAGTGAGATGAAATAAGAGCTACAGGCTGGGGTCTGAATTTTGGCAATTAAGACAGACTTATATACATTCCACAGATTAAAGGAAATTTATCAGCGGTCCAGTGGAATTTCGAATAATCAATGTGCTAATAAGCGAGGTGCAATAGGACTGTCAGCACGAATGAAAAACATGCTCCGTTGAGTTATGGTGTGCCATGCTTAAATTTTTTTAATAAAACCATTGAACTGATCATCTGTAAAGTGCGGAGACATGCCGAACAACCAAGGCTCTATATACATGTCAGATTGACCCAGTAATGTCAGTTATACAGTGATATCCATCTAAAGTTTGCTGACATTGGCTCATATTAGCCGCCATAAGTTTCTGCTATTACCAGACCAAAATATCATGCCGTGGCACACCCCCAACTGTACTGAATTTAGAAAGGGTTATTTGTACTATGAATTCCATGTTCCATTTTACTGATTAATTCACTTAATTTGAGATTTCTCAAAAGTCTCATTTAGAATATCATTGTGGGTTTTTTCTTCCAGATATATCTATGGTAGTCTACCTGAAGTACTAAAAACATAATCAAAGATAACTTATTGAACCACAGGTCACACATACAAGACTGGGAGAGAAAACAAGCCACTGTTGATCAGCTCGGCCTTGGGACTCAGCTTAATCACCCGAATATGAATGTTGCCTTTGCTGCATAAATGTTTGTCTGGTTGGCTCAGGTCAGGGGGTCAGACAGAGGAAAAGGGAGGAAGACGAGGGGGTTGGAGGAGGAGGGATCCCTGCGGAGGAGGACAGGATGGATGGATGGCTGCATCGCACGCCACAGAGCAGAGGGAGGGGAGGAGGACGAATGGTAGAGCGCAAGATGGTGACAAGGAATGAATGGAAGGCTGTGTTTGTGTGTGTGTGTGTGTGTGTGTGTGTGTGTGTGTGTGTGTGTGTGTATCTGTGTGAGTGTGTGTGTGCAAATGGCAACATCCTCTACAATTTTTATGGCTTGGGAACCGGCCCGCACCCTTTACCACACCCACTTACATACACACACACACACACTTAGCAGGTAAAAGAAAAACAGTTCTATGGGCACAGTTATTGCATGTGCATTAATAAATATGTAATTGTGTAATCTCCTTTTAAAGTACCTTAGCAGCGGTGAGTAGCCATAAACTAAATGCTCTTTACATTGTCCATAGGGTAGTGTTTTTTTTATAATGGATCCCATTGTGGCTCATAAGAAGAACGAAATCATCCACAGTTTAAACAAAGACCTATGGAATATGTTTCTGGTGCAGCCGATGAAAATGGATTTGTAGTTGTGTAAATGTAGCTGCGTGCATAGTACATAATTCAGCTGTTAATTAGCAATCCAACTAAATGAAAACTACTACTTGAATGACCATAATACACTGTATATCACAATCTGCCTGCCTGTGTGCATTGTATAATGGTTTATAGCATGGCTTCTTCTTTTGGGCAACATGGCACATGGGTGGATCGCACTTTTGCCTCCAACAGGAATGTCCCCAGGTGGTACCAGCAGACCCCCGGGACACTATTGGGTGTGAGGAATAGATGGATAACTCGGTGAAGACCAGAACAGATATATATGTTCTACTTTTTAGGTTAACCTGCAGATTCTGCCCTAAAGAGTAGGTAGGTTAAGGAGTTACATAGCTCTGACTTTTCAGTCTGTCGATGTGGCCCAGCTCCAGGTTTGTTAAGTTTTTTTTTTTTGGATGTCAGCACATTGTTTCCCCTGTGCCGGGAGTTTTTACGGTATCCTTTTTGCTTGCATCATGAGGTGAGGGATTTGGCTTCACAGTATTGTTCCAGGAGTGGCCCCCCCCACCACCACACACACACACACTACTATCAGCCTGTGCACTTCTGCTGCTTAGGTCTGATGCTCCCGCTGTTTCTCCCACTGGTATTGGATAATCCTTCTCTCATTCCAAGTTTTCAAGGCGAGAAGGAAAGGTTGGACCAACTGAAGGAACCTGTTGCATAATATCAGGTTAATGGCTCAATGTGTTTTCAGTGGGGGAGGAGGCCTGTGATGCCCCTCCCTACAGAAGCCTGCTAGTAACATCAGGTTGTCATGGAGATTCTGCTCATCTGGACTGATTGGATTGGCTGGTGGCAGTGAGCACTCAATCCTCAGTCTCTGTAACCACATCACCACAGCTCTGAACCAGGGACTAAATGTTTGCTGTTCTTGCTGTCCTGTGGTCCACACATTTGTTATATTTAGGGGTCTGGCAGTATGTTGGATACGCTGGCTGGCCTGCTCTCTAGGGTGATGCTCTGTGATATAGCATATACATGGAGGTAGGAGTGGTTCGGTACAGCTGGAAGCATCTGTGCAGGGTGAGGAGTCAGGGTAGCAGAGCAGGTAGCATCAAACATATCACTGAAAAATCCTTTAGAGACACCAGGTGTTCACAGAGAAATGAATGTCGGATATGGCCACCTGAGGAGCTATCACATCTCACAAAGACTGTTCTAACCTTTTTTGGTTGTTTTTTTTTTAGAATGCTCTGATGTTCAGTGTCAGTGCTTCATGGCAGAGCGTGAATCAGCGCTGACATCAGTTCGACTGATGTCAGAATGATAATGCGATACTCTGACGACACCCACAGGAGAACCCTTCTTCTCCTCAGTGAAGGAGCAGCCAGGGGTGAAGACGGAGAGGAGGAAAGGTAAGCTGGGAGGTGGGTCGAAGGCAGAGAGGCAGAGAGGGAGAGAGAGAGAGAGAGTACACAGAACAGACAGATAGATGTGTGTGCTCGCTCGCCCCCGTGCTGTGCAGAGTCACCAGTGTGTGTTTGTACGATTCTCACAGTGTGAAAAATGTCCCTGATGTCTGAGCAGGAGGAGAATTATTGTCACGGAAACGACCTTCCTGACACCTCAACTCTGACCTCTGCTGTGACCCCTGGGAGGAGTGGAGGGGGGGGCTTCAGAGGATATGCCTGTTTCCCAGAGAGACAGTTACAACACAGCAGGAGCTGGGAATATTCACACGCACACACACACACACACACACCACACACACACACACACACACACACACACACACACACACACACACACACACACACACACACACATGTACAATGAAATGGTTATGGGATGAGCTCACATACACGCTACGTACAAAAACACATATATGTACACAATAAAAGCAGCAGACACACCATGGGAACTGCCTCTGCATATGAGGAATGTTAGAGTAATTTCCCTTTGCTCCCAGTGTGTATGTGTGCATGTGTGTGTGTGTGTGTGAGAGAGAGAGAGAGAGGGAGAGAGAGAGAGAGAGAGAGAGAGAATGAGCATTCTGTTTTCATTACCTTGTGAAATTAAACCTCAGAGGGACACAAACAATATGAATTTTATCATTAAAACAGTTGATGGTATTGAAAGTACCAAAGCTGTAAAAAAAAAAAAAGCTAAGAAAACATATTCATGTTTTCAACCAAAGAAGTCTCATATGCAATAATGAAGAAATAAACAATTGGTTGAAAACTATGACTGATGAATATACCACCAATGTGTATTCAGTGACTTCCTCTGTACCCTCGTCATACCCTCAAGTATGATTGGCTCTGACTCTGAATGTGGGTGTACATGCTGTACACCACTATTTGATGGATCTCTACAAGATTAAAAAAACAACAACATATTGTCATGGTGGCAAGAGGAAAAATAATCTCATGCTTGATTTCCCCATGACAGCTGTGTTGGGTGTTATCTAATCAACAGAAATGTAATTTACTTTTTCAATCTTTTGTTTTACATCAGCGCTGAATGACAAACACTGCTGGGCGAGGTGGCAGAGGGAGAAGCCTGAGAAAGCCAGTTGGAAAATGGCAAGACTGAGGGAAAAAAAAACAACCAAAAAAAATTCTGCCTGAGTGACACTGAGAAAACATTAGAAACCCATAATAACAGCGGAGAATTCCCAAACTGCAGGAGTGTCTCTGGGAATGTTGGAATGGGAGCTGAGGGAGTGTAAAAATATCCAAGCAGCTGAACTCTGCCAGGGAACTAGAGGCAGATTTTAAACAGAAGTCTGCCATTGAACAGGACAATGTAAAACATTTAATTTTAATCAATAGTGCACAACAAAACAATGCAAACAGAGAAGATCATATATTTGTGATTACTATTTACAAACTTAACAGATTTTTCTGGCGTGTCTACCTCCTCCCTCTGTTCCTCGTCCTTCTCTTCATTGACTAGCAAAGTGACTTTTCCAGCTCCACCTACTTCCTTTTCTTCTCAATCTCCTCCTTTCTCCTCATTTCCTCACTGGCTTCCTTCTCTTTCTCCTCCTCTCTTTCTTCAAAGTGACTTTGGTGTGCATAAGTGTCTCGCCTTGTGTGTGTGTGTGTGTGTGTGTGTGTGTGTGTGTGTGCGTGTCTATTCTAGTCCTAATGGAGATTCATGACTCTGTCAGTGGGGAGGTGAGAGCGAGGGACCCTGAGAAACACTGCGTAGAGAGAGAGAGAGAGCTCTGAACGGGCATCCTGCGTATTGTGTCTCTGGGATGCCGCAAATGTGTGTGATGCTATTATTCCGATTAATCCTAATCTGTACAATTATGACAGAAGGCACTGTCTCGGCCACGGTGAGCCCCCCGAGTGAAGTGCTGCTCTGTGACACTGAGCTACATAAATAAAAACTGACCCGACTTGTTACGCAGCGTGTTACTCAGAGGGCCAGAGAGGAAAACCTGATGTGATAATTTCCTCCAACATTGTCGCCCGCTCGGCTATTACCTTTGTAAACTGTTCTTGAATAGGTCAATTTTATCACCGAAATGAACACAGCAGTCTGAACAGGCTGAACCATCAACACTGACAACTGGAACAAAGACTCAGGAGCAGCTCTGCGACAGACTGGAGAGCCATCCAGGGTGGATCCCCTGCCTTTGTCTGTCTATATGTTCACTGAATGATCTTTATTCTAAAATCAGTAAGAAGATGAAAGTGTTTAGGAAGCAGAAGTACTGTATGCCTAAAAGGCACTAAATAGACACTGAGGTGGCTGCCATGGTCTGTGAACATATCAACCCATTTCCTCCACAAGTCTGCAACTCATAACTCTGCAAAACTCACATCCAGGCAATACTTTGCCATCTTTGTGGTTTTCAGCCGTAGCTGCCTCTGTCTTCTCCTCTTTCCTGCTAATATTACCTGCTAACCACCCCCAGCCCATACAGTTGAATAGCTGCAGTCCCCAGCCACTGCAAAACCTTCAGCTGATGCTGAACCCTCACTGGAAAGCAATCCCCAACCAGCTCAGGTAATAAAACTCTGCCATCCTTCAAGCAATCCCTCAAAAGTTGCCATTACAAAACTACCTTCTTATCCCCCATTTCTGTTTTTGTCTTCTGACTGATTTGTTATTGAGGTTTTTCATTTAACAGTCCAATGTTTTTGTTCAATTTGTCCTTATGTATTTTCTTTATGTAAGAAGCACTATTCGAGCACCAGGTATTATCGATAGCTGAAACCATCAGCCTTAACTGTGCTTAAGCTAAGCTAAGCATTCAGCTCCTCAGACTTAGTGCAGCTAAAGACTTCCTTGTTCCTCCTGCTGTAGGAAGACAATGAAGGGAGAATCAGTGAAAGAAAGAAAAAAAGAGAAAGATGAGGAGGTGACGTGAGGGAGGAGAGGATGAGAAAAGACTGAAAGAAACAATTTGATTCAATTTTCCACTCAATAAACTACAACCATCAGCTCTGCACACGCACACACGCACACACACACACGCACACATACAAGCACACACACACTGTGTCTCTCCAGAGTGGTGTTTTAATTGAAGCAGGTTACGGTCGTGTCTCGATGAAATTGGAAAAATTAATCAGCTGGAAAACGGTGTGTTTTCTTCCCTCCAAGCATCTCTCTCTCCCTCTGACATCAGATGGCTGGCAAATTAATTTGTCGGCGCCAGCTTTGTGTGAGTGCATATGTGTGTGTGTGTGTGTGTGTGTGTGTGTGTGCTGGTTTGTTTCCTGTGTATGTTTGGATAAAATGTGTGGATTTGCGTCCCGAGCAGCGTAAATCAGCCCTTGTGGGCGCTTTGCTCGAAGTGTGCTGCATATCCGTCGCCTCAGAAACAGCCGTGCGGGCACGTACATGCTCGGACGCCGGATCTCTAAAAGTCATCCTCTCACACATCACTACTCCTCCATTTGTGGGGTCTTTACAGTAATGATGAGTGACAAGTTCATTAATGAGCCTATGGAGTGTGATGTGGCGGCGGTGGAATGATGCAAGGTGAGCGCTGTGTAGCCGCGCTGCTTCACCAGCATGTTGCCCGAGCAGCCAAGCCTGCAGCCAGGATCTTATCATCAGGAGGCCACCGGTTCAGGAGGCCCAGCCTCTCCATCTGGGAGGGAGGTCATGCATATTCTGCCGGTTTGGTTCCAAGCATCAGTGAAATGCACTCGACAAACGCCTCTCATACATTACATCTATCAACTAAAACGTTTTACTTTCTGAATTTTCTTCTAGAATCCTTCACCATTTATTTCTCCAGAACTTGAATATTGATAGAGGCTGTCATTGCATTAAAAACAGGAACCATTCACTGAATTTATGATACATTTTATCTTGTTTATTTTGTTCTTACCTCAGTCTCTCCCTCTATCTGTGTGTGCAGTGTTATGTCATCACCAGAGCTTCACAACATTTCATTTCATGTGTGTGTGTGTGTGTTTGTGTGTGTGTGTGCTTGTTGACAGGCTTACACTATAAAGGACAGATCAGGGGATAGATTGACAACTTGACAGGAAGTGATGCAATCCTGCTTCACTTTGTGCTGGGAGAAGGGGGACCTATACTGTCACCCGCGGGGGGCTGGAAGTGGATGACTGATTGTCCAATCACTGGAAGCGTTGCTCTATATGCAACATTACTTCAGCCAATTGAGCATCACCTTGTATTAATATGGCCATCAGTTTGCCTGGTAACAAATAAGTCAGATGCACAACAACAGGAAGAAGAAAACGGTCTGCATCCCACAAGGACAT
Organism: Karalla daura; assembly: GCA_029224185.1. Lineage (NCBI taxonomy): Eukaryota > Metazoa > Chordata > Actinopteri > Chaetodontiformes > Leiognathidae > Karalla > Karalla daura. The sequence goes on along the minus strand of CM055203.1, from coordinate 16,802,723 downwards.
TAGAGAGTATGTAAGTCTTTACAAAGTACACACTAGCAATGAGAACATTTGCTTCCTAAAACTTTCAAATGACATGTGGGTTGTGTGTGTTTCTTCTATTTCTGGTTTAGAGTTTGTTTTTAATCCCTTGTACAGTCGTAATTTACACATATCACTGTGTTAACTGCCACATTAGGTGGTGATGTTGCTGATCAGCATGATGATAGTGACCAGTCCAGTAGACCTCAATTCATTGGAGAGAGAAATGGGATGGAGAACGTGCATATTTAGAAACATTACAATCCATTACATAACATATGGATGACACACTTAAGCATATTTCCTGAAAGTTTTGTTCAAATTGAAGTTTTTAAGAGATGAAGATTAACTAGTAGAAGACATGTTGCCTTAGGTAACATTATGGTTACTGGAGTGTTTAGCACCCGGAATCCGGCAGAGAGCAGGACGGAGCTGCTAATGTTACCCTGGACTAGAAGAGCAGTGAGGACAGAGGCCGGAGCCCCACACAGTGCACACACACACACACACACACACACACACACACACACACACACACACACACACACACACACACACACACACACATCCTCAGCCCTCCCATTCCCCAGTTAATCTGTGATTGGTATCTTTGCTCTGCAGCTATAAATAATGTTTCATCCACTATTAAATGAGTTAGAACTGAAACCAAGCGGTGTGTGGGCAAGTTTCGGAGTTTGTGTTAGTGTGTGTGTGTGTGTGTGTGTGTGTGTATGTGTGTGTGTGTGGTGATGGGGGGGTGTATCAGCCATGGGTTAGTCATTAGTTTTTGAGTGCTAAAGGGAAGGAGAAACCAAGTAGATCGTGAAGCACATTAGCTCAAGAGCCGATGGAGCAAAGGAGCAACACAAAAACAGCCACACACACACACACACACACACACACACACACACACACACACACACACATTTCCCTGGTTAGCTGATATCTAAGCAGTGAAGGTGTACCTCAGGGCAGCCGTACTTACTGCAGGGTTTTTTTTTACTGCTCTGGCAAACATTCACATGCACATACACACACTCAGGCAAACACACACACAAGTTTGCCTGTGCACATGCATATTTATTGAATTCTTGGACAAACATTTTTATTCCCAGAGTTGCTCATGCACAGCATTGCAAATTCATGATGATATGCACACACGCATATGGAGACAAACATATGAGTGCATACTGGCAATGACTACATACATACCCACACACAGACACACACACACACACGCACACACACACACACACGCAAGCTCTTTTGAGTCCAAGCTGGAGTCAGTGATGAGAATCCAAGTTTAAACCTCATTAACTAAAAGAAACCCTAGAGAGAGTGTGAGGCAGTGAGTTGAGAGGGTCGGAGAGAGATAAACAATGTGAATACAGAAAAGGAAGGAAGGAAGGAAAAAAAGAAAAAAGAAAGAAAGAAAAAGAAAGAAAGACACCCTGGAGAATGCAGTACAATTTAAGCAGGAACAGTTTCCACTTGAAATGAGCATTTTGTGGCTTTATCCAGTATGAATGCTTCACATCCATTTTATTTAAAAGCTTAAAGAGATAGCATTATCTTCCAAAGCATATCAACTTCATGTAAATAAACGATACATGCAACAGCTAGGGGGAGGTCTGTTGTAAAGCAACCAATGGAAGTGATTGTCATATTCATGACTTTTGAGCTTAAGCAAAACTAGAAATGTTTACTTCAAAAGTCCATACAAAGTGACATCCTTGCATTGATGTAACTAACCATAAACCAGTTGAGTGTGTGTGTGTGTGTGTGTGTGTGTATGTGTGTGTGTGTGTGTGTGTGTGTGTGTGTGTGTGTGTGTGTGTGTGTGTCTGAAGGAGGAGAAGACAGAAGAAAAGAGGGAGCGGCGAGCAAAAAGAATGAGTGGAAAAGAATGGGAATGAGGAGTGGATATGTAAGAGAAGGAGATGGGAAGTGACAGAGTGAATAGAGAGGAGGTCTACAGAACCTGAATGTGAAAACAAATCTCTCTCTCTCTCTCTCTCAGAAGACAAATATTAGCTCTCTCAGTGTCATGAGTAGCCGTATTTCCCTCATCACAGTGTGTGTGTGTGTTTACATGTGTTTTTATTTATGTTAGCATCAGGTCAACACCTGTCTTGTTAAGTGACTGCTAAAGCTGTGTATGTGCGTGTGAGTGTGTGGATGGCTCTGTGTCTTTTCTTCTGCTCTCTGCTCTTACTTATCTCTCTCTGTTCTGTGCTGCTTTTACTGACAGACTGATACATCCTGGAGAGACAAAAGGGGGATAGAGGAATAGAGCAAACGAGGGATGAAACAGAGAGGGAGAAGACAACAAAAACAAACACAGGTCACAGGTAAAGCTCCCAAGCAAATGCAAACATTTACTGAGGTCAAAGTACCGGCTATCCAATACAATACAATCTGTGTAACATTCTCTATTTATTACTATATGCGTTTCGGCAGGCTGGATGATGGCCAGTATGATCCAAAATCACCCTGCAAAATCATAATAAACCAACATTGAATTACTCATAGCTATGCACCTCCACTGGCAAAAGACCAGGACCATTCGAGGACTACTTGAGCGGCACTCTAAAAGCACTCTAAAGCGCCCTGTTTATGAAGCTACAGAGACAAACTTTAAATATAGAGATGCAAGAGTGCCTAAGGTGAGAATGAGACAGCTATTACAGATAATCCATAATGATAAAAATAATGAGTACTGCTTGTATAGTAATGATGTTTTTTATTTCTTTTAACCCACTGATGCTTGTATCTTGTTTACTTTACTCCCCATGTTTAGAGTGTTCCATTCAGTCATGGGGTATACATGGGGTATTTGCTGACTTGAAACCACTGTAACACCATGTAAATCACCTTTGTGTTGTTGTTGTGTCATATGGGACTTTTTGTGCACTCCCAAAATCAATGCCACGGTCCACAGAAGCTTTTTAGCGCTAAGTAGAACTTTTGTGGGTGGCCTGGTGCTTGATGGAGTCTACCTGCTGGAATATTTTTCCAGCCATCAGAGCGTGTGTTTTTCAAGAGGGTAAAGGAGATCAGAGAGGCCAGGCCTGTCGTCTTATGGGCATCGTGACAGTTTTATAGCGATAGGGTGTGGAAGTCAGACAGGAAGGAGGTACAGGAGACAGAACATAACCCAAAGAAAACACGAAAAGCACCATTAGAGGAAAGAATGAAAGAGAGAAGGGTGACAGGGTCGGCCTGGTTGGAGCTTCAATAGAGATGCTATCTGTTCCAGACTGAGCCTCTGCACTGACATTAATATAGACAAGGAAAGGACAAGAAAAAGCGAGGAGGAAGAGACAAATGAGGTGGCACAGACAAAAAGAAATCAGAAGAGAAAAAAAATAAAGAAAGTGCTAATTAAACAAAACACAAAGTTTGTGTTTACAAAATATTTAAATCATTTTGTCCTTAGCAAAAAAAAAGGAAAAAAATTGCAAAACAGGAACGGGAGAAAATGAAAGAAAAACACAGGAGATAAATTGAGTTATGATGAGCGAGGCAATGGAAGACAGGCTTAAAGAAAGATGGATGGTGGGGGGAGCAGAACAAGACCAAGATGAAGACGAGGATGAGAGAATAGACAGAGAAACAAGGGCGAGAGAGAGAGAGAGAGAGAGAGAGGGAGGAAGAGAAGAATGAGTGATCGGAGGACCAGGGAGTGGTGGATGAAGGGGAGAGATAACAGTGACAGAGGAACCAGTGGAATTTCTCCCCATTTATTACCAGAGAAATGGAGGAAAGGGAAGAGCGACGCGGAGGGGAGGTGAGAGAGAGGTAAACAAAGAAAAAGAGGATGAAACAGGCAAACAGGATCACCTCTGCTGTTCTCTCTCTCTCTCTCTCTCTCTCTCTCACACACACACACACACACACACACAAACACCATTGAGTGGAGACAGCTGAAGGTTAAGCACTGCTCAATACTTACAAACAACAAACTACCTACATCTACAGATACAAATCATATGTACTAACAATACATTATAGCCCGGTAAGGTATAATATGCAGTAATATCAGTCAAATCGACTCATCAGAATTGGCGGCTGCAACCACTTTCAAAGATTCACTAATAACTCATTCAATACTTTACCAGAGATTGGACTACTGATAATATGACATGGCGAGAGCGTTTCCAGAGGAGGATCTGGTAAATGAAAACTACATCTCTATGTCCCAATATCTGTGATATTTGCGACAGAGAAAAAACTGAGACTGAGATCAGAGAACATGAACGTGAGGCGTAATCTTTGAAGTGGAGGAGGTCACAGAGTTTTTGGCTTCAGGCAGCTTCCAGATCTGTGTAAACCTGAAACACCTGGCTGACCTCAAGGCCACTGAGGCATGCAGCTATTTCTGCAATGACAGTGTACCCAAGTTTCCAACTGTGTGTGTGTGTGTGTGTGTGTGTGTATACAGGCACTTTTTCCAACAAAAGCCACATTCACACACATTTAAACTTTAAAGGCAGAGCCAATCATACATACCAGGCATTGCACCAAATCATGATCTTGAGCTAACGCTTAAATTTGCAGTGCACTTACGGTTAGCAGTGCCAGCATAAGGTCATTGATTGGTGATTTATTGATTAAGATTGTTGCTAGGCAGAGGGATGTCGTACCAGATTGTCCGTCCTGTGACCGTCCCAGTTCTGCCCATCACTCGATGAAAGCTGAGGAGAGAGCAGTTGTAACAAGGAGTGTAGCGTTTCATTTCAAGCACCTGTATCACTGATGTCAGCTGAACTGATCGGCATGTGACCTCTGACATTGGCCGGTCAGCTGCCCTCTGATCACCTCAGACAAGTTACGATCACAGACACTCAGATTTCAAAGTTGCAGCAGCGTTAGATGTTTTTCTTTGTTCTTCACGATCGACGACGTCAATAAAGCTGCAAATGAGAAAAACCGAGGCACTGTGTCGTCCGACCCAAACCCAAATGTAATGTAATTATTTGTAAGTATTTTCTTAAATTTATGATATCTTGCATATAACATTTGGTGGGAAAACCCTGTGATTTTACTATGTGTCCTCCCTTGAAAGGTACCACCTGGATTTTCCGCCATTTAGCAGAGTTTGACTTCAAATGCATAAGTATGAGTGCTTGGATCCTGGCCCGACCAGTGGAGGCTATTTGAGGCTCAGTGAATTACCCATGGGGATTGAACGACCAATCCTGGGATAAGTGGGGAACGGGCCTGATCTCCTGAACTACAACCAGACCTATTTGGTCAAATAATCATGGCTGTATGCTTAAGATCTTCCAGGTGCACACAATGCATTACTGAGCCTTTCATATCTTTATCAAACACCAATGCCATTCAAGACATTTGGAACAATTATGCTGGTACCACATACAGTAAGGTCATGGTTTGGGTTAGGCATCCAAAAGTCTTAGGAATCTCTTATTAGTTGAAGATTGTGGCAACCATTAATAGTATTTTTTATAAATATAATAAAATCCCCGGCATACATCAATATATAGCTATCAAGGTAAGATCCAGGGATAAGTAGTCTGGATGTGTGAAAAGTTACACCGATTTTATCTTCACTGAAATTAAAGAAATGCACGTATGACTTCACAAAGCAACAAAGTTTGAAAAGTCTATTTATACATCCCTGTGTGCGATTCTCCCGTCGCCTCGCTCCCTCTCGCTCTCTTTCTGATGTCTCGCCTATAAATCAGACAGGAGACAGACCGCCTCTTAGCCAATCAGGCCAAACCATGATTGATGTCACCATTAATTAAGCAGGATTTTCTTTTATTTCCAAAAGGCCCATCTCCCTGCACAGTCAGCCTAATGACAATCCCAATTTGTGCATTAATAGATGGCCTCGCTCCTCCACTCCGATGGCTTGGATATGGCAGGCGGAAAAAGAAAAACTACCTGGCTTCAAAGTGAGAGGTGGAAAAAAAAAATGAGCGGAGACGACAGAAGGAGTGTCCTCCGGTGGGAATGTTTGAGGAGAGGCTTTAACCTTTATTAAAGCACCTTTGTGATGTGAAGATTATAAATGTAGTGCAACTACAAACCCCACGAATGGAAAGCAAGAGAAGTTTTGACCATGCTGTTGCAGTTGCTTTCCACCGAAGCACGGTCTTGTCCTTCCTGTACATGTGCTTTGAAGGAGGCAAACATGCTTCATTTGCTGTTCTGCAAATTTTGTGAGAGAAAACGACACTCGTAGTGGAGAGCAAATAAATCGGCACCCTGGCACTGGTGTATGTCATCTGTCTGATTGTATAGCCCGAGATATAAATGCCATACGCACCTACAACTTTTCTCATCCATGGCATTAGCGTACAGTTCGGCTGGAGCCAACTAGTGGCCGGTAGTGGAACAACATCCAACTTTGTGCTGGAGAAATGTGTAAATGCCTGAAATCTAAATTCAAAAGTTGAAGTGCTTTATGTCTGAGGTTTCAGTGTCTAATGCTGGCTCAATGACAACACACTGACACAAAGAGTAAAGACATTTATAAATGAACAGTTATTGACACAGTAGAACTGGTGCCTGTGTAAAACAGATCTTCTTTTGAAAAAATATGTTATATCTGGTCTATCCTGACTCAGTTAATTAAATATTATTTAAGGTTTAAAACCTGAAAAGTATAAAGAAGAAAAGGCCAGAAATCACATATCTTACAGGGATGTATTTAAAAGCCTTATTTTTTCTGTTCATCTTAAATATCGCTATCAATATATACAAGACTAAGTGTTCAACTTTTTAAACTGTGAAACTGAGCTCACTAAACTAAACTAAGCCTAAACTAAGACTGCGCAATTCAAAAAATACCTCATAAAAATAGGCATTTTCAATTCTTTCTCTTCTTTCTCTTCTTCCTCAAAATGTATTTGATGACTAAATGTGTTCCAGGCTCACAGATCCTGACTGCTCAGCCTTTTCCTCGTTCTTGTGTAATCTGTGGGGGAGACGGCTCAAAATGTTCCAGAGACAAATCAGTGTAAATCAGTTTTGGCCTCAAACTGTGAGTTTGTAGGAAAATATGCATGAAAAAAATCAAATTAAAAGAATAAAAGTTAACATCAGGATAAAATAAAAGTTAAATAAACAAATCAAAATAAAAACACTACTTGGACCAATGCGGATTATTTTTAATTTAGATAATTTAATTCAGATAATTTTAAACAACATAATTTACTTATTAAATAATCATAATTGTGGGACTGACAGAAAATTACCCTGTAAAATCTAGAATTAGTGATATCGTAAAGAATATTTCACAAGTTTACAGTCATTTTAGAACTTAAATATGATCAACTCTATTTAAAATACGAAAAAGGGAAAGACACATTAGATGTTGCTTTCAATATATTTTTTTACTATTTTTTTATTTGCATCCACAATTTAATAACTAATACTTAATATTAAAATGCAATTTATTTTAAAATTCATCCACTATTTAATTACATTTTAAAATCATTACATTAATGTATTGTTTGAGCATATGAAACTTTTATTATTGTCATTAGTTAATAAATTGCTCAAAATAAAATCCCTAACACTGATGTATTATAGAAAATATATTACAGAAAATTATAGAAAAATAGAACATTTTCAGTTAAAATTTTGAAATTATTATCAGTGAGTACTGATTCACTTAATTGGATGTTGAAAACCAACAATACAACTATTTTATAGAATTTTCATAAAATTTGATATTTTATATTTTAAATTGAACAATGTCATGATCCAGCAATATATTGTTTAAAATGAAATGTGAATTTAATAATTAATGAAAAAATCAGCTGCTTAGGACAAGTATATTGTCTTAAAAAATCTCTTGCTATTGGTTTATTGTTATTGGTACCATTGACGTGCACTCTTAAAGAAAAAAAATCAAAACAAATTGAGATCATTCTGATTAATACATGCAAAAGGGACGAATTCTGACCAAGGATAAATAGGGAGAGACAAACTGAGGTGGTACAGACACTTCAAATATGGACAGAAGCTCACGCTCTCCTCTCTGCTCTCTGCCTGGCCACTTGGAGGCGCTCTGACATCACACATCTCTCCCCTCCTCACCCATGGATGCCTCTGGCATTCACAACAGGCCCCTCACCCTCCAACCCACCCCCACCGCCACCCCCGGCCTCACACCATCCACCCCACCCTCTCCTCACCCCCTCTCCCTGCACTCTTCACTCCATCTATCTATCTATCTATCTATCTATCTATCTATCTATCTATCTATCTATCTATCTATCTATCTATCTATCTATCTATCTATCTATCTATCTATCTATCTATCTATCTATCTATCTATCTATCTATCTATCTATCTATCTACCTGCAGAGTTGTATCAACGATATTCCAGCCACATAGTGTGTGTGTGTGTGCGCGTGTGTGTGTGTGTCATCTAAGGTCTGCAGAATGTTGTTTGCCTCACATTCAACCACCAAACACATTCCATGGTTATTTACAGCATGCGTGCACACACACACACACACACACACACACACACACACACACACCAAAGCGTTTAAAGTTAGACATCTAATTTGGGAGTGAAACACTCCCACACTACTCCAGAGCCCCACGCTGACCTCTGACCTTCCAGGTGACGCTGTGAAGAGCCGGGAACAGCTCAAAGCCCTGGCACCTCCAGAGCAGAAACCTTTTAGCGCGGCACACCGGCCCACACGCCTCCACAATATACGGCGGCCTATTAAAATGTTCTTAGCTGGTGATAAATCCATTAACACGTCTTTTGCTGCTCAGCAGGCCGGCACACAGCGTGTATGTTTAGGCTCACGGCACCGATGAATGGACGGACGCCGACGTTTTACCCAAAGGTGAAACGACGCAAAGCGCTGCAGCGGAAACTGAATCCAAAGGAATAGAGATCGCATCTGTTGTCACGGCCGCACAGCCGCGCGTCGGTATCAAATAGCTCGGCAGCAGCACTTTTAAAAGCACGGCAGGCTGCGAGTTATTATTATCGATGAAGATGTCTTCGCGGCCACGCCATGAGCGAGCGGTTAGCGCCGTCGCCTCGCAGCTGCAGCAGGAGGTCCCAGGTCCGAGTCTCAGTCAGACGTGTGGAGTGCGAAGTTTGCATGTTCTCCTCTTGGTTTACTCAAAACACTCATGCTCATAGGTCGATCGGAGACTGTAAATCACCCCTAGGCATGAGTGTGAGACCTGGTGACCTGTGCAGGGTGTGTTCCCATGTATTTGCCCTATTTGTGCTGGGATAGACTTCAGCATGCGACACTGTTAAGGTACAAAGTGTGCAAGATGATAGATCTGCGTCTTCGCTTTGCTTCAAAATCCACATCAGGAGGTAAGTATCATGACATATGATTTATTGTTATACTAACTTCATGCTCAATGTCTTTTCATTCCGAAATAGTGGAGCATGCTAAAAATATTTTCGAAACAATAAATAACGGAAGTAATTTGTTCTAAAGGCTTGGGAATTTATTAATGGATCCCAGCAAAGGCTCTTTTAAATTCAGAATAATTGCAATTAACTGTGTCTTTTTTTTATTTTTTATTAACAGCTATTAAGTTCCAGATGAACCTTTTCGATAAAATCGTTCCAGTCTTAATGGCTCAAAAAGTGATCCATTTAAGCCTAATTGTATCAGGTATTTATGGAGAACTTCATAACACTTCATGAGAATTTCTTGTTGAATTATATGCTGCCTGTAAATAAGACAGAAAGTTGTTATGTAGTCAGGGATAGATTGGCATTTTGGGAGAAGACTTTGCTAACTGGTTGAAACTAATTCAAAGTGTACTGGATGATCACAGTATCCTCAGAAATTAATTCCCACTTAGCATCTTTTCAAATAAATTACAATCCATTTCTTGGAAACCATTCGGAGGATCTCCTAAATGGGGAAACTTACAGAAACGTGCAGTATCCCTTCCTGAGGCAGGACACTGACTCAGGACACTATTGTTTACACAGCATATGCATTGTGCATAGTGTGACTAACCCGGGTGAGGGGAAATACTGACATGACGCGAAAGTGACACTCAGTTGGGCTTCAGTGGCAACCAAAACGATTGATTTCAGCCAGAATCAGATCAACTTAATCAATTAAATCAACAATTAATCTTCCCCACTCTCAGAATGTCCAGAACGTTAATGACCAGGATGAAAGGAAGTCAAATCTCTTTCCAATATCTTGCTTTTCAAGCATTCACAACCACTCCAAGCACTTTACATCAACAGGGACCAGGGCATTACATGCTGGATGAAGCTGTGGTTGAGATGATCCTTCTAGACCAGGAATAGAGCGAGGACTCTGAGGAGAAACACACTGCGTGGTCGCCTCCCTCGGCATCTCATTGCAGCAATGACAACAAATGTAAAGGCATGTGTAAACTCCACTTGTCTGGATGTGTCACAATGCCTTTCTAGATCTTCACAGAGCTTAGTGTCCAGGAAACATCATGAGTAGAAATTAAAAAAAAAACGTCACCGGTGTGCATGGATTTCTGATTTCTGGATTTCAAAGGGATTTCTGAAAGGGCAGTTTTGTCCTGAACTTTGATGGGCCCTAGTCATCAAAACAGTTCAACATCACAGCAGGAGAGAAAGCTCTGTGATGGGAAAGAGTGAAACAACAGTGATGGTCACATCAACTCTTTGTTTTTTTTTTGCATCATTAAAATTCTGGGATTACCAGTCCGATCTTGATCCCATCAAGCAAGACCTAATCTTGTACACCCTTTGGCACATCCTCTGAGGGAGCAAGGAGTCATCTATAGGAGGGACAATAATATGGAGGAGGAGATAACTCCTGTCTGAAGCAAGCGTCATACTTCTGAAGACGAAGCACCGTTGATCTGCCTCACCTCCCTCTCATAGACAAAGAAAATATCAGCACTGAAGTTGATAGAAAACTGAGATTCTGAAGCTCTAGAGCCAGGAGACGAAAATACCAGGAGAGACATTTTTGTGGATCATTTGTTGTTGATAGTTGTGGTAATAGTCATGATCCTGCTTTCAGTTCTCGAGAGCTGGAGGAGGAATCGTCTCCGCGTTGAGCCACCGAGACAGATGTAGCATTAATTAACACTGGTATGGTTGCACCTCTGGGCTGTGTGTTGGTGGGAAGAATTAGATGCTGGAAAGTAGTTACAATAGGTGCTGTAGGACTGGGAAACAATGTGACTGTGTGCTGTGCACGTGTCTCATCTACAATTTTACAGTTAACAAAGTTACAAAGACATCTACAAGAGCAGGTACGGATCAGTGACCACTGTCTTTGGAGGTGAGAGTTCAGTCTCACAGACCATCTTCTGTGTATTTGATCCGACCTAAAAAAAAAATCAAATGTTGGCATGCAGGAAAAGATTCAGCGTTCCTCTACCAGAATTGTATTTATGGCAGCAGGAGCAAAGCACCAAAATGAAACACCACTCAGATGTTCTTGCTGATTGAATAAACCGCGTACAAGACCAAACACTTTGAAAAATCTCCGTAATCTAAAAACAAACTGGGAGGGATACGTTTGGGGACGTGGACTGATTATCTCGGTGTTTCTGAAGTTCTGCCTGCCTCCCATAACATCACTTGGAAGTTGTGCATAAATGAATCAGAGTGAATAATTTCTGAGCAGCGGAAGCAAGAAGGTAAGAGGTCATAATAGTTTTGGCTCCGCTTTTAAACTGTTTGCATGTGTATGTCTCCGAGTGTGTGTGTGTGTGTGTGTGTGTGTGTGTGTGCAGATTTATCTCTTTTGTAGCAGCCTCTGAGAGCGGCAGCATCTCCAAAACAATTTACAGCCGACACATTTATAGTCCTCCGTCGTAAAAACACCAGATTGATCCTCTCTCTCTCTCTATCATATTCAGTGCCGTACGCTCCATTAAAAAACTCGGCTCCAATATTTTACTGTGTTTTAAGCGGGCGTATTTCTGGATGTCCCTGGCAGCTGGGACCCTGGGGGCCTGTAGGGCTCCCCAAATATTTGAAGAAGCATAAAATCGCACGTGTCCGTAATGTAATCCAATACGGAATATGGCTAATACCATTAGGACGATTCACACATGCGTCTATAATACAAAACCATTATAGAACGTGGGCAAATAATGAACAACTAGAGGGGCATTTTTTCTTTTTTTTGACTGATGTGGAGTCCTAGCAGTAGATCCCCACACTGATATGTTTAGTTCAAAAAGGACACATTTTAATACTCATTTCTTATTCATTTATTTAATCTTGATTTTATTCTATTCTGCTGGGAAATAAAGAAAACATTTTCACAATTATGCAAAGAGATAAGGAAATGGTGGTGGTGGTGGGGGTGAAAGGAGCACAAATGCATCATCATAACAGGATACAGGAAAGGTGCCTGTAATATGTCCTTGTATGCAGATGGAGGAGCCACTGTTCTTTTTAGTGGTCTGTGGGGAAAAACTCGAATTCTTTGCAAAACCCTGCAGGATTAACAGGAAGCATGGAGCGCTGAACAGCATGCAAATTATGTTTAGGGGAAGACTGGAAACTGGTTGAGAGAGACCAGAAAACATGCAGATCAGGAACAGAGAGCAAACAGTAACAGAGAGTGGGAGGAAGAGAGGTAAAGTAGAGATGAGGACGAAGAGAGGAGACAGTGAAAGGAGCCGGTAGGAAAAAGCAGTAACGCAAACTCTTACATATATCCCTTCCCTAATGACGCATCACCACCTCGAGACAAACATGGAGAGGAGGTGATGCATCAACAGAGGAAGAAATGAGTAAGAATCATTGAAAGTATAGAGCAAAGCATTACTGGAAAGTTATATATAGGGGAGGAGTGTATGTGTTTGATAAATCTTGACCCCTGACCCTCTTAATCCACCCACCTACAGACACACACACACACACAGCAGATAGACAGAGTGTAAGAGAAGGATGGAGACAGTGGCGTCCTCCTGTCTATCTACCTCTATCGATGCCTCTCTCTCTCTCTCTCTCACACACACACACACACACACAGACTGTCTTGCTCTCATTCTTTCCCTCTCTCTCTGTCCACATTACAACAGGTCACACTGAGGTCACCTTTACACTACTTGAATCTGTGTGTGTGTGTGTGTGTGTGTGTGCGTGCATGCCTCCCCCAGAACACGTAAGGTACAAAGCAGGTAAGATGGGTGGATACAAATTATTAGTATTCATTCATTACTTCAGACATTGTTTTAGTTGCAGAATATTTGTTCCATTACCCATCTGCTGAGTTTCCAGAGACTTCTAAATAACTCACACCCTCTATGCAGTTTTGTACTTACACATGGAGAGAGAAACTCGAAGAAAGGTAGCATGCACCCCGGCACTTGGAAGAAAAGCCAATTTTGCAGTTAGCAGGAGTCCCATAGAGGCACAGAGGCACATAAAGCCGCACTCTTGTTCCAATCTACTTCAATCAACAAGCAATAATCTTGGAACAATCTGCAGCCTCAGGCTTAAGACTTTAGATTCAGGTAAGTATGACCGTGCACGTAAACACATGCACCAAAAAGCTCTACTCTTCAAGAGCTCTGAGAGTGACAGAGAGAGCGAGAGACAGGGAGGTGTACAGACCGGCAGGCATGAGGTTACTTAGTGTTGGAGTTCAATACTGACCCAATACACTGCTACCAGCCTGGCGTCACCAGCACTCTGTGTGTGTGTGTGTACATATACGGCTGGCGTCACTCAGACAAGCCACTTGTCCAAAACACAACGTCTGAGTGTGTGTGTGTGTGTGTGTGTGTGTGTGTGTGTGTGTGTGTGTTTGTGTGTGTGATTGATTTAGGTAGGTAGAGACACAGAGTTGTTGCATTTTCAGCCAAACTGCAAAATCAATGCAAAGTGGATTTGAATGAAAGGAGCACACACCGCTTTCATCCCATGTGTGTATGTGTGCGTCTGCATGTGTGTGTGTGCATCTGTGAGACCCAGCTGGTAACCCACGGCGACAGAGCGCTGTCGGCCATTACAGCTCGAGCTTCTCCGCGGCGACCATTAACGATAATGTTGCTGTTGCCGTGGCTACAAATACACTCGTTCCACTCCATTTGCATTTGGAGAGAGAGAGAGAGAGAGAGGAATGCAGGAGTGGCAGAAGTCGCCTATATGATGAGAGAGAGAGGGAGAAAAGAAAGAGAGGAAGAGGAAAAGAAGGAAGTACATCTTGATTTTTCTTGTTTCTAAACTTTTTGAACCTTTACTTTTTTTTTGCACATTTACATAGCCCAGAGGAAAGAGACATGGAGACCATAACTGAGACTTATTGAGTTACGGTGTCCAGTCAAGGCCTCACCGTGATTGCAAAAAACCATTAGGAGTCAATTTGACACTTGTAGTATTGATGTGCTGATGCACTTTGATGTTTCCTTGAGTGAACACGATGAACTTTTTAATTGGTGCGTCTTCATGCAGCGGAAAGATAGAGGGGAGAAGATGAGTGCGGGCATTCTGACAATCTGTCACGTTGTTTTTGCAGACAGGCAAGCGCCCGACGTGCCAATTGCAATGAAAGGCAAGCATAGAAAAACAAAAATTCATGTATGTTGCAATATTCCTGCATATTGTCATGTCTTTAGTGGTATGTCTCTTGTATTGTTCACACCATAAAACAAAGGAATTTTAAGAATGCATTGTTGCTCTCACTGTCTTTTTTTCTGCTTTTTCCTGAAAAAAAAGTTCCTTATGACAAGCATCGCCTCCCTGCTGTTTGTCCCAACTTCAGTTTAACCAAGGAGGAGATAATGAGGGGCTGAACAACTCCTAAGTGATGAAGTTGCCTTAATGGAGTGTTCTGGCCAATTTGATTTGGTACAATATAGTGCAAACAGGAGAAAAGTGAGCCAACAAAAATTCTTGATAGATACATTTAAGGTTTTCAACAGAACAACACTCTCAGATAGTGTAAACCCATGTAGAAGTGTAAGGTGTTTGCAGTCAAAGCCTAATCCTAACCCTTTACCTAACCCTAACCCAGTCAGTGATCAAACTCAGAGACTCACAATTACAGCACAAAATGATGGCGATAATACCATAATTGTACAATCTAAATCCTTTTAATCAATGTGATTTAAAACTGGTCTGATCCATCCACACTAGATGCAACAACCTAACGAACAGTGGTATTTAATCACAATTTTTGCAAAGACTGCATGATTTGCAAAATTATTCGGTGATTATCCCATTCAAGATTATCCCATGCATGCTCTCACACTTTCTCTTTGCTATCTGTGGCCTGGGTACACATGGCTGAGGGATCCCCAAAGAGGAGGAAGTGAAGCTGACGCTCAGGGAGACGGCCGGCGATTAGGGAGGTAGCTCAATGGTTAGGGAGGGATCTGACACTTACAGCGTGTCACACACAACTTCACTCCCGAATTCATACCCGCTGCCATACACGCGCGCAGCGTTCACCAGTGCCATAGCCCTACGGAGAGCGCACAGTGGGACGATAACACTTGGCGTAATGCCCCTTTAAAAGGCAATAACACCCACAATAATCACCTTCCTCCACCTCGATCCGTCTCCATCTTGTTAAAAAAATCTCCTCTTCTCTGCTTGTTTTCACACTCGAGGTTGTCGTTCTGAATTTCTTCTGAAGCTGTAAAAGGTTAGCGCGCGATCGCAGCTTGCGCTACACTTAAAAAGCAGTAATGTTTGCAGTAATTACCTTCCTGCCTCTCCGGCTGCCTCCGCGCAGTCACAAGCCTCTCTAATCGCCTCCTTCACCTCTTCTGCTTGATGCGCTGATTCGATTTGGAAGTTATAAAAGGGCGTGTGTGTTGTTTCTTTTGAGCAGTGTTTAAAAAGCAGTAAAATCAACAGTGATTACTGTTCCGCATCTTTGTCTCTATAAACTCTCAAAGGAGTCCATTTGGGAGATATTTCCAAGCTGTTAAAAGGAATCATCTGATGTTAAGAACACAAAGACGTTAACGACCGTACCTTGTCTTTAGCGTCTGTTTTTTTTTTCTTATTCCTTTAAATATGTTTTACTTAAGATGTGCTGTAATCGCTGAAAGACAACAGGTCAGACGCAGGTGTCCTTATGATTTTAAAGATTTCTTTTTTTTTTTATCTTTGTTTTTATGCATTGTGAACTAGTTCCGGCAGGACAAATAACATGACGTGCACTTCACAAGGTACTAGCCTCGTCAGTCATGCTGCAGTGTGGTGACCAGAATGGTTGATCAGAACAATAATTCATCTTTTTTGACTCAATTCAAAGTTGGTGAGCAATCATTGTAGAAATAGATTTTGATGTGAAAATATTATTCAGTGCTGCCGCGGTCCCACACACATGTTTTTTTGCACTCTCCGGTCATTGAGAAACACCTGGCTGTAGTTTACCATAATGGAGCAGTTATCTGGTCTTTGCAAGTGGTTTACCTTTGAGTTGGACAAGAAAAAGAAAAGTCTTGTATAGATGCTGGAGGGTATCTTGTATGACTGTATGAGATGACGGGGCTGGTGACAGAGCGCAAGCATTTGACGCCGATGGAATGAGAATGGTGGAGCGGGGTATCTCATTTCCTCTCATCTAGGCCATTTGCATTGCCGTGGGCATGAACACGACAAAGTGAGAAAACCGTTCTAGGGTGGCTCCACATTCATTCTTCTGGCAGCTGCTCACTGGGTGCCTATATGTTTCAGGCCCGCAAAGCATGCGTGCTGGAGTCCTTGTACAGTACAGATGGCCGGGCGGACAGCACAAGCATTCGAGACTTCCTCTGTACAAGTCCGCTGCCTTCCTCTCGGAAGTCACACAAACGGATGACGTACACCATATAGCTCTTCCTCAGGGCTCCGGCGGGACTGAAAAATACCTTGTTTCAGTCCAGCGCAATTTGGAGATACTCTCCCTCTTCTCTTTCTCCTTTACTGAATGTGGGAACTGTGCTTCAGACAAACAGCAGATTCCAGTTTTTTGTCTCAGGTCAGCAGATACTGCACTTTGGAGCTGCCCAGAGCACCACTCAGCAGACGCACAGCAGAGGGGATCATTGAATCGACTAATAAAATCAGGACTTTAAGGACCATCTGAAAGCTGCTGTTGAGGCTGGACATATTTTTGTAATTCACACCACACCTTGCTTGTGATACAAATGTTGTCACTAATGTGGCATGAGGTGAAGCGAATTTATATATAATAATATTCATTATCACCATGACCTTGCAACATCTCTAAACCGTAGATGGACCTTTACAGAAACCTTTGATTCTTGTCCCATTTCTCCTCACAGTACCATAGACTCCTACTTTGGGTCCATGCTCCAACATTAACATCTGTAAAAAGCTGCGGACAAACCCAAATGTAACGCTTATATAAGTTATATAACTTCACTTTTAAGTGCTGTTTGTGTATTTTATTACATACAAGCAGAGCCTGACAAGCTACTATGCTAAGCTAACCATTTTCTGGTGGAAGCAGGAAAATAGATGCGTTTCCTAAAATGTTGAACAACACCGACAAAGTGCATTTCAGTGAGCGAGAGAGGAGGAGGGCTCCAATCAGACGCTTCCAGCTGACTCCACCATGTATATCCCTCCTCCTGGGATTACTATTTGTGTGTGTGTGTTTTTCTGTGTGTGCAAACCTTAGTGCGTGTGTGTGTTGTGTTGTAAATCTCTCCGCGGTGAATTTACAGCCCTCCATTCACACATTTAACTCCAGCACTGTGGAGTGTGCAGCCGCCTCACAGCTGTCTGAGTGTGTGTCTGCGTACATGCATGGATGTGTGTGTGTGTGTGTGTGTGAGAGAGAGTTTTTTGTTTTTGTTCTGAAGGTGAAAGTCAGTTTGACACCCTATATAACGATTAAAATCACTGGGTTTCCCCGGCAACCAACCTGGCACACAGATGGAGAGACACAGAGACATATTTGAAGTTTAGACGAGATTAAGATCACAATAGAAAATCGCTCATAAAAAATGTGTGTATGTTTATGCATGGTGAGCTGCAAGCGTGAAGGTGCAAGCTGCTAATCTGAGCGCTGAGCGTGTGTGTGTATGTGTGTGTGTGTGTGTGTGGTAGCAGCAGATGTTGCACCTCTGATTAGATTATTCCACAGAGATTGACCGACTCAGTTGTAGAGAGAACAAAGAAGAGACAGTTCAGCATCTCTCTCGATCTCCAGCTTTCCTCACCAACCGCAATGATGCGCAGTGTTGTCAGGACAGGTTGTATTGAGGGAGCGAAAAAAATGAAGCAAAGGAATACATGATGACCAACACGAGTGGCAGTATAATGAAAACTGTAAATAGGTGCATTTTAGAGAAAACAAATGTAAAAAAACCTAACCTGTCAACAGTGTCTGAGAAATATCCTGAGATTCACTTTATCTATCATCTGCCCTAGCAAGTATCAAGTAGTCCATAACATACAAAGTGTATATACAATAACCTTCAAGCATCATCCATCCATCCATATATTTATTTTCTAGGTCCTTTATCTTTTCACATTAAATGTAAACACATACACTATTCAAAATAAAATAGAATGAAATCTCATTTTAAAATGAAAATGAACGTCTCACATAACACCCTGGGTGCTCTGACACAAAATGAGCATCATGTCTACAGTTTAGACATGATGCAGAGCAACAAATTATTATTTAATTACTATTATCCCGAGCTAGACTTGCAGCTAGCAATTATGTTAAAGCACTTGTTTTTAACAGTACTTCCTAGTACCTCAACAAACTCTGCTGTGTCTTGACTTTAATCAGCCCCTCACTCAGTTTATCATCTCCGCCTGCAAAGCTCAGGTGCTCGCTCTTGTGAAGGCAGTTAAGAAAGGAGAGGCGTTGTGACACTCTAAAGATGGGAGCAGGAGGGTGGAACTTTCTTCAGTCAGGTTGTCTCTGATGGTGAAAACCAGCTTGTCATTCTTTAGATGTCAAAGATCTTCTCTTAGGTAATACTTGCCACTCTGAGTGACATAACAAGACCATAGTCTAGTTTTCTTCTTGGATTTTATTCACCCACAAGATGTGTCACCCACATAACCCAGTGCCTAACAGGATGAGAGAGGCAAAGACAGACACGTGACGGAAACTTACCTTCAGTTTAAGGGACTTGGGATGCATCCCAGCTGTATGACTCCAGCCATGTCCACCTGCGGTTAAACAGCAGCGGTAGAGTCAGGTAGGTAGGTAGAGTCAAAGTAAATTCATCACGGCTCTGAGTACATACGTGTTTTGATTAGTTGTTGGCATCAGATTTTATCAATGTTTCGTTTACTCTCTGCACCATGATGACAGAGGTTTGTGATTTCAGAGACATTTCAGGTCACCCAACATCACCCTAAGTGATGTTTGTGATAACATTACTCACCCACAAATAAGTATTGCAAAGTATTGTAAATTGTATTGCAAATATATCAAATGCATTCAGTTGCGGAGCTCTCAGACAAGCATGGGTTCACAGACTGTGTCTTCCTGTTCCCGGGCACACCCCCCAGGTAGAGTCACCTGCTGACATAGGACAGAGATGGTGGCACAGAGATCAGCCAGTAGATGCAGCAACTTAGAGAACTAGAAACTAATTTTGGCTCCTATGAGTATCAAACTATACTCCATTGTCTCCTGTCTGCCATTCGTTGGAGGATAGAGAAGAAAAACCTCTCCCTGTTTTCCTGGGTCCTTCTCTCCCCTGCCTCCCGCTGCCACTTCTCATGTCCTGAATATCAGGTCCAAGTGAAACATTTCTTAACTTTCAAGTTAACAAAAATAGGTTCTACATCATCTACACCTTCTAAACCTCATTTCTCCTGCAGATCCAAGATAGCACGAGTTACATAGAGAAGCAAAACACAAGGTAAAAACAAGAAAAACTTCAAACACACACAAGATTCAGACACCCTCAATTTAACTTAATTGAACTGAAATATAATATACCAAGAGATCTCACAGAAAACATTTTCAAGTTTGTTAAGTTGTAAGAGTAGGGTTGTAAGTTGTTGTGTTGAGTTTTACTTCTTATGCTCCATATATGTAAAATGGGATTTTGCCTCATCTCCACAGCTGCTGAAATTCTCTGTGAACAGGTGCTCTTGGTCCCTTATTAACAGAGTGTAGAAATGCTAGAAAATTCCTGCTTGTCTGCTCCCTGCTCTGGGAGAGCACAGAATGTGAGCTAGATAAATATTACGACAAAATGTTACCATGGTAGATAAGAAATCTTATTAAAAACAAGAATAAATTGTAATTTTCGGCCTCTTCACGTCCTCCAACCTTATCCCGACCTTTGACTGCGGTCACAGCCTCAGATTCACCCCGGCTGAGGCGGGGGGTCGAGGGGACTAGACTTCCATGTCGCCGGGGTCACACAGAGGTCACCCTCTACCTGTCGCCATGGCGACGGCTCCTGGAGGAGACAGGAAGTAAACACCACGGCCTGGCCGGTCCGTTCTCACTCTTCTCTGTGCACTTCTTTTGTGATTTTAAATGCAGAAAGAAACCAGCAAGCAAACAAAGAGAAAGGAGAGAACTACACGATAAAAATTAAGAACCTGCGTTCGCACGCTCACATTCGGTAGAACCAATGAACCAACGGTGAGGGTCCTGCACTCTCTCCTCTTACTTTCCCGTGCCTTGCTGGTTTCTCTCAGCCACTCACCTCTTGACCTCTTGACCTCTTTCCATCGTCTCGCCCTCACTTCCAGGGTCAGGCAGAGGTCGAGTAGCCAGGACCTGTTGCATTGTGAGGGAACGATGCTGTGTATGTGTGTGTGTGTGTGTGTGTGTGTGTGTGTGTGTGTGTGTGTATGTGCTCAGTCAGTGGAGCAGAGAAAGTAGGGGCTGGTTTGTGTAATGCAAGCGGTAGATTTTTTGACCTAGATTATCTGAACCACACTGCAGCTGCACACTGGAAAATGTAAACAGTTCTCCCTTGGCCATGCACTCAACGTATTGCATCAATACAATACGTATAGTTGTACGTACAACATACAATAGTTTTGTAGGAATCAGTGATGTGATTTTCTCAAGAAATCTCTCTTGCAGGGTGGATTCTGGTGTGGGGTAGTTTCAAAATAAAAATGGATTTTAGCACTTTTTTCTTTTTTCATCAAATTGTACAGATTTTCTGCATTTTCTGTCTGACTGTATTTAAAATGTCTCATGAAATATATTCAAGCTTTGTAATGTATCTTATGAGATAAATACCGTGTTGGAACATGGGGATTTGTAGATTTATCATGTTTCTTTGAGCACATCCTGAATCAGTAACACAGTTACATAATGAGAAATAGGTATTTTTGTCTTGTTTTACTTTTAATTGTTTTGTCATTTTTTTTGTCTTTGATATATTTTGACCTTTCACTCCCACTCTTTTTACAGGAGTTTCAACAGTTGCTGAGGTGTTTCCTCTGCCCTCACTAGCATTACTGCTCTGTGCCTGGCCCGCTGCCTGTCCTCTCTGTGACCCCCTTACATCCTGACCTCTGACCCCGTGCCCTGGCTCTGGCCTGCAGCAGGGTTAACCTTGGCTCTGCAGCCTGTTGTCTCTCTCCCACGTCGCCCACGGTGTAGGATCCTTCAGAGAGAGCTTCTCCTCCCTCCTCTGAGTCGCTCTGATCCGGCTGCTGTGGCGCGGCACCACTCACGCTGCAGCGCCGCTGAAGACGCTGTGATCGATCTGGAGCGACGTGACTCGCTGCTCCGGCTCCATCAGTCAAAAGGTTTTCTCTGTCGTCACTGACGCTGGTGAAGGACTGGACAAGGTCACCGCTCTGCATGGAAGGATTGGCTCCCCGAACACATCGTCACCCGCGGCCTTGAAGTGAAGGCTGCACCACTGTCTCTGCGGGCTCCACATTACACTAGGTACTGACCTTTCATGGCTTGTTCTTTCAGTGTGAATCTTCCAAAGCACTTTGTGATTCTTAGAGAGTCTCCAGAATCAGAGTCATCACGCTGGCATCAAAAGAGCATTCACAAACTTGAGAGCTGGGTCTCAGGGTTTGAGGATTCCCCAGATGAATTTTCATTTTTCTATCATCTCTCTCTCTTTGATACGTTAAATACACCTGCAATGTATAACTATCTGAACTACTGCAACTATTACAATATTCTCACCTCTTTGGGCTTTTAAAGATAAGTGACAAGCTTGATCCCTTCACATCTTTTAGTGTTTTTTTTTTTAAGTATTCAGGTAAAACAAATCCAAGAACATTCATGCAGACTGCTGCATCATGTTGATATCAAAAGGCAGTAACTCTGTCCCCTCACAGCAAGAAAGTCCCCACTTTGAACCCTGGATCTGTCACCTCAGTCTGACTGGAGTGTGTTTTCCCTGTGCTTGTGTGGGTTTTCTGCTCTGTTTTTCCATCCACAGTCCAAAACATGATCGTTTAGACTTTTTGGAGACTCTAAATTTAGAGTCCAGATACCATACCAAACAGTACCATACCATACATAGAAAGCTGGTAAGATAGTGAAGACAAATGTCCTAAACAGAAAAAGTAACATGCCAAAAAGATTGCACATTTATAAACATCCCATCCTTTCACTGAGAAAACATCTATATCATGAATGGACTCATGTACAAATGGATGGGGAGTAACCAGTTAATTCATGACAATTTTAAAAGAAAAATAAAATCGCGGCAGATTTTTTTTGGATCAAAAGAAGCCCGGCCGGGGGAAGAACCAGTAGGCTGCAGTACCCCTGTAACCCGGCAGGTGTCGTCCTGGTGTCGGTTCAAGACAGTGGAGAGATCCCGACGGAGCCTCAAGGAACTGAAACACCGTTCAGGATATCCAGAAAAGAATAAGATGAGGAGAAACGAATAGACAGAATAAGTATGTCCTTCTTTTAATTTCAGCTGAGTGATCATTACCTGCATCACTCTCACTGATAATACAAAACCTGCGTAACAGTTACTGCAGGAAACAAAATAACATCAGAATTGTCAGACTGATAAAAATGAGGTCATGTTGTTTTAATCCAATTGCAATGTTGTATGAAATAATTAAAAACCTAGAACAGTGCTATTTTTTGTGCAGGTTGGGAAGGTATCTAAGGAAATTGGTAGACATGTCGGGCAGACTTTTTAGGGGTTATTCTTCGACTCTGATTAGTTTTTGCAAAAAATGCAATGGAAATTATCTATACCTACCTTATGAAATGTGACAGTAGTTACTTTCCAGAACAATCTGGACATCACAAGAGCTGTCAGTGTTGGTATGATAGGAGCGATTGATGCTAATAAAGAAAACATACAATCTCGCTCTCTCTCTTTCTCTCTCTTTCTCTGTGCTTTTGCTGTGTTCATTACAGATTGCCCAAACTTTTGATTTAGCACTTTTAGGAAAAACACCAGTCTATGAGTTAGGTGAGAGTTAGGGAGACAGACAGGGGCAGGGAAAACTCTAATTAGTAAGTCTTGTGGAGAGAAGAGGAGGTGGTTCCTCGCTAACGAGGCCTCATCCGGTGATGAATGTGTGAGAGCGCCTTTGAAATATTGATGAGTGAGTAATGAAGCAGAGCAGACAGGCTCCATCTGAGGGATGGAAGACACAAGCTGAGAGAGATAGAGAGATAGAGAGAGAGAGAGAGAGAGAGAGAGAGAGAGAGAGAGAGAGAAAGAGAGAGAGAGAGAGAGCAAGACTTTGTAGAGGAATTTACATTGGTCACTCACTGTGATCCTGCTCAAACCCAGAGGTGTTGGATGGGACAAAGGTCCGAGAGCTGCTCTGCATGCTGTGGTTATTTCCATGTTCAAACAGGACAAAGGGGATAAACATGTAGTGTTTTCACTAACTTGGTGCCTTGCTATTGTCTAAAATATCTCTCTGTGCTGCAGGGATGTAAATGAAAACAAATACGGTATTTGTATTTGGCTCCGGGCCCCAACTGTCGGGGTTTCCAATGAAATATGCACATGAGAGATCTTTTAAGTCTGCCTCTTGGATAGAAAAGAGGAACTTATCATTCACTAGATTTAAATGCAGTAAAATGTAACTTTAAGTGACAGCCAGCGCATATAATCACCAGAAATACTAACAAAATGCACCATCAGTTTAATCCTTAAATGTGATTCCCAGACACCAAAGCCGTAGTGGTCAGCAGCCATTTTTCCGTCAACCTTCCCAGATTCTTCGTGAAAAAGCTCTTCAGATAATCCCGGTGGATTCCCCATGACTTATTTACCTGACAGCGATAGAGAACCGTCTCCAGCCAACACGCTGAAGAACAGTCAGTGTGTTCTGCTGTGATTCTGCCTAGTGTCTTTATGTCCATAATGTCCTCAGAACAGGCCTTGTTTGCAGTGCTGGTTATTAAAATTACATTTATTGGCCTGCAAGCTTTGCACACAGAGTACAAACAATTGGTTAAGTCTGAAGATATTTCAGAGAGCTAGGTGAATATGGAGAGTGTGTAAAAAAATGCGTTCTTCAGAAAAAACACAAAACCCCAGGAAATCAAATGTGAGGCTGTCCTGGCAGTGTGTTGCCATGTTAAACACGTGTCGGCCTGCGTTCACCTGCACAGGGAAGTTGCACCGTGCACGTTTAACACACGGCCAGTGAAATATGGTTGACAGAAGCCGATGCAGAAGGTCCGAGGGGGGACGGGTCCAGGGGCCCGCTTTGCTCATGATCCATCCATGTTCACAAGTCAACACCTCTCAGAGACACTCAATTCATTAGCAGCTGCGTCACACAGCTCACGGCTTCACAAGTGTTTTTCACAGCCACCTGAAATGATGATCGGACACAAAAATCCACCACCTTTTCTCATTTTCTTTCTTTCTCTGTGTTTTAAATGATCGAACTGAAGTAAAAGAAATTGTAATTATCTGAATGTCATAGATAACCTGACCTGGTGCATTCTATCAATTACGTTAATTAACGTTAATTACATTAATTATTAATAATATTGTATACTGTATATACATATATGTATGTATGTATATATATATATATATATATATATATATATATATGGTACATTCATACAAATGATGAAAACATGTTTGTATTGTACTAACGTATTTTTTACAGGATTAGTTTTTGTTGCTCTGTATTGCTGCAGTATATGATTTTTTTAAAGTAAAAATGTAAAGTGCCTAAAGCAATATAACAAAGATCATTGTTTTCGATTTATTTTTTCTTTGTCACTTTGCTATTAATAATGTTAAGTTAAACCATTTTGATAGTGTTTTTTTAACCTATTCTCAATACATTAATAATAATAATGATAATAATTTTCATACAAATGATAAAAATATAACACAAATATCATAAGAATTATCATTATACATATATATATACTTTTCATACATTATAATTATAAGTATCATAATGTTTTAATTTATGAACATTTTAATACAAGACAGCTTTCTCAGTGTCAAAACCTGAAGTCTATTGGCTGCAAAATGAAAAATAAATATAATAGACACAAACTCTGGTTGAGTCCTGGGTTTGTGAGTATGTTGCCAGGTAAACCAAAATAAGAAGCACTGCATCGATGCCAAGGCCTTTATATCTGAATAAAGACCTTTTGCTGTGATGATGAAACTTAGAATTTGATTGCAGCTTTAAAATCACGGTTCAGTGGCACAGTAAAGATGTGTTTCCTCTGCCAACCAACCACCTGACCTCTGACCTTTGACCTGTCATATGTGCCGCCGACTTGTAGCTTCCTTTGCTGCGGCGGCAGGAGGCGATACAAGATGTTGACTATACTTCGCCAGCAGGTGGCGCATTGCAAAGAAGTCTTGAGAGAGCTCATAGGTATGAGCATATTAGATACACTCGTGCACTAGTGCGTGTGAGTGTGTGAGAATGAGAGCATAATGTAAAATTTCCTTATATATCACACTTTTTTTCTCCTTGTGTCAGCACAAAGTGAAGAATTTCAAGGGATGTGACTGCAGTCTAATTTGCAGCCAGGATTGGTTCTCTTGCCATTTTATTTCCATGCCGGCTTGATCACTAACTCATTTTAAAATCCACTTCCTGGATAAAGAACTGCTCATTAACTTGGCCATACACAGTCACTGATAATATGTCAATTCTCAAATTACTTATTTTCGAATATAACTCAACGATGTAATAACGTATGATTAATAAAATATCCTGATTGATAAAGTGAAATCATTTGTCCTGTTAATGAAATTCTGCATGAGAAATAAATGAGATGTTTTCTAAAATGGTGATACATTTAAGAAATACTCCCCTGTTGTAAATTGTGATTTTATTTGTCGTACTCCTTTTCATTAATAAAAGATTTAAACGCTGACCTGACGTCTTTTCAAAAACACAAAACTGTAATTATCTGTAATCTGATTTATTTTGTAGCCAAAGATGTGAAATTAGAGTCATTTCATGCAGCCTCCTGGGGATCCTTGAAATAATAGATCCTAATGGAAGCAGCTCACTAAAACGGGTCAAAATTGTGTGAACAAATTAATTGAATTAAAATGCAAAATAAAGAAATGTAATATAATAAGTGTTATGTGTTTCTGTGTGCTTAATGTGGAGCTGTGGTGCAAGCATGGAGAGTTCTCAGAAATGCCCAAAGTATTTTTTTGATTACGTTTTGGTTATGAATTAATTAAATGTGGAGAGAAATAAGGCCGGGATATAAGCTCAGAGTCACGGTGCTGCATGTTTTCTAAGATGCCGGCCCAAGTGACAGTAGTCCTCCGAGAGAGCCGTGTCTAACGCTGCATTTGTAATTTGCTTTAGAATAACAGAGAATTCATTGCCATTTATTCCAACTATTACATCCACATTGCACATAAATATAGGAATAAATCAATATGAGTTTAAGTTTACTGCAAAATCTCTGGAGGCTGAATTCCGTTTTATTGGAACATTTTAAAATGGTTCACATAATTATGTACCTATACACTTGCACTCCTTCTCTATTGTGATATCTGTTTATCTGTTTGTGATTTATTTATATGTCTGTCTATGCTATGTTCTGTCTATACAGTCTGTCCATGGGTCTATCTAGAAAAGGAGCTCTAAATCTCAGTGACAGTAACTGCTAAAATAAAGTTTCTTTTAAAAGAAGAGAAGAAGCATAGAGTATGCCTTTATTCATCCCATGACAGGGAAATTTAAAGCTAATGATATTTAAGAGTATACAGATATTTAAAGAAATGTAAACACATACCAGTACATGAATAGAGAATCGTTGACCTGACACATAGATTGAGTGCGTTTGTTATTGTATTGGGGCTCAATGAGGCCGATGACGAAGATGACGGCATACGCAAAATTCAGTGCCTCATCGCATCGACTGGTAACCACAGTGAAACACAACAAATTCGCAACCTGGTTCTAATCACACATCAGTCAAAATAAAAATGCTATTTCTAATCAAAAATAGCCTGAAAACGTGTTTGTGTGAATGTTTATACATGTACACAGTGCAGAGGAACGATGGACTGAGCAGACTTCTGTCTCCTGTCAGTGAACATACAGATCGGACCCCCGGGCAGTAAAGAAGATGAAAATTTAGAGGATGAGAGTGTAAAATATTCCCACTGAAGTGCTTCATTAGTTTCACAATAAATTAGTATGAAACAAGCCACACACACACACACACACACACACATTAAGATAAATTTCATATGTAGTGGGACAAAGAGGTGGAGGGATGATAGAAAGAAGAGTTCTCTCTTTCTTCTCAGGGAAGACAGTAGATGGGAAAGAAGCGGGAGTATACTGTAGAGAGAGGAAAGAGAGAGAAGGAGGGAGGTAGGAAAAGAAGGGAGGGGAGGAAAGGAGGAAGAAGATGGGTCAAAGGTCACTCTCATTTTTTATCCATTACTGCTCAGGGTCACATTCTGGGTCATGGCTGTTTGTGTGTGTGTGTGTGTGTGTGTGTGTGTGTGTGTGTGTGTGTGTGTGTGTGTGTGTGTGTGTGTGTGTGCGTGTGTGTGTGTGTGTGTGTGGCTGTGTGTGCGCACGGGCATGCACGTGAATGTGCATGCACGCATGTGTGTATGAATGTGTCTGTGCATGTCTCAACCAGATTAGATCCACTCAAGCAAAAATGTGAAATAAGTGTCTCCACAACTCCTCTATTTTTTCCCTTAACCAAAAATAGCTCAAAGACCCACTATTGTATGTGTGTGTGTATGTGTGTGTGTGTGAGAGAGAGAGAGAGAGTGAGTGTGTGTACAAGGAAAGAGCAAAATAGACAGGAGTGAGGAGCGGAAAAACAAAATGAATGCAGCAATAAAGCAGGCTACTAACAAGAAAGAGGTGGAGAGGAAGAGGAGGAGAAGCTGATACGAGGGGGGGAAAGGGAGAGCAGAAAGACGAGAAGAAGAGGGAGAAGTCGGCGCGGAGAAGCAGACGGCAGGAGGAGGCGTTTGTATTTGACCGTGGGTTGACCTCCTCCCTGTCACCCTCTCACCTCTCCTTCACCTCCCTCCCTCCATCCTTCATCCTGGACAGAGGAGGCCCTGCGTGTGCACAGGCACGCAGACGCGCGCACAGGCACACACACACACACACACACACACGGTGACTTGTCCTGGCAGTGACCTCTGCTCTGCTCAGCAGGAATGCTGAAGGAGAGGATGAGTGAACGACTGGGCTGCACACACAAACACAAAGGAGACATACCATACACAGACAGAGACAGAGACGGAGACAAAGACACACATGCACGCACACATCCACTCACACGTAGTAGACCCGGTTGTAAGACTTGGAAGCTTAAAATAGAATAACAGTTAAAAAAAAAAAAAGAAGAGGAGCTCTGATTTCCCTGTCATCACCCTCTGTGTGAGAGGGAGGTTATGGATGAGGAGCACGGAGAGCCAGAAGTTTCATATTCACTTGCTAAAGGAAGACAAAACACACACACACACACTCAAACACACACACACACACACACACACACACACACACACACACCTACACCACATGCACATACAGGATGATATATGGATAGTAATCCATGGTGAGACCTGTGTATACACACGCATACAATCAAAGGCATGAGACGGGCACACACATGCGCACACACACACACACCTACACACGCACACGCACATACCCACACACACACGTCGGGGTGTTTATGTGGTGCAGATGTTGGACAGGAAACGAGCTGTGTTCAGGGACACAAACACATCTGACACATGAAACACGCGGCCAGTTGAGTAGAGTTCAATAGAGTCCTAGTTGACTGCTGCTACAGTGGGACGGGGCGCACACCTCTGCAGACGTACACACGCCGGGCCGCGCGCTCCGATAAGTCACGAGGGAGTCAGGGGTCAGGAATCAACTCCGGGCCACTCCGCTGCTCGGCAGTCACATGCAGGGCAAAGGTCTGCCGGAGGTCACGTACTGTCAGAGAGTTAAGTAGCTGAGATGTGTCAAAGCATTATGCAGCTTTGTGAGCATGATCCCTCTTCAGCTCAACTCGGCCCTCGTGCTAATAACTCATACTAACCACAGCCCGAGGAGAAGGAATCAAATATGAAGAAAAAAAAGAAAACAATAAAATGATGTGGTGTTTCAGCAGTTTTTCTGGTGGCTTAAGTTAACACAGCACGGAAGGAAAGAGAGGAAAAGCATTTGTTACATCCAGAATGAGAATATGGAGGCTTGAAGAACCTTTATGTAATACAGAGTCTGATTTTGTGAGTCGCTTGGCTGTGATTTTGACTGAGCATATGCAGCGCCATTTAAGGTGGCTGATTCAACTGTGCTGGATTCAGCTGATTCAACACTGTATTAATGGACAGCACTGCAGAAGGTACAGAGTCTGTGTGGCGTTTGCATGTTTTCTACGTGTAGGTATTCTCCACATGCTCTGGCTTCCTTCCACAATCCAAAAACATCTTCATATTGATTTGACTGATGATGAGGTTTGAGTCCTGAGAGAAAACAGTTCGTTCTACAGCATGGGTACAATGGATGGATGGATGAATGAGCATCCTTCCATGAGATACTGATCTCAGTATTACTCCCAATGCTCTGCCAGCAGTGTGAGGAAGGCTATTGCTCCTGAATAAAGAGATCTGCCTTGCATGGAGGCATCCATGTGAAGAAGATCCAAGAAGAAGGTGACGGTGAAGATAGACAGTAAACTCTCAAGAGGGCATTTACCAGTTACTGTTGACACAAAGGCAAACAGCAAGTGGGGCAGCTGGTAGACTAGTTACAGTACAAGGCAGTATGTGTCAGTGTGTCCTTGTTGATTTTTAGCAGTACTTTGCACAGTCTCTGGAATTAGTACCAAATGTGGCTTTACAAGCTTCACAAGGCTTCCCAAGGGCAGTTTTGAGTATCATCCTATGAGATGTCACTGTGAGTCAACAATGATGAGAACTGCATTGGAAAAATATCCAGGCTTGAGGAACCTTCACAAAGCTCGTCTATATTGGTGCTTATGTGGTGTAGCCCTTTTAACTCTGGACAGTATGGCTGCACCCAACAAAACCTATAGAACTGCTTTATATTCTTCTCGATTAGATAAGTCTGGTACCTGGTATGCAGTGCTGGTTAAAGACTTGGGTTTCACCAAACCATAAATGCTCTTCTTTCCGCTGTAGGACTGAATTCTATAATCCTTGT
Organism: Karalla daura; assembly: GCA_029224185.1. Taxonomy (NCBI): domain Eukaryota; kingdom Metazoa; phylum Chordata; class Actinopteri; order Chaetodontiformes; family Leiognathidae; genus Karalla; species Karalla daura. The sequence continues at coordinate 16,772,148 of CM055203.1, read as the reverse complement.
GTTCATTTTAGTCTGCATAATTTTTCTGCCTATTATCATCATAATATCTATGATCAGATCTATAGGGATGCCACAGCATGCATCTGCAGCTGAAGCAGAGCTGCTCACAGCATCGTAGACGCGGGGCTGCTTGGAATGAAAATCCGGCCGTATAGCTGTTTTCACGCTAATGCTGCCCCTGTCTATTCATCACTTTTATCATCCCTTCCTCCTCTTCTTCCTCTTCCCCTGATCCTCTTACTCAGTCATACGTCCACTTTTTTCACTTTTTCATCTCGTCTCATGCCCTTCTTCTAACACTCTCCGCGCTTATTTTCCTATCTCCGCCAAAGTCGATTTATCATCGTGTTTTCAAACTCCTCCTCCTCTCTTTTATCCCCAGCTCATTTTTCACCCCTTTCCTCTTCCACTTAATTTTTTTTTCACAAGGATTATCTCTCCATTTTCTGTCTGCTCCCTTCACCTCTTCTTGCAGGCTTATTCTCTCTTATCCTTTTTTTTATTTTACCATTGCTCTCCTTCTCCTGTCCTCCCTACTCCCTGACTCCTCCACCTGCATCAACTCTCATCTTTCTTCTTCCTCTTGATCCTCTACAGTCTGCCCCTCCTTTTTGTTATCATTGTCTCTGTGCCCCTTTTACATCATATAAATGTTTGAGGCGCTCACTCCATTCTCAGGGGTTCCTATCGGCTTCTCACCTTGTATCCCAACACAAAACAACGTTTGGCTGGAAGAAAATATCATTTTTCAGCGACACATGCTCTGCCTCAACTGTTTGTGATTAATGGAGTTTTCTGGAGTTGCTAAATTGAGCACTGACTGCTGCTGTAGCTGACCTTTATCTGACTCGGCTCGGGACCAGACTGGAGTTGATTTTATGGGGAAGAGTTTTCATCTGGAGGGCGATGCTGAGAAGAGAACAATTAGACATGGACTATATAGGTTGTACTGCCAGGTTGGGTTAAGGTCCAAGGGTGCTCCCCTGTCTTCTCCAGCTTCTTCACACAGTCCCAAAACATGCATGTTTGGTTTGGTTAAAAATCACCAATGGGTGTGATTGTCTGGATCCTGGGAAGGACTGTTCCTCGCCTTCTCCAAGCACCCTCGACACTGGTTGGGTCAAGAAATTCAGTGAATGAATGAATGAAATGCTGGAATAATGAAAGTGCTGAAATGCAAAAATATGAAGCAAGTTTAGAAATAATCCTCTCCATATCTGTATGAAGCGTATTCTTTAGCATTGAGTGTAACTGACAGCAGATTTCATCCCTGATTTTCTCTGGTGTGTTTTAAGAGTTCACAGTGTGAAATGCAGCTTACTACTGAATCAGAAAGATTATAAAAAATATAGCTGTGATATCAACAGTGGTGGTTTTAAGTCAACTGCGCCACACTGTAAAACTGTAAAAGTTTCAAGGTACAGTTAATTTTTAAGATCTTTTTTTGTAATTGTAAGTGGTTTTCGGTGGGAATTGTGTTATTGTTATTGTTGGGGTGTTTCTATCTCTTATGATGGATGTTGCCAATATAAAATGAAAAGCTTTATAACATGCTTTGTATTATATCACATCATAATATCAGACTCAGATGTTGCAGCATGTGCGTGTTGTGTTTAGACGTGAACATGTTGTGCTCAAATTTAGATTTAGAATATTTTTTGATATGAAAGTATTCATAAGTGCAGGTTTGTGTGTGTGTGTCTGTGTTTATAGGAAGTCTTACACCGTTTTAAATGAATCATTGCACATGATATGAGAAGCAACATTTGTGTGACTGCGTGTATCTGAATGTGTATTGCTGTATGTGTGTATGTGTGTGTATACGTGTGTGAGTGTGTTACCATGGCTACCCTAGTGCCATATATTTCCCTACCAAAGCAGCAGGGAGCCTCAGACTGCCATCCATCTCTCTCTGCTGCCTCTCAGTGTACGTGTGAGTGTGTGTGAGTGTGTGTGAGTGCGCCTGACCTTCTGATGAACCAGCCTCCGATTGCTCCGCCATCATCCCTCTGCGGTATACACACACACACACACACACACACACACACACACACACACACACACACATATGCACACGCTCAGACACACATGCACACAGACACATGTGGACGTGTACGTGCTATAAAACATACAGTATGCATGAACATGACGACACACAGACACACATACACACAGAGCGGAGTGAAGGTGATGTGTGTTTAATGGGATCCAGTTCTTTTTAATCTGCTGCCTGCTGCACAGATGGAAGGAGCAGGAACAGAGGGTGTGAGTGCCACAACAAAAGAAAGAAAGAAAGAAAGAAAGAAAGAAAGAAAGAAAGAAAGAAAGAAAGAAAGAAAGAAAGAAAGAAAGAAAGAAAGAAAGAAAGAAAGAAAGAAAGAAAGAAAGAAAGAAAGAAAGAAAGAAAGAAAGAAAGAAAGAAAGAAGGAAATTTGGAGATGTTGAGGTGAGGCTAAATGAGGGCAGCCCTGAACAAAATGAAAACAGAGAGAAAGAGCAGACGAATATATGATAAAGACTATATGTCAGTACCAGCCGTTTATTGCCCACAGGCAGCGAGCTGAACTTTTCAACTCGCTCTTTCTTCTCTCTGGCTCTCTCAGCGCTAGGCCCTGCTTAAATGTGGAATGTATGTAGAGACAGAAAGAGATGGCCTCGGTACATCACCCGGAGGTTTCTAAGAGCTCGGAGTTCAGCTTTGCCGACCCACCATCATGTTCCGTATTTATCATTTTGTCAGTGGCCCTGGTGAGTGATTGAAATGTATGTGATTTTGAAGTTGGGTTTCTTATTTTTTGTCAAGTTTACCCAGTTCGAAATAAAAACCAGGAGTCTTTGCTGGTTGCATGTTTTGAATCCACAAAGCTATAGGAATTTGCTGGACCAGCAAATAAATTATCACCCAGAAAAATATCCCGCAGATTCTAAAAAGAGATGTAAACAAGTCATGTGGTGCTCCTGAACTTCACACCAGCCTTCCACTGCTACATCAGATAAATATCTCACAACATAGCCCTTCTGACCTTTATTCCTAATAAATAAATCCACATAAGTCACAATTTGTGTGGTCGAGAAGTTCTAGACAGACAGACGTCTCTGGACTGGAACCAGAGAAAAGAAATCTGCATCAGAACTTGATGACACACCTGGACTAGTGCTGTGCTAATACCAAGCTAACTCCAAGCTAATCAAGAGACCACCAAAGACAGACATCAAAGTTTTCTCTGCCTGTCACGCTGTTTGAACAAGGAGAAGTGGAAAGTCTGTCAACAACATTATTGCCGGCTTTTAAAAAGCTTGTCAGCAAACTTCCCGTTAGCACCAGCAATGACAATTTAAGCTAACGTTAAGCAATGTTATAGACCTGTTCAGCGTAGGTTACCTAAAAAGTTACATAATGTTAATGAAGGCTGTAATTAGCATTTTAGTCATTGTTCTGTCTTAATTTTGGTGATAGTAACACAAATGTAATACCAACATAATGCAACACATTACAGTTCAAAGTAACAGATTACCCATCCATGATCTCGACCAGTTTGAACCAAGTGGTACTCCAGCATCTGCTGGTACCTATTTCCCGGCTCACATAGCACGAAGGCTGTGAATTCAGCCTGGGCAAGTAATAGATAATGTATTACATTACATAGAAGAAACTTGCCCAACACTTTGGCATATGTGCACTGTTGCCTTGGCTACTGTGACTTAGTGCTCACAGCAGGAAGTGAACTACTGCCTGAAAAAGTCTGAATCTGGTGATAATGAGCCGGTCGGAGGCACAAATAACTTGCAAACCATAACTGACAAATATATGATTGACTTCATGGTAATGTACAATCCACAAACAGGTGGTTAAATCTGTCAATCAGGGCAGAGAGGCGGGCTATCCTGTGACTTATATTTCCAATAAAGAATCCATAAAATTAAATTGATCTTTGAATTAGCAGACAGACTGAGGTAATGGTGATTAGTGTGTTCAGCATGGCAGAGCTAATTAGAGCAACAGCTGGTGCATACGTGTGTGCGTGTGTGTGCGTGTGTGTGTATGTGTGTGTGTGTGTGTGTGTGTGTGTGTGTCAGAGTGTAGATTGATGCTTTCTGGTCTTACACTTCAATTTCCTTCTCATCCTGACATGTCAGAGACAATAAATTAGTGACACACACACCCACTCACACACACACACACACACATGCATAGGTGGCACACAATCAGTGCATCAAGCTTTATATTTTACGACCCTGGTGTGCGCGTTTGTCCGTGTGTGCATGTGTGTTTTGGTTGCTGTAATTATTTTCCTATTCTACTTTACAGCATCCTGTGCGGTGGAATTATAGCTGTAAAATATCATTCCTGTAACTTCATCACTGAATGTGTTTAATCTCAGAGCATTCTTACATTTCACGGCGACTAATAAACAAGCTCACACAGTACTTCATGCTAACTGAGTTAACGGAGTTTGGTTTAGTGTTTTATAATATTTGTGTCTGTGCTGCACCATGGCATCCAAACACACACACACACACACAAAATAATGCAATTACAAATGCCATAAAAATAAAAGCATGTTCAGCATCTAAATATTTGAAAAGATCCTAGGAGAGCAAATAAATATCAGCTTTCCTCCTCTCAAACCACTTTATTGTATTTATTTCTTTCATTTGCTCTTGGTCCTATATCTAACGGTCATGCGGATGCCTGGCAAAAAATCATTGCACAGACAGAAAGACGCACAATAAATCGGATGGTGGCTGATATTCACGGTCTGTCTCCTCATTCTTACCTATGAACACGCAGCACATCACAGAATCAGTGTGTTCGGGTGTATTGATGGAGTCAGCTCAAGAGTTTGTCCCTGCCGATATTTACTTGTCCCTCTCCATCACTGTGTGAGCGCGTGTGTGGAACCATGTGTGTGTTGGGCCAGTGTCCATTAAATCCAATTAGCTTCCCTGTCCTGTCATTCCTACACAGTGTGCTCTGGATGGTAATAACTTTGCGTTGTGTGTGTGTGTGTGTGTGTGTGTGTGTGTGTGTGTGTGTGTGTGTGTGTGTGTGTGTGTGTGTGTGTGTGTGTGTGTGTGTTTGTGTTGGTTGTCAGTGGGCTGATCCCCGCAGCCACTTAAGAGAACTAATTGATGTTTATGGCGGTAATAGTCTTGTGTAATTGTTACGACTCCCGCAGCAGGTACCAAAGCAGAAATTATATCCTCAAAGTTAAAGGTGAAGTTCAGCAGTGATGAGGAGGAGGTGGAGCACGAGGCCCAGGCCTCAGCACAGGGTCCACATGTCTGTAGCAGAGCCAGAGTCTGTTCCTGTGTCTGGGGGACACACACTGGACGTATAGTGGTTTTATACTGAAGCAAAAAAAAATGTATGTGTTGGGTTGGAGCCAATTCTTACTATCAAAGAGAAAACAACCAGAGAAGGAGAGAGAAAGTGTGTGTGGCCTCTCTCTCTCTCTCTCTCTCTCTCTCCCTCTCTCTCTCTCTCTCTCTCTCTGTCCCTCTCTCTCTCTCTCTCTCTCTCTCTCGCCATCTAGTCTGCAGCTTGTCCATCACTAACCCCCTTAAAACAGACCACACACACATGAGCAAGCTGCCCTGTGCTGAAACAATATAAAGTGTATGAGAGAGTGAGGAAATGTGTGCGCTCCTCTGTGACTCCTCCGTCACCCCTATGGCCGTCTCCATGGCGACCAGCGAGGTCAGCCGGACAGGGGTCAACCACAGGTCGGCAGACTGACCGCGGCCTCTCTCTTCCTCTCTCTCTCTTCCTCTCTGTTCTCTGGCTTTCTCTCATTCTGTATCTCACTTAAGACTTCGAGTGTCTTCCTTTCTCTCACTCAGGCGCACACACCAGCCCAGTCGAGAGGTCGCAAAGGTCAGCCCGACATCACTTTGAGCTCTCTCTCACTCTTTCTCTCGACCGCACAGGCTGATATTGGGCAGGATGAAAGAGGAATGGGTACATTAAAACATATTACGGCAATTATGATGATTAGTATTAGTTTCGGTGGTATGTATTGTGTGGCCACATGGTGCTCAGTGGAGCAGTGCCTCTGCAAGGTCGCCTGTTTGTGCTCCAGATCAATTCAGCATGGTGTTTGCGTCCTCATCCCTTAAAAATCCCATGTGAGTTCTCTTCCCCCACAGGCCCAAAACATGCAAGTTTAGGTTTATCATTGACTGTAAATGGCCCATGGGTGTGAACACTGGAGATTGGTACTAGATGATAGATAGTTGGATGGATGATGTTCTTCTCAATGTGCAAAAATAGTACATCCAAAGAATCAAACATGGGAAAGGTAATAAGAAATAATGTCTTTCTTCAACAACAGTATTACACACTGTTCAGCTAAAACATCTTGAACTGTAGGCACATAAATTGAGTGTGCCAAGCTCAGCCAGCAACTTTTGGTGTCTCATCTCTTTCACGTCAAAGAGAATAACTTTGAAACAGGTTTTCCTGTTTCTTTGTTAGAACGCTATGGAAATATTGTCACATAATTGTACTCTGATAATAGAGATGCTCTCACCTTGGGCTAAATGTAATGAAGTCTCTTTTCTTGCTTTCTTCTTGCAGCAAAGTCAGCAACAAAAGCAAGGTAAATTAATCTCTGAAGTCTACACTCTCTTACAAGTCCGAAGTCATTATATTTCAATTTGGATTTATTTGTATTTTTTCTTATTTTCTCTGAGTACCTTTACATTTCCTGATATTCTGTTGGAAAAGAGCCTTTAATTCAACCCCCAGAAACTGGCAGGAGAAATCCTCAATCTTAAAACTTCAATCAACCCAGATGCATACATTTTGATATATGCAGATATGCAGACTTCAATCTGGGGAATACAGCTGAGTCTTTCACTGTTGTTTATGTGAATGCACCACCAGCATTAACAGTGCACTGAACATGGGATATTTAGATGAGATGTGCAAACGATCAAGTATAGATCACAAAGCCCTATCTTTTGATAGGATCTAACCCCACTATATTACGTAAGCACAAATTCTTCCAGGACCAGCTCTTGGTTTCACATAATTTTGTTGTTCTTGGAGAAAGTATAGCATTGGAATGCCCACTAGATGTTGCTGCGTCACAGCAAACATCCACATGGATCAGACAGCATCAACATATATTTTCTGTTGGCAGCCGAGACCCTGCACGCTCAACCTGTAACAACATCAGATGTCAAACACAAATGAGCAACATTGTCTGTTTGTGCATGTGCAGCACATTTAAATGTTACAGGTCTTTTTTTTTCTTTTCTTAAACTGTTATGCACCATTACACTGACTCACCGCAGCAACACACCTTCTGATATGAGCCATCACTTGCCATGCTGACATGCTGTTGATATTCAAAACCTCTGCTTTGCATGTCAGGGCCCATCAGTTGACCCGTAAATACAGCCCTATTCAAAACAAGAGACGAACGCGTCGGCGCTCTCTGGGCTTCACGCCGTCCACTAAATATAAACTGCGAATGCAAACTAATGTTATTGTTGAGGTCCACTGGCTCACAGGGAGGAAACACTGAGCTGAAATCTGAGATGGCGGACAATAACAGCAGGCCATAGTGATTATGCTAATCTCTGATTTACACTTGAGCTTCAGGTTTCATGAATGTATCACCTTGTCTTTATTATGGGCCCTGCAACAGAGGAGTTCTCAAAGCACACGTAGGATGTCTCCAAAAACATCTTTATACATCTATACACACTAATAGAGCTTCTCTGTTATCCTTGCATCTTTAGCTGGGATTCAGAGTTTACAAACACATTGCGCAACTTTGGTTTCACCTTTGAGAAAAGTTTCATGTTCTTCTGGATTTATGGGTGTCACATGATGCAGCGTGTCGTTTTCAACCACATCGAAGGTGCTACTGTCGCTTGTCGCTGCTTGTCACAGGTGATCATGATAACTATTACATAAAGGATCTCTCTGGGGAGTTTGGTCACTTAATGCATTGGAAGCAGTTAGTGTGATTCATACTGTAGTTTGGTTTTCAGGCATCAAGAGAACTGTGGCAATAGCACAATCATGGAGTGTAACATTTTTTTATGTGCTTTTCGGCAAAAACAAAACACGACGCGTGATTTCAGCTGACGACCACAACAACACATGGCCGGTCACGTGGCTGTGGCCATTTTGCAGCTGCTGCGGTGAAGGCAACAGAGGAGGCCGGCTGTGTGGAAAATGTGTGGAATGTGTGGAAACGTCTGAACGTGAATGAGCGTTCTGTTTGGTCAATCTTCTCTCTACAGACAGGGGATATCAAAAAAAAAGAGAAGGTCTTTGTTCCTTTTATGCACCAGCAACACGGATCACACACATGTCGGCACCTCATATTCCCACAGTTTGTCATCGGGCAGCTTGTGCAGGCCGAGCCTGTTTATGTGAGAGCACGGCCGGCAGCTGCACACAGAGGCAAAGACAACTCCAGCTCCATTCAAATAAGTGTTTCTTCAGCAGTCCAAACAGCGCGCAGGCTGTTTGGACTGACGAGTCAAATCAGCAGGCAGCACGTTTGCATCTGGCATGCATTGTCCAGTTTGCATGGCACTCAGTAAACAGTCGAGGCGTTCTGCACTGTGTCAGAGGGCCTGTGAGTGTGAAGCTGTGTGTGTGTGTGTGTGTGTGTGTGTGTGTGTGTGTGTGTGTGTGTGTGTGTGTGTGTGTGTGTGTGTGTTTGTGTATGTCAGACAGGACAGGACATTGTCCTGGATCAGGAGAAAAGTCCCATGTAGTCCCAATAGAATGTATGTGTTTACATTGCAGATGTTTATGCTAGTGGGGGTCTTCAGCGAGCCTCTCAAATTGTGAGCAGAGGCCTGATGAAGATCATGCAGTGTCCAGTCTGTCACATCTGGCACATCTCAGGCCTCCAATCTGAGCGCCATTATTATCATCATCATCACTGAATCTGGAAAGGTTTCCACACCAAGGTGAATTTCAGTGGGCTAATTTGAAAGACATTGGACCCATTATGACTGCTAATATGGTGTCAGCATGTTCTGTGATCGCTGTTAAATGAATAATTTGATTTAACTGTCAACATATGTTTGTTATAAAACACTTAACCGCAGTTAAGCGACTATGTAATGCATAAGCCAATTGAAAAACCACGGCATTTGGTCTGGGCTTTGCATCTGTAATGATTTCACCCAACACCATTTCATCTGTCTTGTTCCAGAGCATCAAAAACGTGAGATCGTCACACCCCTCAGCATCTCTGCAGCAATATTAGGCACCTCCGTCTCTCTGACAAAGCCTTCTTACAATCGAAACCGACATGATGGGATTTCAACTGGAGGGGAAAACCATCGACGTGTCTCATGCGAACAATGAGTACCTTCTGCATGTGCACATGGTGAATATGACCTCTTGCCAGAACAAAACCGCATAAACAAAGAGAAGGAGGAGAACGAAATAGTAGGAGGACTGTGACCATCGCCACTCAGAGGCAGAGGGTGAAACTTCTACAGATGCCCAGGCTCTCTGACCGGTCTCCCTTTGTCTCCACTCTGCATTGTCATTTAAGATATCTGCCTTCTCGCGTTGGCCTTCATATTGGATCAAGAGATCAGATCGTGTGTTTTCCTGGATGGAGGAGGAAACAGAGGTGAAATGGAGACAAAGGGCATGAGGGAGAGGAGGAAAAGGAGAAGATGAAGACCAAGGAGATGGAGGAGGTGTGACGTGGAGTACACGGTCAGGTCAAACGCTGCATTTTCGGGTGAAACTAAGTTCACATTACCATACAGCTCAGTGTGTGTGTGTGTGTGTGTGTGTGTGTGTGTGTGGGTATGTGTCTCGTCTCCACTGGGGCGGGTGACACCAAATTTGTAACCAAGCGACGCCAACAGATGGAGCTGCTATTGAAGAACTGCGCGTGCGCACGCACGCGCACACACACACACACACACAAACACAAACACAAACACACACACACACACACACACATGCACACACACATATATGAATGCACAAAGATACACACACATACACACACAGACAAATGCATGCTCGGGACTCATTATGACAATAAAGTGTGCAAACACCAAGACTGGCAACCTCCTGGGGTTAGATTGTGTATACACACATGCACACACACAAACACACACACACACACATATCAAAACCAATTTCAGCTGAAACCTCTGCATGTGTTCTTATGCTGACTAAATACACACATACACACACACACACTGTAGATTGTTTCCCATTAGTTAACTACCTGATTACAGACTAGAGTTACAAAGTGTGTGTGCGTGTGCGTGTGTGTGTGTGTGTGTGTGAACAGAAATTGAACCCTTGAACTGTGTTTAACCCTCTCTCTCCCTCAGTTGTTCTCTCCATCCTTCATCTGGCCTTTATTGTTGCTTTCCTCTTCCCTCTCTCTCTCTTCCTGTTTCTGACACCTTCATTTGTTTTCCTCTGTCTCCTTTCCTCTCTCTCTCTCTCTCTCTCTCTCTCTCCCCCCTCTCTCTCCCACTCTCCGTCTGTCTGTCTCTCTCAGCGGGACATAAACTGGTTTCAGGTGCTTCGAGATCACAGCTACATTTAGTGGGTACACTGCTGCGTGCGCACAAGGTTACTGCAAAGTAGAGGTCAGTATGTAACTGCATGTACACACGCACCCACTTAGTGTAGAACGATTCATTATTATTAGATTTAAATCATATTTGTTGATCACGCCATATAGTGCTTGCATATTCGATTACCATGAAACATGCATTAGGTGCTATTAAGTATTAAAGCATTGAACATCTTCAATTAATGCAATGCCTGAAGCAGGGTACCATGATGTGCACTGAAGGTGAAAGAGCATAACTTTAAAACAACAGCATATGAAAACATTTGTATGTGTTGAACTAATTCATGAAAACTGGATGGTTTTAACACTAGTGAGAAATAAAATGTGCATCAATGAGTACTGTTACCGTGGCTGTAATCATTGTCACAAAAAAAGCAAATAAAAAGATCATCTACTACTCATAATAATGATAATAACATGAAGAAAAAGGACATGACTGAATGTGAAACAGCTACATTTTATTATGGCATTATTTGTTTTAGAACAAATGTGAGTGGTTCAGTGTTAAAAAAGAAATAGTTGGAATCTTGTCATTAAAAAACAACTAATTATCCCAAAGAGCATTAAACACATTCATATTTATCAAGATTCAAATGAATTTATTATTTTTGTTTTGTTTTACTTCTGATTCAAACGATACCTGCTCTCCAGAGAAATCAAAACATACTACAATATTAACAAAAACAACAAAATGACATTAGTGCTAATAATGCTACTACTATCAATAATAGTAGAAGTAGGCAATGAAAATAATAATAATAGTAATAATAATGATAAAAACAATAATAATGATCATGTGATAATTATGGTTTCATATTACATAGGTAGGGTTGTTATTATTTATGTTATATATGTTTGATACACTATTATATTTAACATTATAGTTCAATACAGATTCCTTATTAATGTCATTTTAACATTTGACCTAAACAAGCTTTATAAAGCCTATTTATCCACCACAGTCTATATGCTTATTATCAATAATATAATTACACTCATATAATGGCAGTGTGGCTATTTTATTTAGTTACATTTAGCGAGAATAATAAAACATTTCAAATTTTCTTTTGTATTTTCTTATAACGTGTCATGTGATCCATTTCACCCCGCACATGACAACGCTGTGCATGGTGCGTAGACTCTCTGAAGCCCATTTATTCACTCATAACATCTGCACTCTCTCTCGTCCTGCAGCTGGACTGAGTTCAGTCACAGAAATCATCTTTGAACATTTTGTTTTTCCACTGCCGATGCAAGCTGCTGCCGCCGAAGCCAGAAGCCTCACGCTGCATCACTTCTACATCTGATCTGTGTGTGACCGTCTATGTGTCTACTGAAATTTGGGAAGAGGAGAGCACCACACACACACACACACACACACACACACAGAGTGAACATGCTATGACCCCCTGAACTGAACTTGAACCATGCACTGGGTCACCAGGGGGACAACAGGGGTACAACCCCCTCCACGCCCTTTGCATTTGTGGCAAAGAAACACACACGTCATCTGTATCTCCACATGGTGTGGTTGTGTCTATGTGTGTGTGTGTGTAAAACACATTGTTGCTATCGTTATTAAAGCACACCTGTCCATGAGCGCGTGTGAAAACTCTGTCCCACATTATTCAGCGAGAAGGCCGCAGCCGCTATTGAAGAGGCCGAGGTCGTGTCCTCGCTGCCGTTTCCCCGCATTTCGTTGAGCTTAAACGGCAGAGTGTGACTCTGATCTCGTTCAGGTTTCGGGATATTTACTCCTGTGAAGGAATATTTGAACTAGAAAGCAATGACTGAAAGGGAAATCGTGAATTAATATAGATAAATAATGTTGTTCCTTGGATTACAATTTTGTCTTTGTGAGGAGGATTGAACTCCAAAAAATGGAATATTTTCTTATTACATTCTCATTAAAACTAAAATAAACAGCATCACCCTAAAGTTATTTTACGGTATTGGAGAATTATTAATGTGAGATTATGTGAATTGGTCCGGGGAGAATGGGCGTCTCTGACGTTGAATAGTCTGATTCAGACCGAGGGAGGCGTCCCTTCATCGGTAGATGTTCCTTTAGCGGTAATGTTGTCGAACTGTATGAAAAACTCAATGTCGTGTAAATAACAAACAAAGCTACTTTTTTATATGTGAGGAAGTGTTGTAATGTGTTTTTAAAAGCACATTTTAGTTCTTATTTGGCCTTTTCCATCAGGAGTCTGTTCCTGCTTCAATTCTGAATTTACTCATATCACTATTATTCCCTTTAATTTGATGAAGTGATTCTGTCTTTCCTCATGGGACCTGTAATATGATATAATATTATATATTGTCTTCTCTACATTATTTTCTCATTTTTCTTATTTATTGATTATTTTTCTCCATTTGGTCAAATTAACATATTAAAAATGTGCATCAGTTTTATTTAGTGCCTGGATTTTTCCAGTGTGTCCTAGGGAACGGATGTGATTATTGTCTAATAAAAGTATTCTCCAAACATATCTGTGCTCTGCTCTACTTCATTCAGTTCTGCGGCATTTCCTAGATTTCCTCTTTTCCTATTATTCGACCTCCTATCTCTCTCTCTCACCCACACACCTGCCTGCCCATTCAAACACAGCCGCACAAACACTGACGCACACATTCATGCATACTTGCCGTCCATTTGTCTCCGCGGTTTAAATAGGAAGTGATCAGTCATTGGCTGAGGGGAAGAGACGGTGAACTCCCGCCGAACTCCCCCGTGACCTCTGAGCGGAGGAGAGTGGAAAAGGCACGAGAGGAGGTGAAGGGATGTCAAACAAAAAGGCTGGAGGAGAAACAGCCAAGAAATGAGAAAAAGGGAAGAGGGAAGGCGAGGGAGGGAGGACAAGAGGAAAGGGAAGGGAGCGGTGGCAAACCATGTAAAGAAAGGGGGTTTGCGGCACAACGATATGGGTAATGTGTAGCAACGTTCGCTCACGGAGCTTCTTCACAAAACCGGAAAGGAACAGAGTGAAGCAGAAAATGGGGGAAGAACAAAGGCCGAGGAGGGTGGCATCGAGGAGGTGGCGGAGATAGAGCTCAAACACCAGGGGGCAGTGTTGGGACGAGCTAGAGGGCACTGAGAGAGGGGGAGGGGGGGGTCCGGTGGGAGGAGCCTCGAGTTCCACTCTCTCTCTAAAGAATGACGCAGGTCTGAGATTAAAGTGAAAAAGAAAAAAAAGCAGAGCGCGATCCCATTGGTCGAGCCGTTTGGCGATCATGTGGCGTCAGGACGGCGAGGGGAGGGGCATCGCGTTATAAAGCGGTCATGACGCGCATGCACCCTCTCTCCCTTAATCCTGTCGAAGAGGCACCGCCCTATTGGCTAATTCACGCGCACATACCCTCATGTCACACTTATGTACATACAGCTATACAAATACACTCAACCGTGGCAACACACACACACACTAACACAGTCATAGAAATACACACTTTGCCCTTTGTGCACTGTGTGTGCATGGATGTGCTTGCAAGTGCAAGAAACAATGAGGGAATGGAGGTTATTTTTCTTTCGTTTGATTCCAAGCCCTCAGGAAAGTGACTGGCAAGGCCTATTCATGAGTGCACAAGTGCTGTTTATTTGTGTGTGTGTGTTAACGCTACCTGACAGTTTATACTAGAGCAGATAAAAAAATAAACAAGACATGAACACCACCTTGTTGCATCGTCGCCATGGTTATGGTCTGAGCCAAACTGATCACAGTGTGAAAAGGTCAAAACTCCCCATGATCCACCTGACCACACACACACACACACACCAACAGTTGATTGTCTGTTGGTCCGCAGGGCACCCCGCCCGGGCTCCGTTCCCGCCCCGGGGCTGAGGGTGTGGTCATGAGTCATCAAAACGTGATCAAAGGGCCGAGGAGGCCGTGAGCTCACAGGTGTGGAGGTCACAGGTCGAGGAACAGTGACCGGGCAGGAAACGCCAGGGAGGATGTGGGCTCGGATCAAAGAAAGGCTGCTCACGCGCTGGCGGTGCCCGGCTGGGAGACTCCACCCACTTGGTGATAAGATGACCTCTGATTGGACCGCAGGTCAGAGTGGGCGTAGCAGCTGCCTGACAAGCAGAAGCTTCGGATGAAAGATCGTCTTCTCTGATGTCATACGGAGGCCACAGAGGGGGTGACCGTGGGGTCACAACAGGGTCCCGATGATGTCACAGTAAAGTCACTGCGGGGTCAAGGTGAAGTCACAGCCACAGGCTCAAATCATTCCTGTGGATAATTTGAGACAAAATGTTGCCATTTTCTGTGTTTGTCAAACACAATCGGTGGCTATTGTTGTACCTATTGTGCCTTTCAACCTACTGGAGACCAAGAATAAATGGGAATAATTTGTCTTGAGCAATAGCACAAAAATAGCCCCGGCCCAAAACGTGTAACTGAATATGAATACAGTGCTCGGATAAGAACAGGGTGTACCAGACATACAAACCATGAATCTGAAATTTTCCCACTCGTCACCGTGGGACTCTACATTCAGACCCCCAACGAGCTTCATGTTCTCTCGTCATACATCAGATCACTTTGCAGTAACCGATCACCTCGAGGTGCATGCCAAACACAAAACAGGCATGTTCAAATATTTATCAGTGCTGTTCTCATTTTACGTTTCAAGACAATTAAAACAGTGTTATTTTCATGCGGTCCTATTCCCATTACAAACTTCATTTAGGGCTAAAAACTACAGGATAATGATGATAAGCAACCAAGGCTCATTTTTAACAGTAATTCCAGTGACAAACTTAACAGTCATTTGGGCCTCGTCCAAATTGCTTTCCGCAGCTTTCCTATGTTAAAACCTCTTTTTTAATTCCAAATATTGCAACTAATTGCCACTGTAGTTTTCATTTTGAGATGGTTACATGTAATATCAAATTGTGCTTCCTTGGCCAAAAACATCAAAATGTATGTATCTATGTATGTATAACGTATGCATTTATGTATATTTTGTTCTTTTTTTTCTCCATCCCGAGTGTTTGCAGAGAGAGCTGTGATGGAGAGGAAGAGGAGGGGGTTTTCCCTCTGGTCCATTGTGTGTGGAGGCAGTTGGAGCAGGTTGATCAGCTCAGTTGCTCCCTTTCCCCTGGGGTGGGGGGATGGACGGGCGGGTCGGGGTATCACGGGGGGGTCGTCAGAAGGCCACCGCGGGGTTGTGGAGAGTTCACTGCAACGTTTCAGCCAATCATTACGTTTATCGGGAGGAAGCTGCATTAAAGATCCTTCGGCTTGCAATCCATACTGGCAATCTGACTTAAAGGGTGATTTTTTTTTTCTTCTTATCGATATGCCGTGTTATTTCCTTCGTGGAGCAGCGCTTTTCTTGCTGCGTGCCTCCATGCTGCCTCACAGAGAGAGCGGAGCAATATTTGGCACAGCGTTACAGGCTCTGTGCTGCCAGCAGAACATAACCCTGTCAATGTACAGCACAATCAACACAGTGTCTGTGTGCGGGTGTGTGTGTGTGTGTGTGTGTGTGTGTGTGTGTGTGTGTGTGTGTGTGTGTGTGTGTGTATGTTTGAATTAACGCCACTCTGTGGTGTCAGCAGTAAATGGCGGTGTTGTTCACAGCAACAGGCCGGAAAGCTGCGGTCATGATGTGTGTTGGTATCAATCAGGTGGACAGTGCTGCAGCAGCGCTGCTCCGGGAGACGTCATGTTTAGAGAGCAAACACCCAGAGGTATAAGCTGCCCAGGCCACAGAGAGACGGAGAGAGGGATGATGGAGACAGAAAAAAAAGAGCGGGAGAGAGAGAGAGAGAGAGGGAATTAGGGAGCGATCGAGGGGCAATGGGGGATGAAGGGGAAAGGATGAATGAACAGAGCGAGGCAGGGAAGAGGAGGAATAAATGCAGTGAGGGAGAGACAGTGAGGAAGGGAAGAGGGGACGATGACAGCCGCGATACAAAAAGTTAATGGCACGGAAGAAAGGCTGGAGAGAATGCTGCCAAGTCTCTATGAATGGAGTCCTCTATGTACGACTGAAGTATGTTCTGTTTTTATAGGCAGAACAGGGGAGAGCAAATACACACAGAGTGAGAGAAGGGAAGAGAGCTTTCGGAAAGAAAAGTAAAAAAGAGAGCGGGGTTGGGCAGCTCTGCTGGACTTGATGTTCAAGGAAATGTCTGCCCACACACTTGTTGAAGGTGGCCGATTTCACAAATTCTTTGCTTTTCACCACAAGGTTGAAATATCAACATGAATAACAGGCTGAGGTCAAGCTAACATTGGACTTGGACACGGTCACATGAGAAAAAATGTTCATTCACACTTTATTCATCTTACCACGCACACATACAAGACCAGGATCACCAAGAGTTGGTCCAGTGGATGAATCGATCATTCTTTACCTGAATCGAGTGACAATCCAGCATCTCGAAGTCGTTTCCCTTATCACTGCAGCTTGGCTGTTTGAGATTAACTTTAAGGACAATGGATACAGTCTTAGGCACACACGATCAAATCAAAAGATGTCAAAGTTTCATCAAAAAATGTTTGAGATTCGTATTGGACACATGAAATTATCAGCAGTATGGTCTCATCATTGCATTTACATTGTAGCACAACAGTTCGCAAATGACTGTTATGAGACCCATGGATCATTCACAGTTTAATATGAAATAAAATAAAACGAGACAACTTAGTCCTCCTCTCATATTGATACCATTATAAGTGTAAACCTCCTCTTAAGGAAAGAAAATATATCTATAAACGTATACGAATGTAGTTTTCATAGTCTAAATTTAAACCAATAAAACAATACTCAACCCTATCGAAAGTGACATTGACATGCATGTTCTGGATTGTGTTGATACCAGTTGGTGATTATTCTTCTTCATTTACAATATGAATATGTCCACTGCAGGCATTATGCGTTAAATTAATCTCACCCTACTGAAGATGTCGTGGTTCCACAAGTTTGTTTTGCATTACTACTCCTGTATTGCCGTTATATGATCTATGATGTGCTGCACTATTTATATACTTCAAAAAGCTGAGGTTTGTAAGGAGTTCAGAGCCCATGGGAACTCTGAATAAGTAAGCAAGGCTTATGAGAGATAACTAAGGCACTGTTCATGCGTTTCTCATCACATCTACCATACTGTCATTTCACGTTATATGTCATAAAAGTCTATACATATATGTGTGTGTGTGTGACATTGTACTTATGGACTTGTTGCTCTTCTTACAGTTGTTGTGTGTTGACAATGGTAACATGTAGCACATTCTGGACTGCAGTTAATAATTAGATAGCATAATCAAATAATTCAACACCCTGAATCACATTTATTTCCTGATATATTAATTATTCAAACATTTCCACAAGCTTTTCATCGACACTGATGTGGATGAATCTAAGAGTGAGAATGAGAGAGAAGAAGGGGAGCAGGTGATGGGTCAGGGAGAGAGGGAATGGGAAAATTGAGGCCGTGGAGGAGTAGGTAAACCCAGGCTCCTATTCATCTGTCAATCACGCGCAGGCACACACACACACCACTTCATGGTTAAGTTAACACCACACCCAGTTCCAAAGCTGTGAGTCATGGACACACAACCAGATTGCCAGCTCAGCTTAGGCCAGTAAAACCAGTGAAACCATGACGGCAGCCTCTCAGACTGAAACGTGACATGGGAATAAAGCACAATGAGACGGAAACAAATCCAGTCCCTGAATATACCTGCAGTAGACGATGAGTGACTGTCTGTGTGCCCACACACACACGCACACACACACGTTCACACACGTAGACACACACACACACATCAGCTTCTATGTGATTTGCTGCCTCGGGCCAAAGCGACCAATCAGAAGAAAGCTGCTGAAATGTGTCACAGTGAAGTTCCACTGAGTGAACTGAGGGGGGCAGTGCAGCGTGACAGTCAGTGACGTGTGTGTGTGTGTGTGTGTGTGTGTGTGTGGGCATAACTCTTCCCTTGCCACTGGTGGATTTTTGGGGGGAATCGATCATTCTCTTTTTTCTGTCTCAAGAGTGAGAGAGAACAGATAACGAGGAAATTTATGGGACTCAAACACACGCACGTGCAAGCATGCACTCACGTGCACGCACACACACACACGCTTGCACACACAGAGACGGACACTAGGGGCAGTGTGGTCCATCGGTAGTGGTGATCTCAACCTGTGGATGTGGACCCCTCTGGCACTTGTAAGATGATTCATGGAGGAGGAAAGGCTCGTATTTCTGCTCTACAAAAGTATTATCATGTCAGTGTCTCTTCTTTGTATTGTATTGTGAAATACAGTATGGCTTCCAGCCCGCGGGCTTGGACTTCTATTCAAATGTAACAACTTTACAAGGAAAAATCAGCCTTTGCGTGATTGATATGCGGCCCACCGTGGTGGGTGGTGTCGAAGCGTCACTTCATTTTCGTGTTTGAAAAAGGCATGAGAAACTATGCTGGGGATGCGTATCTATCACTGGCGTAACTGGAGCTGGTGCTCGCAGTGATAGACACTAGTCACTGTAAATCCACCTCACTCATGTGGGAAGTATTAGAGAGACAGTTGCACGGAGCCACTGTGGTTCAGGGGTTTTCTGCTCCCTGCCAGCAGTCTGAAAAATGTACTGCTTCAGCAAAAAACAAAAAAAATTTCATTTGTTCAGGAGGCAGCCCAACACTGATAAATTGATAAACTGATAAATGGTCCTTAATCATTTTTTTTACACCAGCTTGCATTTTCCAGAAAGTGTTGCTAGCAACAGTATCAGTGCAAACAGACTGTATTGGAACTACTATCTTACGGTGCCTGTGAAACAAATGATGTCTTGATCGTTCAATTCCTGGGGGCGACTCTGCGGCTTGGTGAATAGCACGGCTGTTTTGAAGCAAAAAAAAGGTCCCTGGTTCAAATTCTGGTCAGGCCCAAGGCCTGTCTGTGTGGAATTTACATGTTTTCCCCATATCTCTGTGGATTGTGTCTTGCTACCACAGTTTCCTGTCCCCATGCATGCTTAGGTCAACTGGAGACTCTAAATTGCACATAGGTGTGTGTGTGTGTGTGTGTGTGTGTGTGTGTGTGTGTGTGTGTGTGTGTGTGTGTGTGTGCGTGTGTGTGTGCGTGTGTGTGCATGTGTGTGCGTGTGTGTGTGTGTGTGCAGTGAAACTGGGTGAATTTTTTCCCTCCTCTCCATAGTATAGTGTACTGTATACTTTTGAATATTTACTCTTTCCTTTTGCTTCGAATATATATTGCTTTTCCATAAAGCTACAGGCCTTCAAAGAGTGTTTTTTTGAAATGCTTGAGGAGAGGACCTAATACCCTGATGATCTGTCCCTAAATCGTTAATGCTGGATCCCACATTTCCCATAAATCACACATAATCCGCACATCATCCATGTACTGCCGCTGAAAAGAACCAAAACAGCAATAAAAAGCTGCAGAGCCATAGGACAAATCTGTGTGAGTTTTGCGCTATCAGTGACTTTGATTACGTTCTACACACTCATATTAATTGATCCGGCTTTAATGGCTGGTCCCTAAACCTGAAACTGGATTAGAATGTTAAATAACATACAACTCCCACATGTTGGAAATAGATGTAGTGCAATGACATGAATTCAGAGGATGCCAGGTTAGACTGTGCGAGCTGGTGATGTAGATGCAACACCCAGGCTTTAATATGCTGACCGGTGATTCTTGCCCCTGATTGGCTGTTGTCAGTGTTTGTCTGTTTCTGGTTATGGCGTTGCCGAGGAAGCAACATTTTACACCTGGTCGCCAACATTCTGACATTGTGAGCTGCCAGTGAACGCACACTCATAGACACGTTCACACAGACGCAGACACACACACACACACACACACACACACAGAGGTCTGTAAGCCTTAGTTAAACATTCTAACGTGGAATCATCTCCCCCCTCGCTCTTACACAAACACACACAAATGGCCAGAGGCAAATATTACTTCATGCTAAGTATTTTCAAATCAGGTGATGACAGAAAGAAAAAGAGAGAGAAAGGCACACGCAGCCGCTGTGGTTTCGGGTTGAGCTGTGGTGTGTGTGTGAGGTTAACGAGCTCTTACAACCTCGTTATCACACCGATGATAGACAGAGAGGGAGAATAAAAAGTCAGCGAATGAAAGACAGAAAATGGGTGTGATCATTTGCTTTTCTTTTCATGAGGCAGTTAAATAAACCTTGCTTGTGTGTGTGTGTGTGTGTGAGAGAAAGAGAGAAAGATATTTTTTCCCTGTCTGTCTTCACCAGCACACCCACAGTCTCTCTTTCAAGTTATTTTCTGTCTACTGTGTTTGTGTGTGTGTGAGAGCGTCAGATAGAGACAGAGAGAGAGAGAGAGAG